>OX459039.1:32524275-33066168 GCA_949775005.1 Orthosia gothica | reverse complement strand
GGGCTTTGTTCAAGATATGGACACAATATTGGACAGTTTTTTCATAGGCAATACGACAAAATCGTTTTGTATACTTAGTCAAACTTAGTAATTTCTTATTTCATTAGGCTACTTATAGCTACTTTATATTGTCGAAATATCAGTCAATTACTCAGAAATTGACACAAATTAAAATTAAATTGGTTGTCTAAAAAACAAAGCAAAATCTTTACCGAAACGCACCAATTAATAAGTACAGTTATGTACAATTTTAAATCAATACAAACTAAATATACATGCTAATAGTAGTTATATAACTAACAAAAGCCGTACATGTTACCGTCTGATCTTCAACAAGTCAGGTTGAAAGTCAGGCTCGTCAGTGACCTTCACCTGATGCCGATAATAGCTGGTTGCCATACGAACGCTGTACAAGTTTGCATGTAGAACTACAGCAAAGGCATCGATCTTCTAGCTAATCTCCCACTCATAAGGCTTCTTCACTCTACAGTGGAGAAATTAAATTAAGCGATATAAACCTCGCAGTATTTGTTTTTATGAATAATCACTAAGATTTATTGGAAAATCTGCCACAAAACAACTTGAAAAGTGTAGTTGAAAACCAAAACAAATCGTTCCCGCCGATTTTTTATTCAGAATTTAAAATTCTTAATTCCTAAATCACCGGAGTTAAGTTGAGAACGTTTTAAACTGCATTTATGTCAAATTTTGACAAGAGATCATGCTATTGATAATTTCTCAACTTGTTTTTTTTACAGAGTAAAATCAATCATGTCATCTTGTATGTGTCCTATAGCTGGGCAAGTCACCCCCGAATATGCACTGTCCTTACAATGTCAACATATTTGGGGTAGAACTTATATATCTTTATATAAGTTCGAGTTTCGCACCTCAGTGTCTGCCCCTATCAGCGTTCTTGTACCAAACTTTTAAACATACCTGATTTTACACCTAAAACTCTCTAAAGCAATTGATTTAACGGAAGTTAGTTGAGTTAACAAGAATCTTCGGTGATTAACGTGAAGTTTAAATCCAGTTTGATGAGGCGAATTGACGGTTTGATAACTTTAACGGGTTAAGGGTCAAGTTACTGATTGTTTCATGTTCTTTTGGTTTGCAAAATTAACAGAATTTATATTTCCTTCTTCTCTCGTGTTGGTACTGGTTATATTAAACCGTATCGTGTTACCTAGTTATTGGGTTGTGGAGGTCAGTAGCAGTCGTCCCATATAAAATACTGAGATATAACTGCATTTGGTTGACCTGGAAGCCGAACCCTACGTACGTGGGACACTCAGAAAGTTTTGCGAAACTAAAAAAAATTGTTCTATACGTACATATATTTTTATTAAATCTTTTCAAAGTACTTTCCACCAGCCTCTATACAAAGATTCATGCGCCTAAACCAGTTTTCAAAACACTTTTTCCAGTCCGCCGCAGACACCTCGTTTACAGCCTGCTCGAACGCAGCCAGCGCATCTTCCGGCGACGAAAATTGTATCCTTTTGAGCTGATTTTTTATTTTTGGGAATAAAAAGAAGTCACACGGTGCTAGATCAGGGCTGTAAGGAGGGTGACCCAGGAGTTTGACTGGCGTGCTGTCCAGGAAGTCCCTCGTTTTGAGTGCGGTGTGCGCAGGTGCATTGTCGTGGTGGAGCAGTAGCCCGCGGAGCCCTGTGTTTGGTCGCTTGTTGCTTATAACAGAGAAAACTTCTGGCAAACATTTGGTAGTATACCATTCGGCATTAATGCTTCTTTGATCCCGTAAGGGAATTGATACCAAGTGGCCAGTCAAATTAAAAAAGCTAGCGATCAAAATCTTACCCCCGCTTCTAGATCGCTTCACTTTGGTAGGCGTTGGCTCATTTTGAAACACCCAAACAGTCGACTGGCGCTTGGTTTCTGGGTCGTATTGATAAATCCAGGACTCATCACCTGTAACGATGTCGTAAACACGCCGAGACGAGCCTGCTTCAAATTTGTTAAGCATATCACGGCACCATTCCACCCGGGCCTGCTTCTGAGCATCGGTGAGGTTGTGCGGCACCCAGCGTGATACTATCCTCCTCACGCGAAGATGGCTGTGTAGAATCTCGTGAACGCTTCCCGATCCAATCTTCAATATGTGTTGAATCTCCTGATATGTAATTCGCCTATTGTCTTGGATTACATTTTTCACTGCTAGCACGTTTTCTTCGGTAGCAGCCGTCAAAGGGCGACCGCTTCTTTCGTCATCCCCCAAAGTTGGTCGACCGCGCTTGAATTCGTTATACCAACGATACACGGTTGCCTTGGAAGGGCCTTCATCCATGAATGCCATTTGAAGTCTATCGTACGATTCATCCGGTTTCAGGCGACACTTGAAATCGTATAAAATCATAGCTCTAAAATGTTCCCGGCGCAGATCCATATTTCAGTGAGACACAATACTTTGAATTAACTCGCAAAAAATGTGGAGGGAAATTTTGAAATTGGAACTTACTTATTTTTACTTATAAATAATCATATTTTCGAAAAACATTATAACTGGCCAGTCTCCCATATATAAAAACTTTTTTTCGCAATACTTTCTGAGGGGCCTGGTATTTGAGAAATGTCAGTATACATGTTGATTGCTCCAGGTTTGCCGGATGAACACTCTTGTGAATTGGTTACATGCAACGATTACCAGAAGCGAGACAGTGCTTTCGGACGAGTGCACTGTCTCTCTGATATCTCGTTTCGTGTAAGCAAGTTACGAGAGGTGGTATTCGAAGGCCTCGGATGACGGTTAAGCATGCGTGTCTTCATCACTTCGCCTTGTTTGGTGTTCGCAGAGAATATTGATGCCCGTATAGAGTAGCCCTACTGCCAGTATAGTCCACGTTATTAAAACAATCCAATTCAGTTTTTCGGTCGTTTATTGAAACATTATGATTGATCTTTTTATAAACATCCTCTAAATCGATAATTTAAAAAGGTTCGCGCGTAGCTGTAGGGCGGCTTGGGTCGTCGCGCGCCTCCCGCGGCTGCGCTCGCGATTCTGCTTGCGCTCGTGCAAACTCGTCATGTCTTGATGACAATACAATTTTAAGTACATGTGTCATTAATGTCATACAAGTTTATGATTTGACGACCCGTGTCCGTTTGTCAGGATAATAAATTGAACTATTCTAGTTGTATATTTTAATCTTTGTAATTTAAAAGACTATTTTTTCGTTTAATGTTTCACTATGAACCATAGGTAATTTAAAATTAAACAATAGAATCAGGTTTCATTAGCAATTTACCTGACTATATTTAATTGTATCCAAAAGTAATATTTCATATACGCTATACAAAATGGAAATCGAAATATCAATCTTTGTTTGTGGAAATAATAACAACATCATAAGTAAATTATTGATATTGAAAATCCGGCGCGTCGCACGCCGCTATCGAATTCTCGTGGGTGACAGTTGTAAGTGGTACAACATCCCTGTAATTAATTTATATACTTTAAATGAATTGCAATTAAATGCAGGAGCATGTTGTGGCTCGTGTATAACGGAATGGATAAAATTTTATAAATGGAATTTAATATATGATTAATATTTTCGTTTATATTTATTGAAATAAAGGCAACACCGGGCCGGTCAACGTAGTGATGCTTGGGGGAGGCCTATGTCCAGTTGTGACCATGGCCATCTTTCGACTGTAATGATGATATTTATGGTTTAAAGATATTTTTATGAAAAAAAAATACTAAACATAAATAAAGATTCAGATTGATAGAGAGAACCAACTTAAGATAAGATTGGTGATCGGAGCGATTGATTGATCTTATCTTATATCTATATTAAGTTTAACATTAACATTCGAAACGGGATATTTACCATGTTTACTGTTTGTTGCGAGTTTCCGATATTTCGGTGCTGTTGCAAGCACCATGATCACGGATATACTGATGTTCCCCGTATCCCGTTTCGAATGTTAATGTTAATGACCATGACAGTTTAAAAACTTATATATTAAGTTTGTAAAAAATAAATATAGTTTACACTTGAGTGCATTAAAATCAACCCCCGCAAATGAAAATACTTTTTAACTATGTCTGGCGTACCTTGGGCTGTCAACTGCGCTTACAACCTTGCCGACAGGCTAAGAGGCTAATTTACTTACCATGACACGAGAAAATATTACTTATGCTGACACTTGAATGAAAGAACAGGAGTTCGTTTTTAACTTCAACTCTTGTTTATGTGGACATATACAGGTTCTTTTACACTTATAACAACAACCTTGACAATTTTGACTAAATTGTTTTATTATTAATCTTTTGTTAAGCATCTAGCTAAAAGTTTTTTAAGAGTAACCATGAGGCTTCTTCCAAGTTTTTCTCCATTGGAAACAACACATTGGAACTGTGCGTCGTCGTATTCAACTTCTTCTATATTTCATATTTAAATTTTATGTGCCTATGTAGGTTAACGAGAAATAAAAGATTTGGAATTCTTGGCTAAAATATAGTATGATATCGTACTGTCCTTGTCTCGTTCAAGTTTTGACTTCAGGGAATTATAATGTGGGCTCATATAAAATATGCTACTTGTCTTGTAATCCCAAATGTATAAACTATATGAAAATATACCTCTATTTCTGAGATATTCACTGACCTTTGCTTGGAATTAAATTGATAGTTTTATTGTGTGTTCAGTAAGTATTTATAGATCGTATGACGGATTATGAAAGGTTGAAAACCTTTAACTTCTATTTCGGGATAAGCCTCTCTGTTAGCTTGGCTTTATGTTAACGTTTCATTGAAAAGTAACACAATATTGAGCCAGTATTCCCAAAGGTTCAGCAAGAGGTTACCTTACCCTACTATGTGATAGAGGACGAACTAATTGGAATCAACTGGGCAAAAATCTAGACCCCGGGTGAAATTTCAGGTAGAAAACTCAAAAATACTTTGTCCGATCCAGGCATTCGACCTTATGCTCATATGAAACTTATAAAGATATTGTTATTAATAATTTATACATTTATTATTATTTAATTCATTCAAAAAATAAACTCAAATATGTTAAAGCCCTCCTTTTACTTAAAATGACTTAACGTTCATAAAAATCTAGGACTAACAAGTCATTCACTCAGCAATTTGTTACCCCAAAATAGTATTGTCACTTGATCAGATATTGAAAAGTACAACTTAATCGGATTACGGGTATTACATAGGTGAAATACTTGTCACAATCACAAGACTTGTTTAGTAAACGGTGACAGCTCTAAAACCGCTAAAAAAAGCTGTTAAAGTAGGAAACTCACTGGATTACTTAACTAATTCCGAAGTAGTATATAAAAGTCTACGTAAAACTAGATAAAGTTAGTCCTAAGAACCGATGTAGCTATCATGACTTGACTAAATCTAGACCTTTATCACAGAATAAATAATAGTACAAGCCTTTATCAAGAGGTGCTGAGTAAAACGTCCCGAAAATATACTAATATACTCGTACGAGATGGGACTATAAAGAACCATACGTTCATCATTTATACTAAGTGACATCGTTTTATTGCAAGCAAGTGTAATACTTTATTGTTTAGAGTTGTGAAATTATTTTGATGTACAATATAGTCAGTGGCGTCTCAACCCATACAAAGAAACCGTGCAGACGTACTGTACTGATTATACTAATTATTTTTTGTACATCGATCGCGTTCGGTTCCGTTCCACGGAAATATATAGTGATCTATCTATCGCCGTGGAATGGAACCGAACGCGATCGATTTACAAAAAATAATTAGTATAATCAGATGAAAAACGCTAGTTACGTCGGCACGGTTTCTTTGTATGAGATGAGCCATCTGTATGCTAGTATTATATTATCTGTGATATAGTTTATTCTATTATATGGAAAAAGAGGTAAATTGTGTTTGTTTGTTTAATGCTTGCAAACGATAATCTTTATTATATAACAACAATAAAATAACAACAACAATACAATAGCAACTCCTTAACTGTAAAATCTTTTCTATTTTTGATTAAGATTAAGTTAAGAATTGGGTAAAACTGTATTTTAATTGAAATAAACAGCTTTTTTATTTTTTATTTTAGTTAGGCTCGCGGTTGAATACTATCTCACCTGATGGTAAGCGATGATGTGGTCGACGGTGAAACACCTTTGCCTAGAAGTAAACTATTCACTCTTGCATTAAGGACCCCTAGGTTGTAGCTATCGGGCAACACAGACTCCGGCACAGAATTCCACTCCTTAGCTGTACGCATAATAAATGTATGCCCAAAACGTCTCTGGAAATTATAACGCATTTTACGAAACTGCACCATGTTGGCATAAGCGATGAGCATCAATATGACGTGGAGTTAGGTGAAGCGTGAAGCTCAGGGCCGATCGAGATGAAGGACTACTGTGGATGCCCTCTCCCCCATCTAGGGGACAAAGGACATTAAGTCAAGTATGTCATCAGAGATAATTGTCATCGATAGGTATCACGAATCTAAATGAACTAATGTTCGGAATTCCCACATCGTGATTGGTTCTTACAATTCAAAAAGTAATACTTAGTTCCATTCCTTAGTTACCATTTCCTAGCAGGTTGATAAAACGAATAAGGTACGTAGCTCTCTCATTATTGTGTGCTAGTCGCTTCTCTCTTAAAATAAATAAATTAAATATATTTCTAGACTTTAGGTACAACTAAAGTCTAGAAATATATTTTCGGAATGAATGAACAACATTAAGCACAAGATTTTTTTCCCTTTCAAGCTAGCTATAAATTTAATTTGTAAGAAAAGCTGTGTAACTATTACCGAGACGAATATTCAAAAATGCAATTTCTCTGTCACTCACACTCAATGCAGCAACATCTCTGTCTCTGTCTGTGGTTTAAACATAAACAAATACATAAAAATAAACTCATGCCATTTCCCATGCGGGTAGGCAGACACTACAGCTCACCACCAGCTACGATTACAAAAAAAAGCAATATCGTCATAATTATTAATGTAGTAGGGCCCCGCAGATAGACGCAATGCGACATTGCGACAAAGTTGCTACGTGCATTTGTCTTAGAAATTATTCTACGGATGATTAGTTAACCAGTTAGTAACCCGGCTTATATACCCAAAGTCGCTTTCACAAAGGTCGAAGGTCACTCAAGAATCATTGGAAAACCAGTGCCAGACAGCATTTGTATGATACCATTGCTGAAATGGACCTTTTTGGCGCAGGCGTGAGGGACGCACTAACAAGAAACTCCATACTTATTCTTTACTTAGAATTAAGTGATATTTACGGGTAAAGCTTGAAAATAGCTCCTTGCAAGACTTCAAGCTGTTGTGTGGTCTTGCGTGGTGAAGTGTCGATACGTGTGAGCTCTGGCAGCCGATCAATATGAGTTGATGCATTGCCCTGCAAATGGGGCTGCAGCTTTAAGTCAAGTTACCCTGAATTTACCTGTATGGGAAAAAAAATATGAGTGGTGTAGCTTTGAATATCTATGGTATTTTTAATTGTATTAGTTAAAAACTTGAAAATCCAAGTGTAATTTTGAAGATAATATTGTGGTTTAATTCTGAAGATAAAAAGAGTCAGAAGCAAGCACAATCAGTGAAACTAAATGGTCACAAAACGACAAAGTATATTTATTTATTTATTTATATACACTTTAATGTACACCAGAAAATACAGGTAATTGATTTTTGTATACGCTTTTATTTAATGTTCTTGACTTTATCTTATCAATAATTCATATAACTACTACGACCAATATACCCGTCATCTACTCCAAAACTCATTTTAAAACACCGTTTTTGTCAACACATATTTGTAATTTTAAAATAAAAATGACAATATGGATGCGCGCCAAAAGCCGTCGGTCTTTTTCATGCGAAGGTAGTTTTGCCACTGGTGATTATTTCGACAATCTGGGGGAATATGTGTCTTGACTTGTAGGAACAGCGAAATTTTGCTACCATTACGGTAGCAAAATAATGGTAGGAGATGGCAATCATGAATTTGTGATAGACTTTGGTTTTACCATAATAAACGAATCCAAACTTTTGACTATATGTACGGACTATAAGTGATACTAAAGGTGTCGAGAGTAATCTGGAATTGTATTTATATTTATTTGTAAATATACGCAACATTATTGGATTATATGTCATGGGAAGCGCTCGCCGTCTCCCTCGACATCTTGAAGGCTTTTGAAAGGGTCTGGTACAAAAGCTTTATTGGTAAGCTTCCTTAATTCGGTCTGCCCAGTGGTCTGTGCGATTGGATTGCAGACTTTCTGAGAGACCGGTCTATACGAGTGGTTATTGATGGCCACTCGCCTGACCAACTGGATTTCAACGCCGGGGTCCCTCAGGAGTCGGTACTCTCACCAACATTATTCTTGCTGCACATAAACGATCTGCTAAAAACCTTTGTATAAGCAGACGACTGCACTGTTGCAGAGAGATATGTGTCCGACGTGCGCGCTACTGCGCCTCAAAGTCTCACTGGGAGGTAATGGTTGGGCACTTGAATCTGTTCTTGGAGGCAGTATTCGAATGGGGCGATGCCAATCTGATTGATAGTTTAATGCTGCTAATACCCAGGCGTGTAATTTTTCCATTAAAAGGAGTCAATTCCACATGGTGCCTTCTTTATGAGGTGCGACCGTGCCGATAACGTACCAATTTGAGCTTCTTGGCATGATGTTGACAATGACCCACAATTTTGATCCATCCATTGAGGCAAAAGCTCAGCTAGCTGCCAAAAAGTTGAGGATCCTTGCAAAGGTCACTTCACGCCAGAACAGTTGCTCAGCTTGTATCAAACGCAAGTTCAATCATGCATAGCGTACTGCTCTCATCTCTGGGACGGATCTGTCAAGTACCAGCTGGATGCACTTGAGTTAATCGAAAAAACCAAGAGGCTCATCGGCAATGAAAAACTGGTTGAGCATGGGTTCCAGAGCCCTGAACATCGGCGCCGAGTTGCCAGCCTGTCGGTTTTTTAACTGTTACATTTCATGACCAACCACATAGGGTGAACGGAACGTGGACTCGACACCATTGGTCAGTCAATCCTTGTGACAACTGACCAACCAATCGTGCGTTCAAAACGTTTGACGCGCCCCGCTTCACTACCAAAGAGACCTAAAACAAGAATTCTGCGCATCTAACGACTCTTGTTAACTTGCGTGCCAGGGATTATAATGGGGGCGAGTAAAGTAAAGTTGCCTAAAGCGTTTTTACATATATTTTCATTCACCATGTGACCAAACCAGCGCTGTAGCTCTGTACCAGCAAATGCTAAGCCATGGCAATTTTGTGCGGATGTGGTGGGAATTTTCCATGTTCTTCTAATATACTTTTTATATTACCTACTTTTTTAACTATTGTAAAAAGAAGGAAATAGTTTATTCACGTCCAGTATAAGGATGTAAATAAACTATTTTAATTATTGTTTTTGGCCAAGCTTTTTCTATTAAACCATGACAACAAGAAAAAGTATACATGTAAGTTCTTCAATCTGTTTAATGAGATTATATGTTCGAGGAAAAATAGCTACCATTTTACTATTGTATTTTTGCTCATAAAAAAACTGACAAGAAATACGATTGGATCTCATTTCTAACAATAATATTGTTTTACAAGAATGATTAGGCTAACACGAACGAATACAACGTTGAGTAACCCGCACAAAGGAATTAAACCAATTTTCTTCTTTGCAATTTAAATAACACTTTTTAGAACCTTTGAAGATTTTGAAATTTTTGGAATCTAAAGTTTAACACGTTATATCTACTTTTAGCTATATTTTCCACTTGTCTACAGTCCTTGACTAATGCCTGTTTAGTCAAAAGTTGTGCAGGCTTGATTTCATAGACATTAAATTTATTTTTATACTTATCGAGTATGACCATTGAAATCATCATCATATCATCCGAAAGACGTCCACTGCTGGACATAGGCCTCCCCCAATCGTCGCCATACTGATCGGACCTGTGCGTTTCGCATCCACAGCTCTTGTACTCCCGCGGTCTTGACCAGGTCGTCGCTCAACCAAGAAGGAGGCCTTGCAACGCTGGGTCTTCCGGTACGCGGTCGCCACTGTAGAACTTTTCGGCCTATTATTTAAGTTTGGCAATTCTTCGGGCTATAACCTTAGTTCTCTTGCGGATGTTTTCATTTCTGATTCGATCACACAAGGCAACGCCAAGCATAACTCTCTCCACTTTAAGCTTCTGATGAGGCCCATTGTGAGCGACCACGTCTCTGTCACGTAAGTAATCACTGGCAACACACACTGGTCATAAACTTTCGGCTTGATCCACTGTGGTAAGTTACCGCCAAGGACGAGAAGATACCGCCATTGAAATATTAAAAACTTTTTCTTATACCTATCGCTTATGACCAAAGATACGTATCGTGGTAGCATTGGTCACTGGTTACATCACTAACTAGTAATACAGTAGAATAGATTGAAATTAAATGGGAGTACTATCTCATGTTGATTTTATACGTAAGTCCGTAGTTAGGGCGTCCGTAAATAGTATTTTTATAATTCTTCTGTATATTGTTATTTAACCAACAAAATAATATAATAATAAACAAAATAAACATTTATTTAAGTAAAAGGTATTTAGCACTGTAAACTCAAATGTTTACAGTATCATTTAAATAAATATTCAAGCGCGTATTTATTTCAAAGGAGCATTTCCACATAATAATTCGGTGTGTGAAACCGTTAGCTGTGTCAATAGACACAATACGTCCAACGTTTTGCTCCCATATTTGAGCTTAAACATTGTGTCCAATGTAAATCTGAACTGCCACGGCAAAAGTTTGGAGTGTACAGTGGGTAAAATTTACTTCAAGGATTTTAATCCACTACAATTTGTGTTTACACAATTGCCCAGAAATAGCCGAATTATGTATATTCCTATTTATGATATACCGGCCTCAACTCGTTTAAATTATTAAAAAAGAATTACGTGTTAAAGAGTTATTTTTAAATAATTAACAAATAAATATAATTTATCATAGATATCGGTGTAATTATTTATACCACTTTATAAGGCCTCCTTAAGGTTCCCCTAGTCGACGGCACGAACTATTTTGTGCGCGGAGTCAAAATGCATGCTATCTTATCCGACAACATGTGCGAAAGAGATAGATGCTGTGATGAGCAGTAAGAAGCTAGTTCGTGTACGAATTAGCACTTTTGCAAGTTTGTAGCAAAATGGATGATGATTTAGGACGAAAACGAGCGCGCGCAATTTTATAAACAGACCTTTGGTAGTCCAGATATCATGAAAAAAATACTAAATTTATATTTTCAAAATAAAATTATTTGCATTCTTGAACTACTAATCTATCCCTGTATGGTGGCCGTTTCGCAATTTTCCTTCTTCTTATGGTATTTATTTGCGCCCAAAGATGTGTTAAAATTAGTTTTGAAATATGGAACTTTCGACGCTCATAACTTTAAAATATATTTTTAGATATCGTAAAGAAAATTGGAGGGTAATGTGTAGCCACAATTAACAATTTTTATCTTCTCTTTTCCCTTATTTGTGCCAAATATGTAAAGCCTCGAGAGTAACCTATATTCTTTCCCCTGATTCAGAATAACTCGACATTTTTAGCGCTCTATAAATAGGTACTACGTATCCGTAGTATTTCTGTAAAGCTTTTTAAAATGCTACCCTTTTCACAAAGTTTTCCAGCCTAAAAACATACGTAGCATATATTGTAAACAAATGTTATCAAATATTCATAGTTCTTAGTGTTTGATCTTATCTTTCTTTAACTGTCCTACCTACCTATAAGTCTATAGCTTTTAGCATAATTTTAATAATAAAGAATAGAATAGAAATATATTTATTCGACACAGGCACAACACAACAGCAACAAACATGGAGTAAAAGACAAAAAAGAAATGCAAAGACAATTTGCGCTTAACGTGCCCATACCGAAAGGGTTACCAACTCAGCATTTGCTGGGCGTCAGACATCCAGCGCTGGTTTTCAGTTAGCACCCCGAATAACAGCTTGTTACTGTCCCAAAACAGGACAAAGGCCTCTTCTTCTCGTTAAGAGAAGGCGCGAACATTATTCACCACGTTTGGTCAAGACGGGTTGGCGATTTAAAACTTACTAACTATACATACAGGTTTCGTCACGCTGTTTTCTTTTACCGATGTCAACGATGTCTAAGGTTCAGTTTTTTGATCCGTATTTAAGACAACAAATGGTTAAATATGATAACCAATGGTTTTAAATTGCGGTAAAACGCGTTTATTCGTAAATTGTTAGTCTTACAAATGGTCTAATAATTAGATCTCCAACTTACTTGATTATTTGTGAAGCTATCAAATGAAGGAAAAAACAGCCAAGTGCGAGTCGGACTCGCGCATGAAAGGTTCCGTACTATTATCAAATAAGCAAAAAACGGCAGGAAAATCACGTTTGTTGTATGGGAGCTCCACTTAAATAACTATTTTATTCTGTTGTTAGTATTTGTGTTTATAGCGGCAAGAGAAATACATCATCTGTGAAAATTTCAACTGTCTAGCTATCACGGTTCATGAGATATAGCCTGCTGACAGACGGGCAGACAGACCGTGGGTCCCCTTTGGGTACGGAACCCTAAAAATTGTGTTTTACAGAAATTTGCAACCATTGGTTAGTATATTTAATCATTGGTTGAGTCAACTACGGATAAAAAACTGGGCCTGGGGATATGAATTAAAAACCTCATATTGATACTTGCCCGAATTTGAACCCACGACCTTAAGCACAGGAGGCGTGAGATTTTAGCCACTGGGCCACCACGACTTTTCTTGGCCACTGAGCTACTAATGCAATATTTAGTTAAAATATTTGTTAACTAATAAGGTGTACCCAAATATTATTCTAAGTTAAATGCTTCTCTCCTCGCAGTACAAACAGTCTAAGAGCTAGATGTACCATTTATTTTATTAGACTGCTGACGATACTACAGGGTGCTCTACAAATAGTTGCTTAGACTAGATCGATCTGATTAGACCCCGGGAGCTCAACTCAGGCCATTTGCTGCCTTTGCTATGTTGGTAGGTAGGTTCCAAATGTTCTAAAGCAATCACAAAATGGCTGTGAGGAAAGCCTTTTATAGAATTTACCAATTGTATAAAGTATTTTTTAGCGATAGCCGGCCGGCCGAAGTATTGTTTGTATGGGATGAGGCATCTGTATGCTAGTATTATATTATCTGTGCCGATAGTATGATACCATAGTTGGCGCCGATACCCCTCAGAATTAGAATTACGACTAAACCTGCCATGCTGAATGGCATTGTCCTTAAAGGAGTCTCGCAGTTCAAATGTCTGGGCTACTCACCGACCCGTTTGTAGTTGATATTGACATACATAGGGATCGCAGGGCTGTGTCTGTTAGAGCAAATATGCTAGCTCGTATGTTCGCGCGCAGTACTGCGGCAGTAAAAGCTACGTTGTTTAGGGCATTTTGCCAATCGTTTTACATGTGCAGTCTATGGGTCAATCATACGAAAAAATCGTACAAAACCCTGCGCGTTCTCTACAATAATGCCTTCAGAGCGCTGATGAAGCTGCCTCGCTACTGTAGCGCGTCGGGTATGTTTGCGGACCCAAATATAGATAGTTTTGCGGCCATTATCCGCAAAAGAGTTGTGTCTATGACGCGACGCATACGAGGCAGTTCCAACAGATTTTGTACCTTAATTTTTCAATTATACAAGGCCTCTGTGATAGGCTTGAGTTACGTATTTTATCACGGATTTGCTCCCAAACTGTGATAGAAATGTGTGACTCAAGCCTGTCACAGAAGGCCGTGCTTGCCCCACAGGCCAGGTCCACACAAGCCCATAATAGAGAAGATTGAAAGGAAGAAAGGGACGACTTTGCCTTGCAGTGGAACAAAATAAGCTAAAAAGATATAAAAATACTAGCTTCTGCCAGTGGCTTCACCCACGAGAAAGTCAAAAGTTATCCTGAGAGAACATATTTCCGCAATAAAAATATCCTATGTGCTATTCCTGACTATAATCTATCTCTGTGCCAAATTTCTTCGAGATTCGTTCAGCCGTTCTGGCTTGATTGAGTAGCAAACATACACACATCCAAACTTTCGTATTACATAATTATATACCTATAAGAGAGAGAGAGAGAGAGATGACAATTATTTATGTAATCAAACGTTATAACCTCGCTTATAGGTTGAATTGGCCCATGCATGCGCAAAAAAGAAAGGGTATATAATATATATACCTTATATAGCAGAGATGACAATTATTTATGTAATCAAACGTAAATACCTCGCTTACAGGGTGAATTGGCCCATACATGTGCAAAAAGGAAAGGATTGCAAGGAAGAGAAGCGGAACTTTGTACTGCATGGGATAAAAATAAATATAAAGATAATATCATGACAATTATTTGTGTAACCAAACGTAAAAACCTTCTTATCAATACGAAACACAATAAGTTCGAAATCGGAGCAAAACTCACCTTCGGTAAACTTGTGCTGTGACAAACAAAAGAAAGTTCTAAAAATAAATATCGGCAAATGCAAATATTTCGCTAGATTTGACCGCTGAAGGGCCCGCTGGCCGTCTGGGAGAACATCATACGTTCTGCTCGGATGAAGAGAGACGACATTTACTTTGAATAAAGAGAAATGTAGAAAGTGTTTGATGTTGTTGGCAGAAAAGTACAAAAATCGAACATCGATCCTTCTTCTTTTTGAAAGTCGGTTAAAAATGTGAATAGGTGGAGAGGGATGCACTGAAAAGTAATTGGGATTTGCGAACTATTTACTACCAACAAAACTACTTTTCCAAAACAATATAATTTTCGTATAACTAAGGCTTTCTTAATTTTTACAAAACTATTTCGATTAAAATTGAATGAGATTGGATTGTGTGAGAAATTATATGAATGAAAAGGGAGTCAGTATTAGCGTGACGGTTGACAACACTTCTTCTGTTTCACGGAAGAAGAAAACGTGCTGCGCTGTCTCCAAATTACAAGGGACTAAGGCAGGAAAAATATATACAGAAAAGAAAATCTAAAAAAGGTCTGAAGGGTAAAAAAAAAAACTAATTTTCTTTTGTGTTAGATATTGCTATTCGAACAAATGAAATACCTATAGATAAGTAGGTACTACAAAAATTGTGAAAACGATTAAGTACCTATGTTCATCTCTGACACAGTAACGTATTACCCCATTCTGTTTACAAACAAACATTAAATAATAATAGATAAATACTACTACAAAATAACTCATGAATGACCATTCCCGTTCTCCAATGAGTTCGTTAACCCTAAATAATTATTAAATTACTGTTTTGGCTACTACAAGCCAAAACAATTAACAAATGTTGTAAGGGAAACCTCACAAAAACAGGCATATTGTTCATTTAGAATTCCTGTTTAAGCAAAGGATGTTTAGTTTAAACAGTATAAAACATACTAAGAATTATTTTACAGAATGTGACAAAATTATTAAAAAAAAAATATTTATATCGATAAATATAATACATACAGGTTGTATCCTAAATAAAAGTGGGACGATTTATTTCAATCACAAAATTCTTAACCTTTGAAAATAACGTTTTTAATAAAATTCTTGTCGGAACACTCAGTGTATTTATTGAAGGTGGGTCGCCCCGCGCAGGACGTTTAACAAAGGGGGAGAATCCTCAAGGTCACTAGGATTATCGATGTTAGGGGAACTCCCACCGTGGATGTTTTGGCAACCTGTTACTACATATACTTACGTAAGTATACAAGGATTTTTCCCATAGGAATAAGGTATTTATAGTACCACAAATATGGTAGTTCCTTTAAAAGTTTCCGTGAAACAAGATATAAAACACACCACATACAAAGGACTGTTGTGTATCCCTCTGAATTTTCAACCTTATTCAGCTATTATCAAAGAAAAAGATACGCATGTTAAAGCCTTATTTAAAAGGGTCGGTTAATTAAATTATAAAATACTTGACAAAATATAGTTCTACCTTATTTAGCTTCACTAAGTATATTATTATCGAGCGCTTAAGCATAACTTGAGTTGAATATCACATATCACACGAACTTCCGATGGATTCCCCACTCTAGGTACCACACCATGCGGTACCGAAATCCATGTTCGGGATCGTGTAGGGAATTTAAAAATTCATAGGTAGCGACACGTTCCGACCCTAACTGCAAGTTACACTACTGTACTGGAGTTTCAAACTCGCGCGAGATAGTTTTCAGAATATTTCCACCGAGTTTTATGTCCTTATTTCTTTAGAAAAAAGTTGTGATTTTTCTGAGGCTTGCTTTTTAGGATTTCTGTTAAGCTCGTATCTTTTTCATATTGTGACTGTTCTTATTTTAAATAGAATAAATTAATGTTTGTTTCTTTAGATAGAGGTATCTTATTTTTCGGCCAAAGAGGGTCAGGGTCACTGTACGTTTATTTATCTTTTACTCGATAAAATCGGTTACGTGAACTGAATTTTTACTCGTTCCTAACAAAAATGGCGCAGAAAAACTCGTTTCGGAAATTTAAGCCAGATAACACTCTAAAATTTGAAATATCCGCTGAAGAGCGCTTGAAAAGCTGGGCCGCTTTGACTTAACTTGATATACTCTCGTCACACTAGCAGATAAGTTTTCTTTGATATTCGTTCTAGTATACACATAGTGATCCGTCTTTTTCACGGATCCAACTCGGTATTAACTTCCATAAGGTACTTCTCCACAGAACATAAGCGGACTTAATATCCAAAGCGAAAAAAATACGTAAACAACACGCGACTGCTTTGTGATGTAAATAATGTATTTCTTGTTTAGTAAAATGTCTTCTTACGGGCGCCCCTAATGCCAAGGCCGACTTTACTATTAAATCCCTCAAACAGCTATCACTAAAAATGTCGTACGTCTTTTCAAAAAGAAATTCACTTCGGCAGATACGACTGGAGAAAACCCGTACAAATAGTGTCCGACGTTTATTTTGCTGTGAATATCTTTTATGACGAATCTATTGACTGGACGATAAAAATATTTTAGAACGCCATCGTATCCGATTTTATTGCAGTTTTATGACTTGATATCCGAACGATGAAATGATTAACGCTACCAGGTGCCGCTACAGACAGGTATATAGCATTTATCTACCTATACCGGTGTATAGGTAGTCAAATGCTTGATTTTCAATTTTATATATTTTAAAATGCGAACGTCACGAGTGATATATGAAAGTTTATCTCAAGGCGCTGGACGGGTGCCCTAAGGTCCCGCTAGTGTTGGCTCGTTGCCAGCGCTGAGGGTTCCACTGAGAAAAATACGCCACCATCGGATAGGAAGTAGGTACATTAAATATACGCGTTTTAATGTAGGTTGTTGAGTTATTATTTTATTCTGCTGGTTTTGCGGTTCCGCAGCGCGCCAATACGGCTCATGTTGTACTTAAATATTACGTCACGGAGTGGTAAGTTGGCGTTATACAGTTTAATGGTGCTCCAGAAAATATAATCGTTCTTGTGACGTAATCTTAAAGATTTTCGGGGAGTGGAAGCCGTGACGTAACAAGAACAATTGTTTCTGACACGAGTGATGGTTCTTATTACGCGATTTTATGTTTCTTTGTGTTCTCTTTACTGTTTTTTTTTGGCTGCGATGATTAAATGTTAATGTTTCTGTAGAGGGGTATTCTTTTGGCTTTGTGTTACACGTATTTATTTTTAGATACATTATTTTTTTACGTACCGTCTCGTATTGATAATTGGCCTATAGAAAAAGAAACTCAGAGTGTGCCACTTCGTTAGTTTCATAAATAACAAATCTGCTGACATTTGTAACCGCTGTGCGGAAGCTACAATGCAATCGGGGTATATTGCCTCGTTTATATCTCTTTGTGGTATTCACCGGACGGTGCAGGACGACGTCGGACGGTTGTCGGTTGGTTGTCGGCTGGTTGTCGGCCGGCCGCCAGTTCAGGTGCACACTTTGCGAGCAGACGACGTCGGCATCTATTCGACTTAACCAATAACGCCTTTACAATCACAGAAGATTTGTACGACTAGACTAACATCCGGTTGCAACTTTCGACAGTTTTATAATCCAGCTTTGTTTTTAACAGATATCGAACATATGTATTAATTTTTATAATAAAGACATTTAAAACACTTGCATAAATATGTAAAGTGGCAGTCTTTGTTATTAGAATAATGATAACGTACAATAATACAACTTCCGAAAGCATAAATTGGACAGCTGTGAATTACACAAGGACTTCATTGGCCCATATTAATGGAAAAAGCAATTATAAAAATTCATCATCATCATCCAGAACCCAACTTCACCCATTTCTGAGCAACGTCTCTCCTTTCTTGTGCCACTCCAATCAATTAATTAATTAAGTATGCCGCAAAAATAGCAACAACCGTTAGTAAAAATGGAGACGGAAAAAAATCAAAAGGTAAAAGAGAGAAAATCAAGTTATAATGTAAATTTGACATTTTCTCTTAATTCTTTTGTTTTTTTTTTCAGTCTCCATTTTTAATGGCATCTAGTCACAATGTTTGACAGCTGTCAAAACATCTAATAGTGATTTTACATCACCAGTGCGAATAGTGCCTTTCATATTAACCTCACACAATTCTACATTACTAAAACCTCATTTTAAAGTAGCTTCTCTTTTATTTTTCTTTTGCATTAAGTTCTCAGCGGGTGTGGAGACAGCTAACGTTGTGAACACACCTCGCTTTATTGGATCGTGTGTTCATTAGGTATGGTAATCGATGCCGGTTTGCGGAGCCCCGCGATTGTGCCAAAGCGTTCAAAGATTTAGACGATTTTTTCGTCGTGTCTACATATTTAATTTTCTCGTTTGTGAGAGATGTTTTATTGAATAAACAATGACACAATAAGATGCTCTAAGTGAAGATTTAAAGCTTAGGACTTTTAATTTTTAATGTTTAAAAGTCGATTGTTTTCTTATCGATAATTTAGTGATAAATGGACATCCATCTGAATTCTGTGGGTTATACTATTTATTTGCAAGAGCTGTTTGGCGTTAATCCTTTAGATTAATGTAATGCTAAAAGAGGTAATTTTAATGTGCTTTTAAAAGCATCACAAAATTATCATAGTAAATTAAGTAGTTAATTATCTCATTGACTACGGTAATCTCATTACCAAACAAACAGATTTAAATTGAATTTTCACGAAATAAATGTTACATAAATAAATTAATTGGGACTACTTTGTTTCAGCGTTGAATCATTTTATAAACAGTATTGCTAATTACTGATAAATACGGAATCCAGTGATATGTTGCATCCCGACCAATCACCGCGAAACTGTCGATTATTTTTCAACAATTTCATTAAGTATTCAATTAATTTGTTCGTATTTTGCCGCGTGGTGTATGATGATACAGTTAATTGGTCGCCCAATTGGTCCCAAAATATCTAATTAGACTCATTTATAATACACATTCAATCTATAGCGGTGGGACCATGTCAAAAAAATCAAATAGGCCTGGCAATACCTGTAACTTGCCTACATAGGTACCGACTTTCAGATTGCCTTCTCAATTTAAAATATAAAAGAAAACATCGCCAGCAGAATGCAAACAGACTGCCATTTCGGCCAATATTAAAATACCGACTTCAATAATTGAAGTCCGTTTCATAAATCCGGCTTAACTATAAATAATATGAGAAAAATAAAACAAAACGGATTGCGGCAGTTCTCGCAGGGTTTAACTGTATTGTTGCTTTTTTAAAGTCAACCTGTTGTTTGCGCTTAGTGGTGTTATTAAGAATATTCTTTTGATATTAGGATTTTCTTTGCTATCAAAGTTTGCAGAGATACTCGTTCAACTTTTCCACTTATCAGTTGATTGTTTCGGCGAGAAGACAACCGTTTGAGTTTAGTTCTTAAGCTTGCAGAGTTGCGATACCTACTTATATCTTAAAGCAAATTAACCTTTACCTAAACTTCTCTAGCTTAACTTTCTTCTTGAGCTTTCTTACTGTTTAAAGTAAATACAGAATGTAAAGTTAAATGTTGCATATATTTATATCAGAGTGTACTTAAAAATAAGGGTAGGTTTCTGAATTGAGTACTTGGAGTTAGGAAACTCATGATCAACATCATTACAGCCGAAAGATAACGCTGGACATAGGTCTCCCCAGGGGTCGCCATATTGACTGGTCCAGTGCGTCTCACATCCAGCGCATTCCTGGAACCTTAACCTGTTCATCGGTCTACCTAGTGGGAGACCTTCCAATGCATCGTGTTCCGGTTCGCGGTCGCCATTTCAGAACTTTTCGGCACCATCGGCCATCCGTTCTGCGAGCAACGTGCCCTGCCCACTGCCACTTAAGTCTCGCAATTCTTCGGGCTATGTCGGTAACTTACGTCGTGAAGAACGTGTCAATCCTTATTTTAATGTCAGCATCTGACAGGTTTTCAGGTAGAATTTGACGAAGACGCAATTTCAAATTCTTATTACGGAAAACGTTGTATACACCCCCTGTGTCACGAAAATTAAATAATATTAACGAAACGTCGATGCTTGTAACTATAAACGGTCTCATGACTGAACGAGACACATTTCTGTCTAAAGACGGAAAGCCAAATTTGTCCCTACGCTAGCAGAAAAAAATATTTTGGCCGTTGCATGCAAATGGGACCCTTATTTCATATCATGGTAGCAAAAAAATAAGGGCGCACATGCATGAATCGTTAAGATATAGCTCGGTTCATTTGCTATTCAAGCTGTTCTTTATTCTTTCTCCGTTGACACTATTCATCCCGTGAACTTTAAAAACTGCGACGGAATGAATGCTAACTGCCTCAGTAATGTCGTTCACTCGTTCTCTATTCAAAACTTTATTCCAAAATGTTTTTGTTTTATTTATTTGTGCCGATTTTAATTGGGTTATTTAAGTAGTGGGCTGGCCTGGTGGTTGACCCATTTCTTAACAGGGTTGGCTGCGACGGTTTTTGAGTAGGCATGCATTAGCATGGCATGTAGGCTGGTGGTTTGCATTTTTGTTTGCGTTTCGTGGTTCGACAATTTTTTAAGGATATTTGCCATATTCTAAATTGTGGTAAATTATTCACGCTTTTACACTTGTAAATTATTCCTGTATCGTAGGTGCGTTTAAAAACAATTAAACTCACATACACTAGACACACAGATCCGGCCATACAAATATTTGTTCCGTGCGGAAATCGAGCCCGCGAAACGCAGCGCAGCAACTGATCGCTCAACCACTACGCCAGCCATGTCGTCAAATTGAAAATTAAATTAATGAATTTTCAGAAATACATACTTATTTTTTTATAAGTTCATGTGTGTGTTGTGGTCTATTACAGGGTGCGATAATGACGAGGAGCAAATAATGATTACCAACAAGCCCATTATGGACAATTGAAGTGCTCATTAAAAAAACCATGAAGCTACAGTAATGTTGTAAATAAAAAAATACTACGATCAAGCCTTAACTCATTACTACGAGAATCTCACAAGCCCCACAACAAAATCAAACACGGTAAAAACCTACCAACACACAGGCCATTCATCTTCGACAGCTTGCAGCTTCACAGCAGCCGTTATTACTAAAGGCCAACAGCACAGCTGATGCTCGAATCACTTTAGTTCAGAAACAGTTCGGTATTGTTGAAAAATTCCTTAAAACGTGACCAAGAAGGCTCTGTACTTCTTACGAGGCGTTGCCCGTACTACTTGCGAAACGTTTGGCATAAGCGTTCGTAATACCGTTTGCAGCTAGAATATTGTTTGGCTAAGAAACATTTCGTTTGGTATATTGTGTTTTTATTGTCCAGCTTGAGACTATGTTAGTTTGTTATTCACTTTTACTTCTCTGATATGCTCGATAAATACTCTGATTAGTAAGTTGTCTAGTTTCGTATTGGTTGTTCTGATTGGTCGGTATCAATTGCTTAAGTTGACATGAGATGACACACCTTTGTCGTCGCTACATGCTAGCAGAAAAAAGACATAAGAAAATAAAAAAAATAAACTTTATTTCCAAAAATACAAATTTCACATTTTAAACATTTAATTTACAAGTTAAAAAAAAACATAATCATTTAATTTCGTTGGATCCCACTTTTTAATCCCAGTTTAATATTTTTGGCGTTGGATCCCACAAAACATTATTACAGCAGAATCTAACAATTATTTATAGACACGACAGAGAATATTTGTTTTGATTGATCACTGATTGACATTTCGGTAACGCTTGTCAATCCCATATACTTTGACCTCTTCGACAATCGTTATCACCGAAAGAATATTGCTATCGAAAGTTTGGGATTGATCACTGATTGACATTTCGGTAACACTTGTCAATTCTATACACTTTGACCTCTTCGACAATCGTCATCACCGAAAGAATATTGCTTTCGAAAGTTTGGGATTGATCACTGATTGACATTTCGGTAACACCTGTCAATCCCATATACTTTGACCTCTTCGACAATCGTTATCACCGAAAGAATATTGCTATCGAAAGTTTGGGATTGATCACTGATTGACATTTCGGTAACACTTGTCAATTCTATACACTTTGACCTCTTAGACAATCGTTATCACCAAAAGAATATTGCTATCGAAAGTTTGGGATTGATCACTGATTGACATTTCGGTAACACTTGTCAATTCTATACACTTTGACCTCTTCGACAATCGTTATCACCGAAAGAATATTTCTTTCGAAAGTTTGGGATTGATCACTGATTGAAATTTTGGTAACGCCTGTCAATCTCATACACTTTGACCTCTTCGACAATCGTTATCACCGAAAGAATATTGTTTTCGAAAGGCTTGTAAAGTGGTATAGCTATACAATGTGCTGTTCGGAGGCATAAAGGGCGGACAGATGCATTGCCTATACATTATTATGTGCAGTGTCCTATCATGAGTCACTGCATTATCACTATGTCCGGTTTCATATCGAGGCGTATCACAATCGCTTTGTTCTCGCTCTCACCTCGCTTTACCCATTAGATTTTAATGATACACGTAACATATTTGATTATACATGTCTTGTTAGCAATCAATTAAACTGTGATTATGTGATCTGCGATAGATGGTATCGCGACATTGATATAAGGCACCGACAACTATTATAACTCAATTTGCTAATTGGGATGTATTAGATACTAATTAGATACTAGTGTTTCTGACTGCAGACACTGATGGAAACGTAGATGTCAAAGATAATTTAATGAATTAGTTTATTCTTGCTAAATTTTGTAACTAAGAATCTAATCTCGAATTGTGTATAGTATGTTGTTCAGAAAAAAAACTATAAGCCACTATTTGGTCCGCGCGCTCTGTCGTTTGTCTATGGTTTCGACAAATGATCATTGAGCATCGCGTTTATATATTTGTATTATACTTACACTTACTTTGACCCACCTTCAGTGTTTTATTCTATTTTGTTTGTTATTTATATATTCTTCTATTTTATTTTATTTTATAAGTCCTGTTTCCGTAAGTGTGTCCGTGGCATCAACAGTAGGCCCTATCAGAATATCAGCGCAGCGTTATTACCTTTTTTGGATATCGCTGCACATGCTGAGATAGGAGCCTTTTTGGTCTCGCACAGGGTTTTTTATTTTATTATTGTTTAAGTGTATGCTTATTTTCTCGTGTCTCCTGTGCGGGTCACAAATAAATATTTTTCTTTCTTTCTTTCTTTCTTTCTTTATTTAGACTGATGAACAGAACGATGTTTAGAAAAAAGTAAGGTTACAATTTTAAAGTGCTACGTAATTAGTACACCTGCGCCTGCGCATTTAACAGAATGTCATCTGCTACGATCCATAGATTCATCTTTGCCTTCCCTTTGTAAGAGTAACTCGACCATTTGCAGTAACCAAACATTATTGGGTCAAGTAATATATTACTCGTAGTATTGTTGTTAGCAATTAGTGTCTCATTAAATGTGATTTAATGTGTGTCATCATAATGGCAAAACTAAAATTAATTTAGTGACCCTGTAAGTCACTTAATTAATTTTAGTTTTGCCATCGAAATTAGTTTTAATGAGACACTAATTGCTAACAACAATACTTCGAGTAATATATTACTTGTCCCACTAATGTTTGGTTACTGAAAATGGTCGAGCTTCTGACCGGTATTTGCGACGAAATACTCGAGGTACCGAAGGCAGTTGTGCAGTTGCTGCCATAATTCATAACTCAAACTGTCATGGCTGACTTGCCGATAGCGCAATATAAAACTAGCCTATTTTTAGGATCGAAAAATATACCTACTACTGATTAAATGTTTAAAGTGACATTCTAAAGTAAAGGTACTCTGAAGCTCTAGGTAAATTACATGCTAACAACGAAATCGACGCGTTAGCGATTGGACAATATAACTAGAGGCTCTGTGAGCTGTAGACCTCTGTCCGGAGAATCTGTCCTTTTGATGTTTTTTTCGCTTCCTCCAAAAACTGAATCGACAAAAAAACCATATAATTATCGAACCCGTTAAAAAAGTATCATGAGCGTCGGTTGACAAATGCGAACTGTAGATGAGAACAGACATATGAAAGCATTTTTACCGAAGCTGAAACGGAGACGCTTCGCGCTCGTCAACAAGTGAATGGTATTTTCAAACGCTATCGAAATATCACGTGATCAATCCCTTACATTTTGGCATTTCGACCATTACCATCGCTGACAGAATGACATTTTGCATAGAGCCTCAGGTCGGCATTAATATTCCAAACCTCAAACTAAATAAACATTACATTGCGGTCGCAAAATGCGGTTCGTTCGGCCAAATTTAACATCGTAGCAGCAATATACCAGAAAACAAAGAGACAAATCATTAGACGGCCCATTAATGGATAGTGCCACAAAATCATCGTTCGTGTGACGTCACGCTTGCTGCACCGGTACACTCGCTACCACAACTCATAACTCAAAAGTGTCATTGTCGTCAGCCGGCTCGACTAAATCCGTGTATTTGGCCACATACGAGGGTGTTATTGATTCGCCACCCGAAGATTTAATTGGCTTAGCGATGTCAACTGTCAGGATTATTGTGTCGCCAATATTTCTGTTTGAATATCGAGGGAAAATGGGGGTTTGTTTTGGCCTCAAGGGTATTCGAATTGAGTGTTATCGATAGTTTTGACTTGAGCCGGTATCCATGTGCCAAAATAAAGCAAAGAATTAAAGATTTAACGTACCTTTTAAAGGCTTCTAAATTCTTGATTTTAGGTAATTATACCCATCAATTAATTGCCATCAAAGCCTACTTTAAGCTTTTACACAAAAAATAAATGTCGATGAAGAAAGGTCTCTTAAAGATCGTCTTGTAAAAGTTTTAAAAGTAAAGTAAGAAAGAATTTTGGTCTTAACTGTACCCGAATACGACAAGCTGTCAGCTAGCCAATATTAGTTATTTACATTGTAATTATTTCAATTCTATAACATACATACATAAACTTACGCCTTTTTCCGATGAGAGTAGGCAGAAACCACAGAAAGCCACCTGCTACGATCCTTATATACTTCTTTTGCTTCACTCATGTTCATCAAGTCATACACGCACGCCGGTTATGAGTACTGCGCACCTGGCCTTTTGTAAAAATATCACTAATAAGGTCTATATATGTCTTTCTAAGGCGTGTCCCGGCGTTATTGAAACCCAAATGTTTTCTATGCAATATTAGAGACAAATCATGAGAATGTATGCACCTGTCACCAATAACATAGCTAACATTTTTATCAATTAATAAAAACTTTTTTAAACAAGTTTTTTAGCTTACAAGTTTTGTTACAAGCAAATTTCAACTCAATTGGTTCAGGACAAATGTTTTAAAAATCAGTTGCAAGATTACTATTATTTACTAACAAGACAAATTAAATTAAATATTGTAAAAAGACCAATAACAAACTTTTCATTATACTTGTCAAGCTTACAGAATGTTCTTTTTCAGAGCCCATTATAATTGTGTGCCAACGCTCAAATACATCGCACCTACCTGTTCTCGTTTGTATCTGTCAGCGATAACATAATAATATCTAAAAAAGCTTTGCATTCTTCTAGTCAAGCTTACATGGTGATCGTTTTCAAATCCCGTCATTGTCTGCCTACCCTCAAATACGCCATAAAAATGCACATCGCACTTACCTACTCTCGTTTGTATTTGGCTCTGCCTTTCTGCAGCGCATCCGGTGTAAAATGACTGGCGTTGGCGTGCGGTCAGCGGTGTTAAGAGCACGTGGACTGGGGGCGT
Organism: Orthosia gothica; assembly: GCA_949775005.1. Taxonomy (NCBI): domain Eukaryota; kingdom Metazoa; phylum Arthropoda; class Insecta; order Lepidoptera; family Noctuidae; genus Orthosia; species Orthosia gothica. The sequence continues at coordinate 33,039,881 of OX459039.1, read as the reverse complement.
CACTTCCCTTTTGAGGCCTATCTGTATCTAACGGCGAGTGTTAAATGAAACATGCCTGTTTGCCTTTCCAGGCGTGGTTTTGGTGGGTTTGGCAGTTAGGTAACGGACAAAATGTGGCTTCGGGATCCAGACAAAGTGAGAATGTCACTGCCTGCTATCGGCGGTAGCTGTCATTTATCACCTGCCAACAGTGCAAAGCTCGCTGGTGATTTAACTTTGTTCGCAGCATTTGAATCACCCCGGCGATCAAGAACTTTTGACGACGTCGAAGGCCGTGCATATCTCATTAGTAGTTTTTCCCAAGACTTCATTCGACAAACTTGAACAACACCATACCCTTGGAGGTTTGAATTTAACTTTTCTGGATTTTTCGTAAGCCGAACGATACTACTCGTATGCTACTTGTATATTTGTCCTGTCTATTGGCCACTAAACAGTTTCAAAATGAAAGTATTATATAATATATAATTATTTAATAGAGTTAATAGGTTGCTTATAGGCAAGCGTGCTTCACCGTCGATCACATCATCTCTTAACGCGAGATAGTGGTTAAACGCGAACCTATCATAAACAAAAAAAAATATAGTCAAAAACATTACCAAAGTTAATAACTTAAGTTTAAAATAACCAAGGTCATATAATAAAGCGTTTCTTTTCTCTGTTAACTATAAAGACAGTGTTGACAAAGACCACGCTGTGACCACAAAACTGCTGTTAAAGAGATCGTAAAATGTCAGTTGTTTCTACCGCACGCGACCACATATTGACACGGTATGCGAGTAACCACTGATAGAGCCACCAGTCACGTGGTCGGTCGCGACAAATAGTACACCCTATATTATTTTTTTAATCAATGAACCTAACCTTTTCCCTTATATGTTGGGGTCGGTTTGCAGTGTAACCAAATGCAGTTTAAGACCAGTATTTTAGGAGGACTGTTTATCCTGTTAACTAAAACGTAAAATTTATTTCATCATCACAAGGGAACACACTACCGGGATTAAAATTTGATCTTAATCGGTTCAGCCGTTTTGTCGTGAAAAGGTAATAAACATAGTTAAAACATTAGTACTCGTATGGATATCTACTGTTATTATTTTGTTTCTATTTTTAGCTTTCTTTTCCTTGACAATACAGGGAAAAAGGAAATGTCAAAAATGTTTTCGAGTGTAGGATGTCATTGACAGCTGTGTTAAGAGGCTTTGGGCAGTGTAGTAGTTAAACCCCGCCAAGTGCGAGTATGACTCGCGCACAGAGGGTTCCGTATCAACAGCTGCATTCACTAAAATAAATAAGTAACATTACTATCGTTTATAAAAAATGAAAGCACCAAACATTTCTCTAACGAAGGGACAAAATTAACTTTGCCGATAAATGTTGTCCCCATGCATCAAATACTTTTTTTTACTTTTCCAAGTACATTTTATAAGTTGGTCGACTAATACTGGTAAACTTGTAAAGCCTACTTACCTGTGATAGTTTTCCTTTTAATTTCGTTATATATACTACTGCCGTGAATCTGGAGTCTAGAGTCAAAATTAGACAGAGCAAATTAGTTAACTGAATAAAAAAATGGTTTTCACAGACCCGTAATATTTTTGAATGGCCTGTCCAATGATACCCCCTCCACGGGGTAGACGAGAAAAAAATAAAACATTCACACAGTAACCGGTAATTTAGGTACGCGAAATAATTTTTTTTCATGGTTTTTTTTACCACTTTGTACGGCGTGACTACGGAACCCTAAATAAGGAAAATTTTGAGAAAACAACAAAGATAGAAAGATATAAATAGGTGCCATCGTACTATCCAATTCTAAGGCAGTGTCCTGTCTCCGCGACACAAAAGAAAATTTCAAGTCCAAATAAGTCCAGTCCATGTGAGCGTACTTGCTTTTGCTCTTATTAAAAATCGCTAATCGATGGGATGTCAATCGTCTCGCGTCGAGCATTGTTTGAGAATAATTTAAACATATCACTGTATAACTTAACCATTTACTGGAAGTAAAGACTACAGAGGGAATCTCTTCTTCAAAATTCACCTGAATTTCTTAAAACTTCAACACCAAAACACAAAATATGCCACGAAACTGAAACTACCCAAGTAATAACAAGTATCCTCAGGCTAATACGAGGCTTACGCTTCTTAAAGAATTTTATTCCTTGAAACTGCGTCACGAGAAAACTTCCATGCAAGCGCTCTCCATTAACAGAACTCGCGAAGACTAAAAAGTTGCAAGTTGAAAAGTATTGTCCTATCTTTTAATGCCACATGTATGTAACGGGTCTAACAGTTTTTCCTACAATTGCCTGCACACTTGTATTGTTGCGTCCGAGACTTTCACTTGAATCATGTTCTGTTGAGGTATTTGAGGAGGTAAAGTTATATCTTCATACCTATTTCTGCCGCTGTGTTTTAATGGTTTAGCTTAAAAATATGGTTATACCTAGTGTAATTACTGACTCATATGAGATTCTGTTGCTCTAAAAGTCATAGCATTCTCTTAAATCTAAAATCGCTAACTTTTTAAAGTTCAATAAATATAATAGAATATAAAACAATTTGAGCCCAACCGCTACTCTGTTAGTATTATAGGGACCAAGCTTTGCCCCTTCAAAGATATCTGGTAGTCTTTTCTGGCTCTGGGATAATAGATGTATCTTCAATTCTGTTTCTGCATCTTATTGTAAAACTGCAACATACCATTCAAACCGAATATAAAATAAGAATTTGTGCTTGATGTAAGTTGTTGTATATTAAGCACAAACAGGTATATATTTTTTGCAAGGTGGAAACACTATTTCGTAAAATTCTTTCTTTTTTCCCCCACACTAGTACATGCATGCCTAACACATAATTCCTTTTAACGATAATTTAAAAGTCATGCATTTAAGAGTAAACAATATGTGAGCTACCTAGTATAATTAATGGTGCTTAAGATATTTCATTTCTTTCTCTGGAGGACATTTCTGATTCTGGGATTATACGCCTCTGATATTACAGATCTGGGGGGTAACCACAAGCTCTTAGAGTAAGGTTATTTTGAGATCGAGTAAGTGACAGATGTATACAAGTCAGATACATCTGTCCCTTACTCGATCTCAAAATAACCTTACTCTAAGAGCTTGTGGTTACCCCCCTGATGTATCTTCAATTCTGTTTCTGCAGTCAAGTAGTGTTGTTATATTCCGACTTTAAGAGCTGCTGGTGTAATGAGACATTCCATTTCTGTCTCTGGTACCTATGACAACTCTTCCGTATTGCAGATGCTATGGACGACGATCACCAATCAAAATCAAAGGCCTTGTTATATATAAGTGGCAATGTAACTTATTTGTCAAAAACTTCATTTGTTTTTATTGCTGCGACAGGTGATGTCTAATCACGCAGTTTTTTTTTTAAATAAACTTACGTAATAGGGATTTTTCCTGGGTAGAAAAATGATATATGATCATATTTAGTCCGTCAGTGAGATTCTCAAATAATATTTGAAAAGTATTTTTTGCTTTACCAAATTAATAAAAAATGACAAAGTTAAAGCGCATCAAAGTTCAGGAGTGGGGGCTTGTAACGCGATTACGGTAGATTAAAAAAAATACGTGTCCAATATTTTTATGAATCTACCTGACGGACAAAAAACTAATTTTCAGTTAACATCCCTATTGTCACCTGTCGGTTTTATTAAATACGTCCAGTATGCCTTGAGTGCTTGTAATTTTTTTTTTGTGTATCAGTAGATCGTTATCAATACATATAGCGATCGATTGAGATGAAACAAAAACTAAATAATACTTCAAGTTACGCACAATTTTTATAAATAAAAGTTTTATAGGTTTCGTACATATCACGTGATGCGTGCCCAAATAAACAGACAAAAATACTAAAAATGCTGGCAATTTATTTGGCATTTTATATCTGGGCATTTTTGGTATTTTTTTGGAAATATTATCGATGTACAAAAACGACTTTTCTACATTAGTATTGATGAAGATGATTAAAACTTCGTGCAAATAACAGGTACAAAAGTGGACTAATGCTCAGGCATACTCTGCCAGTTAAGCAAGGGTGGTAGAGAGATAACATGGCAGCTGCATTCAAAAAATGTAAATCATTATATTATTGAAGTAAAATAAAAGATATATTTATAGAGTTAAAATAAACATAGGTACACAGATATTTATTATTATATGTCCTGATAATGAATTATAGAAATATACGTATATATATTTATAAATAGAAAGGCGTTCTATTACGACGACTCTGCTTTTGATGTAGAAAATAATGCCGCAACTTCAGCTTAAATGCATATTGACTGGTAGCCGTAATAATATCGAGAGGTAGCCACCGAAGTATTCCACCGAAAAATGGACTGTATATGAAAGAAAGAATGAGTAAAATAGGAAGTGTGATAAAGAAAGCAAGAGAAGTTGGTTAGACGAAAGCAGATTCCTAGCGTGTGAAATAGGCAGATATACTTTATTGTACAGCAAAAAAAATAAATTACACAAATATTTTACAATAACTTAATACTAAGGGTACAAAGGCGGTCTTATCGCTGACAGCAATATTTACCAGACTAACATTAACGTACCAATAAAAATAATAGGAGGAAGTGAGCTTATCCCCACCCGACCCATCATGCGCGAGCTTACACACAATGGTCTGAAATTTTGAAGGGTTTACAGACACCCCAAATCTATCAGACCAATTCTTGACCGCGACTAAGTCACGGTTCTCACCGTCTATAGTGCCCGACAAATCCTCTAGCCACACAGCCGCATACAGTGGAAGGTCATAGACATAAAGTTGATACAAACACCGAAGACAGTGAGTTATAAAATGTATGAAGATGAGACTGTTGACCTCCCCGAAGATAAGAAGAGAACCATTCCAGAGCCTCGAAGGAAACCATAAGGTGTGAAAGGATAGAAAGAAGGCTGAATGCGGAATGACTGACGGCATTAAAGGCATTGGAGAAATCAATTAACATCAGAACAGTGACCTTGGTATCTTCTATCGCTTCTCTAATGTCACCAGTCACTTTGAGGAAAGCAGAGCCGGCTGAATTCTGACTGGAATAAGCTAATAAGGTTATTCCGTTGAACACCCTGAGAGCTGTGGACGCACCTTGGATGTGTCTGAGATAACATTTGGGAATCTAAATGGCAGCTTGTAGTAATGTGACGGTTGATCATCCAAGCCGATTGTTAAGGTAAAATCCACATAAGGCTATGTAATAAAATAAATCGCAAACACTAATTGAAAGTACAATAGAGGAAGACAAAAAGAAAATTGCTTGCAGCCTGCAAGCAATTTTCTTTCAGTTTTATCAGAACCACGACTTTCATCTGACGGAAAAAATATCTTTCATCCTCCAAATATCATAAAGGACAAAATAATACTGCCATATCAAAAAAAGTTTTGTATTCTCGTCGCTTAGTTTTGACACAACGAAAACATATACACTTACAAAGCATAAAAGTAAAGCACAGATTAATACAGGCAACCCCATTCCATCTTACGCCATCCAAATGATTCTGTTTCTCAGAGCAAATTGAACTCTATTCCCAATGCTAAATGTACATTTTTACAGATCGACAGCACTGAGTGCTAAGCGTTTGGTTATTTGGAAGTTTCACCAAGTTGTTGAAGCAGTTGAAAGTTCTGTAGACAGAGATCCACGACGATATATAAATGAGAACGATTTTTAGTTCGCTATTTATGCTTTTAATAAAACAAGTGGGATCGTAAACTGACTCCCGAACTAAAACCATGCTGAGGCAAATCGTTTGGTTAGCGAATCGATAAATAATGTAAAAAAAACTGCAGATGAAACAGTTCACCAGATCGTCCAGATAGTAAAGGATGAGGTTATGAATAAAACCAAACGGCAACATTACACGACTTCCATTACTAATGCGACTATTGTGAAACCGCCTTTTCCGACAAATTGCTTAGGCCCGTTGAGCACGACAATCATAACGTTAGCAAAATAACACTAATTTAGCTAGTTAGTGGCTAAATAGGTATATATTAACTACCTCTATTATGGAAATTCATAGAACGCCAGCGTTTGTAGACCGCTTTATATTTCCAGCTTGAACATCAAGCTGATTTTATAGCGGACAGCGATGGATGCGCTTTATCCTAAAGTTCATACAAAAATCTATAAAGCGATGTTAAAGCTTTCTGTCTCCCGGTGATATCGGAGCGCTCATGATATGTGGCTGGTATTATTCTCCCTTTAGCTATTAACCGTCGAACACCACCCGATGCTGGAGCGTTAGAATTAAATGTATGATCAATTACTTCACGCGGGGATAACAAATAGTAGCACTGACGGGTTTTGTCAGTAATATATATCCAGATAGCCACATTGCTATTCGATTGTTCACCAATGTGGAAAAACATGCCAAGCCTCGACGCTTTTGAAATGTTTCGTTTAAAATTCTAAGACCCGATGTTATATGTGTGGAGTCAAGTTCGAAAACGATTTCTGTATTTTGATCAATTCTTTTGTGATTGAAAATGAACATGAAAGCTGTTATGGACAGCTAAGTCTAATAAAGCCAAAATAAAAAAAACCTTTTTCTAAAAAAAGGCCACTACATCAACTTCAAAAGTGACACATTTCTCGTTGTCGATGGTAAACATCTTCAGTAGACAATAAGCGAGTGGCTCTTTACTAAAGAGCCATTCTTGGCGGGAACTTGGACCAAGCTAGTACTCGAAATTGCGATATCCGAGACACATGACCTCTTAGACATACAATGCACATCTAGGTCAAAAACGCTATAGCGCAGTCGGCCGGAAAAGTTAGCTTAACATCACGAATACTGGCTTGCCTAAAATATTGGAGAGAAAGCCAACGTTCCAATATATCACTTGTAGGAATATCACATATAAAAGTGGAATACTTAAAGATATTGTAGCGGTATTATGTTCCGCAGTGAATTTGTACAGTATGATGCAGTGACTTAAATTATTTAAACTAACGGTGCAAATGTTGGACCGATGACCTGGTGAAGGTTGCGGGGAACCGCTGAATACGGACGTACGGGACCGGTCAATGTGGCGAGGCTTGGGGGAGGCCTATGTCCAGCAGTGGACGACTTTCGGCTGATATGATGATGATGATGAATGGTAAAAATAACTTGTTTGTTTGAAAGTAATAATCCTATTCTGATTTTATTTCACTTATTGAATGAATAGATCGCCCGCGTGGGTGTCGGGCATTATACCCCTGGAACGGCTACCGGGATAAAAGTCTATCCATTATTCCAGACTATAATCTATGCCTGTGCCAATTTTTTACGACACCTTTATCTTGCGAAAACACCCCGATTCAAACAGTAAAATGCACATAACTTTTGAACGGCCGAACCGATTTTATTCAATAATAGCTAAGCACTCTCGACAAAATCACCTTTCATACAAAAAAACTAAATCAAAATCGATTGATCCGCTTAGGCACTATGATGCCACAGACAGACACACAGATACACAGCAACACACGTGAAACTTATAACACTCCTCTATTGCCGGCGGAGGTTAAAAAGGATGGCAATAAGAAATACCGCAAATTCTAAATGAATCCGTACAATTCCTGGTCTCACGAGCATCGTAATAGATTTATCTCGTATTAGCTTAGCTCGGGATCCGTACATTTGCCGCATACCAGTGCGTGGTATCTCTCTGAAAGCGGACGTGGGCTAAGCTTGTTCAGTCAAAACGACCATAGACCACATTGCCCCACTATGCCCCATCTTGCCCCACTATGCCCCATCTTGCCCCACTAAGCCTCCACACAGGACTGCAATGGCCTCAATCAGTATTGGATCTGAATTTCAACTTATGTTTGTTTTAGATAGTTTTGCTTTGCTGTCTAGAGTATCAGTTAAACTTGTGAACTGTAAATGGTGGTAATTGTTTTTGTTTAACGTTGGTGTTTAAATGTTTGTAGCTAACCCTTTAGTGTCAAATAAACTGTAATTACCTAACATTTATTTGCTATCGTTGGGCAGTTAACCTATACTATGTTACTCTGCAAAATTTTACATAACTAGTACGCCAAAATGCATACTACAATCGAAACTCAAACTTTTTATTAAATAACCAATATAAATCGGTACATTTTAAGAATTGGCGAAAAATCTATAATAAAAAAGGCTTAGCAGGCGTTTCGGCCGATGAGTTTCGACCGGTCGAAACAGGAATTTTATTATTATTAATATTTTTGAGTGGTGTTTCGGCCTATACTTTTTTTGAGCATATTTTGTACAGTCAGAATGAAAAACGTTAGGTAGTACCCTACCTTACGTTTTATTATGTAAACGTCAGGCAATTTAAGGAACAAGATAAAACTTAATTACAACAATCAACAGTAAACATGATAAATCACAATAATCAGTCTTATATATCAATCTATATCTTATCGTACGCAAAATACGCGCTTGGTCGTGGAGTTGCGGGAACCGGCCCGTTTTAACCTTACCTAACCTATATCAATTTAAATTGTACAAAATGGCATCTGAGGTATTCCACATACGGCAACTATCGATATTTTTCGCAGTTGCCATGAGTGGAATAATTTATTATTAAAAAAAATATTTCATTATTGGCACTTACGGATCAGTAGGTCCTACCTAGTGTTGGAACGTTTATTTTTTTAGGAATCAAAAACTTTTTAGTTACATGTTGAACAACAAATTTATACACAAACTACCAGGAGGCCAGAATCATGAAGAAGTATTTGCGGGCGTAGAATCATAAGCGGTAGAGACTAACGGAGTACCAGGAGGTCAGAATCTAAAATCACCGGGTACTCTTTTATAACATCTCATGATTCCAGCCTCGATAATAATTCCTCATGATTATAATCTCCCATTACTTAATTTAGTATTTACCGATAATGATTCCAGCCCCGCAAATATTAAGAATTCTTCATGATTCCTGGTCTATTTTTCTTGAATTGAATATTTTTCTCGTGATATTAAAATCTCTACCGATTTTATGTTGCTGACGTTACTTTAAATCTAAAAAAACGATTCGACCGAAACACCACTAAAAAATATTAATAATCATAAAATGCCTGTTTCGACTGGATCGGACGAAACTCAGCGGCCGAATCGCCTACTAAGCCATAAAAAACTAGCTTCTGCTAGGGGTTTGTCCCGCGTCAAAGTCGGAAATGATCACGGGAACCGTACGTGTTATAATCCTAATAGTATTAGATGAAAAAGCACCGCTAAATTTTATTCAATTCGAATCAAACAGCTGAACGATATCTTTCTAAAAATATTTACTACATTTTTTTAACGACCCGTAAATAATACGTTTGTTTGGATATTAAGTAATCGTTTTAGTCGATCAGTGGCTTTATATAGTTATATATATATATCGATCAAAGATATTAAAAGCATTTCAGTATTGAAACATTTATTTATTGTTTTTTTTTGTTTTCAATATGATGATGTTTTGTTCACTACAACTCAATTGAATCTTGCTGTTTGTTATATGGCTAGTTTTGAAGCAACCTAGTAATATCCTAGCACATACAAAATTAAGGACTGTTCTCTTTATGACTAGGCAATATTTCTAGCATAGATTAAGAATGATAGATGATAGATTAAATTCTTCTCCTGTTGCGCAGTCCATCCAAAGGTTGTCTGTAAGAGATTGCCTAGTGCGATAAGACCGCCCATTGTACACTTGTTATTGTGAACGTTTGCCCTGTATGTTTTTTGTGGTGTACAATAAAGTATATAATAAATAAATAAATAAGATACCAGCCCCGTTTAGGTAATGTGACCGTTATTTGAACGATCTTTTGAATTTAAGTTTTTAAGTTGATATGGTCACTATCATTAGTATTAATATTTGTTTCGGGATATTTACCATGTACATTTTAATTTTGGTTGAGAGCTCGATATTTCGGCACCGTTACAAGCGCCATGATCACGAGAACTAAAGTCTTGTCAAAAGTGTCGACGAGTCGAGTCGAGTGTCAAAAGTGGATACAGTGAGCATCGTCTGTCGTAAACAATGTCGAGTAACTAGTGAGACGAGTTCTGGTGGTAGCGGCATCGTGCGTGAAAAACGAGTGAGGAAGAGGGTAGACAAATATGTCAGTTCGTAAATATAACAACCACCCGTAAAGACTTTAGTTCTCGTGAAATATACATGGTGAATATCCCGAAACAAATATAAATTCTAATGATCTTTTGAATATTCAGTAACTTTGATATTTTTCACATCGTACTTTTTGCTTGTCTACAAAAGTGTAAATTAATAAATACCAAATACACAAACCTTACTCAGATAAATATCGTAGATATCCGCGACCGAAGCGGGACCATAGCATACATCGTCGGTATAATATGGATGCAGATGCTAACCTGTGCACGCCGGCTTGGCATCGCTTCCCAAACCTCATGGGATCCGGCACGTCGTCCACACCAGCCTTAATGGATTCACACGTATTAATATCCATCCATTTGTTCCGATCCGATACAAAATCGAACGCTCACTTCGTAGAGCACAATACGTATATCTATTCAATTATTTTCTTTGTTCAATGAACTTTCGAAACAAAAAAGCGGTAATCTCGATCTTGATGCCACAAACATTTTCACCCCTCCCACCTTAAAGCTATTGCTAAGATATAGTATATATGTAGTGTTTACATGCGAACCAATTAACAGCTACCTCAACACAACTAAATGCCTAATAGCCCATACATCCACACACATGGGTGAACGAACATGCAATAATTAAGCATGCGTCACCTTGGGTAAGGGTCATTTATCGCCGACATCGCAGCCAGCAACATACTATAGCACAACGGAATTTAAGACATTCTTCAGCGTCATACATCAACACATTGTCTCACAGAATCTTGAATAGCATTCCATCTTACCCCAATCCGTTGAAAAATGTACCAGTAAATAGAATTTCGATTTGGACCCGGTTTCTCAAAATGTACGGGTCCCCATTTAAAATGTACGTTTCAAGGACACGTAAGCTGAATTTTACGGCTTAGCTACACTATTGATTTTGGTCGAACAACAGTTTTTGGTGTAAGGTTTGAATGGACGGACGTAATGCTACACTACCTATTACACACACGATCAACTCAAATGACGGCTTTTTCATGAATTGCCGGGTTTAATGTCGGATATCAAAGCCATTTTAATCCATGTTCACTATCTGTTATCAATTATGTTATAAATAGAGTTGTTTAATTACTACTTTGCTCATCAGTGTGGAAAATAGAAAATCGTTGAATGTTTCAAACTCGGCGTTTCCAAAAAGCTTATTACCTAAACCCAATCCGGAAGATTTCTCAAAGACTTTGGAGAACATCTGTTTGAAGTCTGGATCTTTTCCGGTTACAATCAAAAATTAAACGGACCAAACCCATTTAAGACGGATACCTTAAACTATGCCTGATTTGACCCACTTCTAATTAATAAAGGTCGTGGCGAAATAGCATATCAATTTAAGTGACGCCATTTCATGTCATAAATTAAAATAGCTTGAAGGAAAAGTCACGTAAAATATTATTTTAGTTTTAGATTTAATTTCTGAACGTCTTAAACAGATTTATGTTCAAATTAATAAAATTATTTTGCAGGAATAACGTCAAAGCACTGCACCAAATCTATTATATCCAGCAGCTATTCAAATGGTTTGTTTCAGGCTTTTCAGCTGGAACCGACAGAATTAATTATTTCGAAGGTTTTTGCGTAGTGTCCGCTTATTTCAAATAGTGCAGCAGTTTTGCAGCAGACCGCCGCTCCCTGAGCCCCGCCGCCTCTAAACGTTGTGGTGGATTTTTCAAAGGGAAATAAACTTATAATTCTATTGCGAGATTTTCTAAAGCTACCCTGGGGCGGCGTGTGGATTAACAAGAAAATAGTTCTGATATGCAAAAGAAGGAGTTCTGAGGGGAGAACATTCAACCATGTGGACTCACAATTCATAACGATGCGGTAATATTAGCGAATATGATTTCGTTCCTTATTTGTAAATGTCGCCCTGTCGTTTACGAGTGCCATGTGATAACATTTTTCAACAGTAAACATGCTTAAGGCTTGTTTGGGAACAAGCAACGCGTGGAAATGGATTTTATGATTGAAAAGTACAAACGCGACACCGACCAAAAGAGTAATAACAAAGTTTTTATGTGTATCGGTACGTAATTAACATTCACCTGCGTACTACGGGGAGTTGTAAAGGCTGTTTGAGACTTAAAATCTGGCGTACTAACCCACACAAGTGGAGTTGAGTAATTTTCACGCGTCAGCGAAGCTCTTTGCTCGTTTACTGCGGAAAAAAGCGCCGCATAGTTAGCGCCAGGGTAATGTAGATCTTAATTTGAGGTAACTAAGAAATATAACGGCACCAAAGTGTTAATTTTTTTCGCTGTCGGTCTAACCGTGCAGGCAGGCACAGTCTGAATGCGATAAGCAATCTGTGTAATTAGAATTTCCGTTTTGAAAAAATGTCAGTTTCGTATAGCTATGGATAGGAATCGGATCCGATAAATAGCAAGAGGTTTTTTTACCTTTTGTAGACTCTGCATCTTACTTTGCTACGGAAAATGCATTATGCAGCTACGCCATCCGAATCGGCATATCAGGACTAACGTCCACTCGTTTATCAAAGTCGCATTTTGTTACTGTCACGCCCAACACAATTTGAAAGTAAAATTCGTTGTGTAATAAGGTTTCTGGTAAATTATTAAAATTTCAAGAATTCTCCATTCAGCCGTGTCGGTATCACGGAGGGCTCGTTCGGATCTCGAGAACTGAAGTTTGTTCAGCAGTAACATCGAACGTTGATCGGCAGAGCTTTGAACAAAACACCGCAACCATCACAAGCGAGCAACAGAAATGTTTTTAAATTGATTTAAGCCCGGAATATTTTACGCTGGAAATTCGGAGTTGAGAAACTTCGTAAAATAGGATCCGAGGAAAGCGTGAATGAGAGTGGCAAATTTATTGTAACTGCGAGCTGGGAGGTGCTGGGGGGAGGGTTGCTGCCCGGCTCCAGCTACATCCAGATAGTAACGAATATGCCGCGTCATCCGCAGCTTTCGAGTGCACCCCTCCGTTAAACAGACTTTGGCGTTTCAGAATAGCTATCTCATTTATAATAGAAACTCGGTCGTGTCCTACCAGTTTATGAAGGAAATCAAATGACAAACCCCCAGCAGGGACTGTTCACCAGAAGTTGGACATATGTGGTGGTAATAGCTGCATTCGGTGTTCTAGTTTTAGTTGGATATTATTTGTATCTGTTAGACAGCAAATTCATTTAAAATTCTGCCAGAAAGCGTTAAAGTGCCATGTGAAAAGCGATGGAATAAAAAAGGAGTAAAAATGCATGCAAGATCTCTGCGGTCCGTTCACAATCAGGTGGGAGGAAACAATGCAACGGAAGAAAAAAGAATCATTTTCCTGGAGAGCCGATTCTCATCAAGCCATTAGAAGAGTGGAAAACAGTTGGGTGCGCTGGCACGTGATTGTTTCTGCAAATACGGCGCGGAGTTACGAGAAATGCAATCAGGGTCTCCGCGCTATTCCGTGTCCCCGCACTAGTCTGATTCTTTTGTGATCGCTAAGCAGAAAGTGACTTGCTGTTTTAATCTTTGATCTCAGTTGATTGTTTTATTTTCAAACTCATTTTATAGAAAAGGTTTGATTAAATTCAATTTTAAATATTATGTTCATCTTTTTCAAAGTATTTGAAACTGTGTTCTGTTTCTAGCAGATACGTTTTATTTATTTTGATATAGCGTTTGTCTTGTTTATGATAGGTTTATATCATTATATTGGACAGACATCTGAGTGTGCTCATAATGGTCTGAACTTTGTAAATAGGATTAAATATATTACGCTCGTATTCCCCGAAGTGTAAGCAGAGGTACCCATATTATAATAGTAGACCCGCATTTTAACAGTTATGCTTAAGTATTTAATGGATTGCAAGCTTATTGCTACCAAGCAGGCACAAATCTTAACTTGAGGCCAAAAACACGTTTTCAAACGTGGGATTATGACAATAGTCCACAACCTCATACTCAGCAGTAGAACTTCCGTCCACAGGACCAACGAGGCAGTTTCGCCACGGTCAAATTTCACAAATACGAAAAGGTATAATCATTATAAGTAGTCCTCTACACTAGCTGAGGAGCATACTAAAAAGCGTGTCAAAGATCGCCGAAGAAAACGCAGCATCGCACAATAATGACGAGGAAAACAAGCTCAACTGACCTTGACCCCTTTCGGAGCCACAAAAATACAGACGCAGAATTCACGGGCGAATCTCGCAATGACAAATAACTTAACACCACACATTTGTCATAACGAAACGCAATTTTTAGCTTCGTTTATAATAGCAGAAGACAACTCGGTGACACAATGTTTGGTCCATATATCAACTTGATCTTCCTAATTAAAAAACATTTAGTGGGGGACACTGAGACGTCACTTCGTGTTTAGTGTGAGGGTTTTTGATATTGGTTTTAATTTTTGGTTTTTCCGTTTTAAGTGAGTATTATACCAGCTGTTGATAATAATTATGTACAAATAGGAATACAAGAGGGGCGGGAATGAATGCATTTGGCATCAAAAAATTCTTCGTCATATTGAAATTCTGTCAAAATGTGTCAAATGAAATGCTGTCACTTACCTATTAATTAAAATTTATGATATATAAATTTATTGAATCTACACTTCAAAATGCGGCGCTAGTCTTTTACAAAGTGGAATTTTCTAATGAATGTCACCCATCCGAATGTATTGCAATAATCTCCTGCGTACGGTCTATAATTAAAGTTCAGTTAAATATAGGATCATTCATTTTCATCTAAATGTCTCACTCGGAGACTGGAAACCGTTTATTTTTCATAAATTGCTCTATTTATATTAATGTGTGTTTTCTATTCCTGTTTTACTTTGAATAAGATTCTGTCATGTTGACGTAGGATCGTGTCATTGGATTAATTGAATTCGGAGTTCATAATATTTCTTTGTTTTGCCCTTGTCAATTATAATTTTGTAGTATTGTAATGATAAATGATAAATATTTTTATGAGCAGATTAGACATAGGCAACACGCATCAAATATTGTTATGCGAGGCGAGAATTTATTTCTAGAACATAATCAGCCTTTAACATTGTTACTATTTAAGTAAGGATAAAGACCATAATAATATATAAGAGATATGAGTTATAAGTGGCAATAATCCGTCACGTGGGCTCAGCGCAGGTTGGTGATTTTGAATTTTTGGTTCTAAGACATGCCAGTTTCCTCCTCACGATGATTTTCTTCACCGTTTTGAGAACAGTGGTGATGAAATAAATACACAAAGATCTATCTAATTTAGAACCTGCGACTATTCGTAAGTCACGACCGTTTTGAGAGCAGTGGTGATCATGTTATAAAGAGGATTTTGTAATGAAACAGACAAATAATAAATATATAATAGCTATGTTTCGGACCTATTCCCTCACTGTACCCAATCCTCCAATTTATATTTGAAAAATGTTCCTGATTAAAGAACATTGTAAAATTAATGGCGTATCCGAAATGTCTGAAGGATAATAACTTATTTAAACGACCATTAAAAACTTGGACTATTAAACCCAACTCGGATCCCTTTACGATTTTACACAGAAGAGACGCATTATCGGATCATTCGAATCTACGGGTTGAAATTATTCATACAGACTGTTTTTTTTTAAATATATTTAATAGCTACTGATAATGACCGTAAAATTTTCTTTTCATCGGTACAAATGTTTTTTTTTGTGTACTATAAAGAATTAAGAGGTTTTTGCCCGGCCGTGGGATGATACAGGGTGAAAGGTACGTCGCAACACAATATATACAATGAATTCTGAACACGATTGGGACCCCCAGCTTTAGATGTTCTTCGACTTTTACATGTTTTTACAAAAAAAAAATAAGATTATCCTGCAGCGCGCTGGTCATCAAGTAATTGTGTATAAAAACCTTGGTGTCCTTTATGGACTTCAAGGCTGAAGTAAAGTTTTTAATTCTAGTGCATTTCCTTTCATTTATCAGATTCAAATGAATCGTGTCCGTCGTTACGATAACCACTTGCAAACATTAGTAAAAAACATTGTTTATTCATCATCATCATCATATCAGCCGAAAGACGTCTACTGCTTGACATAGGCCTTACCCAAGCTTCGCCATATTGAACGGTCACGTGCGTCCCGCATCCAGCGGATCCCCGCAACTATCAAAGTCATCGGTCGACCTGGTGGGAGACCTTCCAACGCAACG
Source organism: Orthosia gothica (assembly GCA_949775005.1). Classification (NCBI taxonomy): domain Eukaryota; kingdom Metazoa; phylum Arthropoda; class Insecta; order Lepidoptera; family Noctuidae; genus Orthosia; species Orthosia gothica. The sequence continues at coordinate 33,023,561 of OX459039.1, read as the reverse complement.
TCTTCAGGTTCGCGGTCGCCCTCCAAAAGTTTTCTGTCCCATCGGTCATCCGTTCTGCGAGCAAGTTGCCCTGCCTACTGTCACTTAAGTTTGTCAATTCTTCGGGCTATGTCGGTAACCCTAGTTATCATGCGGATCACGCAAGGATACTCCGAGGATAGCCCTCTCCATTGGCCTTTGGGTGACAGTAAGCTTTCTGATGAGGCCAATTGTGAGTGACCACGTCTCAGAACCATAGGTCATAACTGGCAACACACACTGGTCATAGACTTTTGTCTTGAAACACTGTGGTAAGTTGGACGAAAAGATACCACGCAACTTCCCGAACACGGCCCAGCCAAGTCGGATTCGAAAATTAAACATTTTTATGCTTCTATTAATTTGATCTTAATAATAGATAGCCTATTTCTAAGACACGTTTTTCGTAAGTTCTCTCTCATTTCAGACAATCCAGCTTTTATTAATGGAGTCCAATTCGATCGTGAAACACTATCCACTCTAGCCAAGGTTAGGTATCGTTTCAGGTGAGACCAGCTGCGGCTGAATATCAATATTTTACATGAAGCAACTGGCCAACTGATCTGCACAATCCAATTACTGGGTATTGCTGAAATTCTAACCTTAGCCTAGTGTGACTTTGGCGGTGTAGTTTAACATATTCTTTGACATCATTGAAACACGTATTGCTATGGTATGAGTATGTGTAGTGGTGAGCAGTTGTGATCCAGTGTTAACAGCCACAGTTTACAAGATGTAGGTCATGGGTTCGAACACAGGAAGAGGCATTACTTTGAGTTATTTAATTCAGCAATATTGTTTTCAAAATGGTAAAAGAAAACATCGTGAGGAAACCGATGTTTTGAAGAAATCGAAGATAAGTGACATCTAACAACCCGCACAGTACCCGCATGGCAGATTATTTAACTTGCAATGTATGATTAAGTATGTCGTCTATGAGTGTGTGTATGTTCGCGTCAAAACTTGCCACTGAATTTTAAAGCATTTATCCTTAACCGATTAAGATGAAATTTTGCATACACGTTTGGGTTGGATGACAATGCGCGGTAAGCTAAAAAGCTTCTTTAAAAAATTTTTTTTTAATTGCAAAAAAAATATTTATAACTCTAACCCTCAGTTTCCCAGCTACAAATTATCGGAGAATTAATGTGACAAATTGTCAAGCACGCGTTATTTGCTGTGATTGGCTGTTGAAAATTCATTCAACCAATCACAGCAGATAACGCGTGCTTGACAATTTGTCACATTAATTCTCCGATAATTTTAAGCTGGGAAACCGGGGGTAAGATATGTCGGTTTTCCCGCGAGGTTTTCCTTTACAGTTTTGATAGCAGCGGTGATGAAATAAGAAAACAAAGCAAGAGCGAGGTCCTTAGCTAGTTTTCTGGACTTTCAAGCTATGACTTGCCATTTTGTTTAACCTTGTAGATCTAATTGCAGTATAGCTCATCTTGAACTACAAAACTACTAAGGTCGTGACAATCTAAGAAGGCAAAATTACGAGTAGCAGCTATAAAAATACTTAATAATAATTAAACTTGATGCTTACGAATGATACTCGTTGTTATAGTGTATGGCTAGCATAGTAATTAATTAAGATTATGAATTTGATTTCTTTCTTTCTTTTCTCTAATTGTCACGATTATAGTTAATAGCTTTCGATGGAACCGCTCATAGCATCTGCTTTGATTCGAACCTGCGATCTACAACACCTTCCAGGTACAGACAGAATTATTCTGGAGTCGTTCTTAGGAGAATGTTCTGAACAATGGCAACTACTTTTGGACATAATGCAGCAGTAAAATATTTTAAGATTAAGACAACAACTTATCAATGTTTTTTTTTATCATCTACTCTAACATAAATATAAGAATTAAGATATCTATAAAGAAAAGCCAGTACTCTAATCCCTAGTCATTTATTCCTGATTCTTCTCATTGTTTTGCAACCCTATCTTAAGTAACATAACTTCACGCCTGTCCTCCTCAAAGGGTTGGGCAGAGGTGCACCTATATTCGCCAGTTATGTTTAAGTCCCGTGTAATAGGGGACCAGCCTATTGCCATCAACCGAGCTAGAACTGTGTGTGTTGAGTGTGTTGCCATCAACCGAGCACGAGTTGTGTGTGTTGAGTGTGTTGCCATCAACCGAGCACGAGTTGTATGTGTTGCCATCAACCGAACACGAATTGTTTTGTTGCCATCAACCAAGCACGAATTGTGTGTGTTGAGTGTGTTGCCATCAACCGAGCACGAATTGTGTGTGTTGCCATCAACCGAACACGAATTGTTTTGTTGCCATCAACCAAGTACGAATTGTGTGTGTTGAGTGTGTTGCCATCAACCGGGCACGAGTTGTGTGTGTTGAGTGTGTTGCCATCAACCGAGCACGAATTGTGTGTATTGAATGTGTTGCCATCACTCGAGCACGAATTGAGGGTGTTGAGTGTGTTGCCAGTTATTACCTATGGGACCGCTCGTGGTCGCTCACAATAGACCTTTTCAGAAAGCTTAAAGTCACTCAAAGGGCAATGGAGAGAGCTATGCTCGGAGTTTTCTTGCGTGATCTGATAGCATGAGAAATGAGGATATCCGCAGGAGTTACCGACATAGCCCGAAGAATTACGAAACTTAAGTGTCAGTGGGCGAGGTACATTGCTCGCAGAACGGATGGCCTATGGGCCCGAAAAGTTCTGGAGTGACGACCGTGAACTGGAAGACGATGTTTTGGAAGGCCTTCCACTAGGTGGACCGATGACCTGATTAGGTTGCGGGAATGCGCTGGATGCGAGACGTACGGAATTGGTCAATGTGGTGATGCTGGGGGAGACCTATGTCCAGCAGTGGACGTCTTTCGGCTGATGATGATAATGATGAGCCCGAATTCAGACTCCGGGCTGCTATTGAGAAATTCCAGATGGAAAAAACCTATAACAAATTGTCCGACCCGAGAATTGTACCCGGGACCTCATGCGCAGCAATAACTAGACAAACGAAGCAGTCAAGGAACATTTCAGGTGTATTTGTCGTGGTGGCCCAGTGGCTAAGATCTCACCTCTTGTGCTTGAGGTCATGGGTTCAAATCCGGGCAAGTATCAATGTGACTTTTTCAAATTCATATGAACACTCTAAGGTTATCTTGGACATCACAGGCAACGGTGAAGGAAAAATCATGAGGAAACCTGGACTTATATAGTTAATGTAAGCCTGAATTAGCCAAGTCTGAGGACTGTGGGGTTCCCAGAGGCGGCTTAATTTATTCTGACACCAGATACACATGTAATCCAGGAAAAAAAAAATGCATTTTCATAAGTTATAGTTAGTATAAGTAGTTTGAACGGCACCTACTCAATATTTCTGCTTCAAACCGGTATTTTGGTCTGGGTGCAAGTTTTCAATAATGAGAAGGTTTCTTTGCGGTGTATTGCAATGTTTAAGCTGCATTGTATGCACCAGCGTAGTTTTAAAGCTGGTGGGTGTTTTCTCGGATATTGTCTGCTTTGAGAGATATTATTCTGTATCGCTTTGTGATCTTTGTGCGACAATTGCGTTTGAAGGCTTTTAAGAAGAATTAAGGTCGCTTTCAGAATTAAGAATGTAAGGCGACTTTTATAACAAAGTCTATCGAGACTCTCGTTACATAGAAAAAGGATTCCTTTTTTTATCAAAGTTGGTCCATACTAGGAATCTCCTGTATCGTGGGTGCATTTGAAAACATTTAAGCTCACATACACAAACATCCAGATCCGAAACATATATCTGCAGACCATACAAATATTTGTTTCACGCGGGAATCGAACTTGCGATAAGCAGCGCAGCAGTAAATGCGAAAACCCGTGTCGTCAAGTTTCTGGCTTAAGTAGATTTTGAAAAATACACAACATTGTCTTTTTACTCGACTATAGCGAAGCCACAAGGAAGTGTTCTAAAAAATACCTCTATGCAAAACAAAAAACAACCTTGCACAATTTATCAAAGCTTCATAGATATGCACGTAATAAAGTTGCAACCTTGCACAGTTCTTCCTCAGGTTTACAGTTTGGCACTTAATAATGTTTATGATTTTAGCAGTCTATGTATGTTTGTATATACGTATGTTCCTCCGTAGCGCCTAAACTATTCATCTGATTTTGATGAATAAGGTGTCAATCGATTCATTATTAAGGCCCGGGTAACAAGCAAAACAAAACTAAAATTCGGTAGTCGGATTACAGTTTTTAATTAAACTTGATTTATATTCTAAACTAAAGAAATTATTTATATTAGCAATTTTCGCTCTTTCATAAACATAAAAACATAAAATTATTTATTTTAATTTAATAAACGAGTACTATTTAGAAAATAACTTCTGATTCGGCAGCCGGTGTCTTGTTTATTCGTTTTGCGATACCGACATTTAAAATGAAAATTATTGAGCACTTTGGTGTGTTATGGTTTGGAAGTCGATTTAGTTTTTGTGAAAATGTTTTAGTTTACTTTAAAAAATTCAGCCCTCACACCAAACACGTAATAATTAGTATTATTTTAACAAAAGGCCTCAAAATTTAAAGATACAACTTTTCTTTACTTTACAAAGAAAATGTTCATGAAGCCGACATTATCCTGAAACCATCGGTTTATTTTTCTTATGTTAAATTGAATATTCATATTAGCCAAATTTATTGTTAATGTTAAAGTTAGTTGTTATGTTTTGATACAGAACGTTTATCTTCAAGTTTTGTCTGTTATAATAAGTTTATGTTATATTATAATATATGCATAATAGATATAAACTAAAAATGTATAGTTTACCTAATCAATTCTGGCTTATCTATACCAATATTATAAAGAGGAAAGATGTTTTTGTTTGGTTGTACCGAATAGGCTCCGAAACACAGGAGCGATTTAAAAAAATCTTTCATCTATGGAAAGCTCCATTAAGAAGAAGAAGCCGCGGGGATCAGCTAGTTTTATATATTATCATAATGTTAGAAAAACAATAATCTTGGACAAAGTTTTCGGTTTGTATTAGGTATTAATTTTTTTAAATTAAATGAGCTACGCTACTGAATATACAATATAAGTAAATAATCATAATGAATAAATAAATAAATGTCTACTTAAAATTTTGCTAGCCAGCTTGATGTAGATAACTAATTATTTATAAAGTAGTTACCTTCTTCTACCTAAGAATACCGAAAAACAATAATCTTGTACAAAGTTTTCGGTTTGTATTAGGTATTAAATTTTTTAAACTAAATGAGCTACGCTACTGAATATACAATATAAGTAAATAATCATAATGAATAAATAAATAAATGTCTACTTAAAATTTTGCTAGCCAGCTTGATGTAGATAACTAATTATTTATAAAGTAGGTTTCTTCTTCTACCTAAGAATACCGACGTTCAGTTATTATACAGTTTATCATAGTTCAAAAGAAAAACATTTGAAATATAACAAATTATAAGAAAAACGGTGAAGTTCATTACAAAAGTTTTCATGTAACATCATATAGTGAAAAATCATTTCGTTTATTTTCACATATCGAACACAAAAGCTTCGTTAGTAAGTTGCGTACAGACAAACTAAAAAGGAATTCGAAACGAAAAGGAATAAGTTCACAGCAGCCTCTACGTATATACTGACGATAGAATATCCCGAAAACAACGATAATGGAAACATATTTGTTTTTCAAAAATATTCTGCTAATTGGCACAGAAAAAGTGTCAAAGAGAATAATGGCAATAACCCAACGAATCTCTTAACACCTCGACTTAGTTATAGAGCAATAAATATTAATCACGAAAATAATATTAAGGTAGTATTGACCACTGACCGAAATAGAGAGTGTCACCTAATTCTACGATAAATAACGTCCCTAGCGGAAACCAGCGCAAAGTTTATATTAATAATAAAAAGGACATTTTAAAATATAGGTTAGATTATGACGTTGGGGGGCTATCTTTGCTTTAATGGCGCATTTAGTGACATTAATATTTGTAGATGGTGCTTTCTACCGAAATCTTGGCGGCATTTCAAATACTACCGCAAACTATATTTAATATAACAAATCGGTTATATCATTTAAATAAAAGGTGTGACATCGTGTGGTGTCGAGCTCACGAACTTCGATCCTGTGCGACGCGTTACTTAATACGCTAATTCTAAACTTAAAAATTAATACACACGTCATCCTGCTCTATAGGAATCCATTGGGATTTTATACCCATTCTCCGGCCCCAAACATAATCTAATGTTCATGGAACATGGTAATTTGGGGACCATTTCCATTTATATAACTTCGGTGCTGGATATTTGGCATAATAACTTCGGCTGTTCGAATTCGCAAATGCGAAACAATGTTACCAACCTTGGAAAAACTGTAAGATTTCAAATGAAAACAGTACAAGAAAGCAAGGTTTTCGGTAATGAGGGGAAGGCAGGAGCGCAACAATGACGGCCGGCTTCTGCAGCGCGGCTTTGTCTTCAACTCGGATCCTCAAGAATTACTTCATTCAAGCTGACCGAATTTGTACTCGCTCTTTGCGGTAACGAGAGCGACACTTTTAACGCGCTCAACTATCGTCCACATGACGGTTGTTGGCGTACGATACGCGGGAACCGCACCACCGGGAAGTTGGAACTGGCCTCGCGGGGCGGTCGGCGCGACAGGGCCGAGTCGGCGCGGCGGCGGCGACGTGCGCTCGCATCGGGCGGCAGCGGCGGCGGCGACGGGGCGCCTAGAGTGGCGACTGTGCCGAGCGGCCGCGGCGGCGCCTCCACGCTACTGCGGCACGCGCCAGCCGCGCCCCCCGCGCCACCGACGCATCCCCCGAGCGGCCCCGCGCCCCGCCGCGCCGCGCCCGCACGCACGCCGCATTCTTGCGTTCAGCCCGCCCTCAAGCGCGGATCCGACCCGCACAAAGAGCCTAGACCACTCTGGGGGTGACTACGTCATTTCGCCTGTATCCACGCTTTCTGCAGTACGTCGCCCAGGCGGGAGCTATCGCTTGCCGCCTGCTGCCACATGTTACATTGCAGATGTCGTTAACAATTAAAAAAGAAACTTCGCACCTACCGATATTGAACTTGGAGAAGGGGTACTTTTTTAATGTATTCAAAACGACTCGGCTTAAACAGCTGGCATTTACTGCAGTGCAATTAACTTGACGTCGCGCGTCTAAAAGTAAATTAGTGTCGCTGAGTGGGATGCGGAGTGGCCACCAGGGCACCAGTGCACAGCCAGAACCGATTGAAAATACAAATGTCCGTGGTTTGAAGGTCGGTGGTAGGTAAGTAGAGGGGCGCAATTCGCACTGTTGTTGCGAACTAAGTTTGTGCCAAGTTTGTAGCAGCCGGTATGGCGGATCTATCATGCATGGCTTTCATTAACAGCAATTAGGTGTGTTGACACAGAAAGGGAAATGGAGCGAGTTTGAAGTTATTGGACTTGGATCAGCAGGCACACAGTGTCAATTACGCTGCTTCATCCAAAGTTCAAACAAGAAGTCTGGAGCCGTTCTTATTGCAGGCTGGCTTTAATATGGAAGGCTTTTTTGTAAATAACCTATGCGATCAAGGCAAAAAGCGCTCCAGAATCTGTTTCGTAAATATAAACTACTCTTCGATTGGTCGACAAGAACCGTAAAGTACCGCTTGACTTTAATCAACTCATACAGGTTAAACGGATACTTCAGAACCTGGTACACATTACTTAGGAATGAGTTTCCTGGTGTATTCAAACTGGGAAACTACTCGTATCCCTGACTGTAACTAGATTATTCGGATGGACGGCGGAAACTAGTCGTACTACGGCAACTTCTAAATAAATTTTGTAGTTCATTAATGTTGGGGACAATTAAAACATTTGTAGAATTTTAATTAATTTTGCAAACTGTCTGACAGACTTTGTATTGAGTCAGATATATACGTAGATTCTGGTTGATAACTGTATTTGACTGCCTGTTCTTACAAATGAGGGGTATCGCGACCATTGTAGGCTAACACTTAGCTGGTAATCCACGATGATAATTATGTTAAATGTGTAATAACAAATATTTTTTTGAAAAAACATCGTTTTGAAGTTATATTTAAAATCACATTTAATCAAAATATATAAAAAGAAAGTTAAATTACTAGATCAGATTGACTCAATGTTTATTCAAAAAGCAGTTCAGCGGTTTTAATTGTATGCAATTTTCAAGTAGATACTTTTTCGTTGTTTTTAAGCCTGGGACGTAAGATTGTAATCCTCTAGCGAAGCCGGGAAAGCCTACGGCTATGAATCTGAGCCTTCGGTATTAATACGTTTTGCTCTGCGTTTGTATTGTTTTCCTTTGTCAATGGCATCGACGTAGTGTGGAGTTCGTCTTGATAACAGACTAAACAAGAACTATTTCTGTTGTGCTTTCAGATAAAGAAAGTGTAAGTTATCCTACAATAATTGAAAGTGTAACAATTCTTGTGTTAACCAATAAGCAGTTAAGCAAAGTATGAAATAGAATAATGGAACCAGTTCGATTCAGATTAAAGTTTTCAAGGAAGAGATACTATAAAGATAACGATTAAGCCTAGACTTCAATAAACCAGTGATATCTAGAACATTAAAATTAACTGAAATCTTGATGGTACTAGACAAGAACATTTTTGAGAAAATTATTTGAACCAAAAAAATTAAAAACTTATCTGAAAAATAGAATCGAGCTGCTGTCAAAAGTTTTTGTGAAACGCGTTTGGATTAAAGGACAAAAATCTCACAGTATGAACCTTTTCGAAACAAAAGTAATCACTCTTCACAATTGGGCTGACATCAAAAGGCTTTCGGAAACGCAGCTCTTCGAACGTGGAAACATTTAAACACGATGTTAAAAGATCAAAATCATTGTCTTTGTTGATAGAACTGCCAATAACAGAAGAGAAACACCTGTGGAAGTGTGGATACCCAAGATTCTATACACACAGCTGTTTACTACGGAGAAGCAGCGATGAACTCGACACTTTTTACAGTTTTGACGAATGATACTTGAAGAACAGATAAAGTTTAGATCTAAACTTGGCAAAGACACGACATCGCATGAGCACGTAGCTAAGGAGTGAGGAAATAGTTAGGTACGAAAGAACATTTTTAGTATTTAGATGTAGTTGAAAGAAAGAAAGAAAATTAAAATGAGAGCGAGCGAGCGAGCGCGAGCCTTTAATTTATATAAAAAAAAAAAAAAATGCACAAATTAACTGACTTTAGTTGTAAATTGAGGCTCTAGATAAAATTGAATTTTATCACAGCCACACGGCCACGGGTTGATCTTCAAAGTTAAGCAGCGCTTGCCGAAGTCGGTCATTTGAAGATCTGACACCAGACTGGCCAAGGGGTATCGTGTTACCCAGTTACTGGGTTGTGGAAGTCAGATAGGCAGTCGCTTCATGCAAAATATTGGTACTCAGCTAAATCCGGTTAGACTGAAGCCGAACCCAACATAGTTGGGGAGAGGCTAGGCTGATTGGCGTTGCTCGAAATACTCAAATGTAAGATGTTGGGTACGTGACATTTCTGTGGCACTTGATATGTCCATACATGTTTGACTTTTTTGCAAACGCTATCGCGACGCTTTCGTTGATACAAGGCTAAGGTAGGAATTGATAAAAAAACAAAATCATGATCACACCAAAGTCGAAGTGGCAGAGATAATGAGGCCAACATAACAGATGACGTCGACAAATGATATGCAACTGATGACGTTAAACTTTGACAGCCATAAGATTGAGCTCTCATTGAGATCAGTTTATTAATACGAAGCTAAGTCTGATTCAAGGTCAAATAAATACCTAGACGTTGAAAAGAGAGGGGGCACACTCAGACGCATATAAAAGTGGATTGAACTGATTAGACAGCCAGATTTTTTATATAAAGTTGCTATATGAGATAATGATAGATATAGAGAAAAGAAAAAAGTCGTGGTATCCGCAGCGTCACAGGAACATTTAATTTAATAGATGCTGGCTGTAAGAGTTGACGTGGAGTCTGCGGCGTGGGACTACACAGTGTCGACACCACTTTATAAGCGTCGCACTCATAAAATTGTTGTATTTCATAATGTAAGGAGGTGTGCATATTGGTGCAAAAGTTTAAAAAGATTTGAAATTTTTGTGATCAGCTATGGAAAGGTATGAATTTATTGTTGACGATTTAGAAATAATACTTACAAGCGAGAATTTTTAAAGCACCTTTGGCTTAATCGCGTTGGTTTTGTGTGAACAACTTTCAGTTGTAATACAAAGGTTTTAATTCACTACTGAATTATCGTATCCAATAAGCGTAAGGGTTATCCGCGTAAACAAACAAAGCCAAACTGAATAAAGTTTCAATAAAATACAATACCAGTCACACTAATAAAGCATAACAACGTGCTAAATAAAGTCAATTGAGAGAAGGACTGAAACAATACAGATCAGATCGAACAGATTCGACATTGTCAATATTTTAAAATCATCTATCACAAAATCAGAATTCGAATTCCATGATCCAATTCCGAATGGGAGAGGTGAATTACGCAAATACCAACAAATTATGTGAACAGTGATTCGTTAATATGACGAGTTGCTTTGCATTCGTATCGAAAAGCCGGCCAAAGTAGTCAAAAACAAGCCGTGAAAACATTAATCTTGTCATCTAATACTATCTGTAGGATTTAATATTCTGCTTGGAGAGCGTGAGTGGGTCGCTCTTGCAGTTCTTTAGTGTTATCTACAACATTTTGAAATTGGAACCCTGCGGTGTTGGGGTGGAGAATTCGCGAGATGATTCACTTCAAAAACAAATGAGTTCGCATTCAACTTTAGTATCGTCATTTGAGGAACGAGACAAGTAACATTCTGTCAACAAAAGTATTGCGATACACATTTTGCGAAGTGATCAATCCCGTACATTCTGACATTTAGATCATCGACATCTTATCAGCGATGGCGATGATCGAAATGTAACACAAATGGATGACACTTGCCTTTAAACGAGTTTTGATATAACTTTACAGATAGCAGCACTGTAAAAATTTCTCTGAAGAAATAATTGCAAAAGCCTGCTATGTGTCAAAGTTCTTATAAACTATGCGAAGAATTTCGTCGCGCCAGCCAGTTAAGTGCAAACTAAAGTTTTGTTAGTTTCTTTCAATAAGTTTCAGTCTATTCTAGATTTAGTACGAACTGTTTTTAAGCATAGAGATGAAGTAATCAAATTATATATTCTAAAGATTATTCACGGTAAATTGCCCGTTTATTTAAAAACAAAGCATTAACTGGAAAAATGTTTTCAAATTGAGGAATTTATTAATGGTGTCGCCTGTCCAATGGGAGCTAACGTGTATGAGTTCGCCGCTAGAGGCGCTGGTGTGGTGTGAGGTCTCGCATATGTCAAATTTCATATTTGATGACGCGAAATGCAATTAGACCGTGGCAAACGAGACCGGGGGGCAACTTCATAGTGTAATATAATTGACGCTGAAATTATTTTTATTTTAGAAGTCGACACGTTCAAAAGGATATTTTTCTATTTTCCTAGGTGTGTTGATAGAGCATAAATCTCACCTGTGGTAAAGAAACTTGATGCTGAGTAAAAATAAAAAGTATTCCGAGTCTCTGAAAATGTTGCAAATGAAAATTTTAGCGAAGTTTGACGTTTGTGTTTGCAATTTGCATAGTCTGGTGTGATCAACAACTATTAAAGTGTTTGTGGTTTTGAAAACTGCGAGAGTGTTAGTTATGAATATAATTAAAAAATATCAATATAAGTATGAAATTTTTGGCATGGTTTTATTGGTTTCGATAGGAGACTTGAAACTCACATAAATTCAAACACTTAATAACCCCGGCAAAAGGCTGAGAAGATTATTTGATAAATGCAAATATAACAACGATATATCATCCAAATGGTATCATAAACATGTGTCTTACAATCACAATATTAATGCGTAGAAAAACATCCGAATAACGCCATAACAATGAGATTGAGAAACGTGACCCGCCAGACACTCGCCGTCGTATGAAACCCTCTAAATAGTGGTGCCTTATGGCGGGAATGGCACATTTCCTGATTTTTTGCAAACACCCACCGCTTTAAGGGCACTAGGCCATACTCGCGTTATACTATTCACATAACTCCTCTATTTTGGCATCACATTTAGAGATTTAACTACGTTATCACATTCTGAAATCTACATAACTTTTTTAAGTACTAGGTTTGCTTTAAAAGCAAAGGCAAAAAGCTTTTTAGTTGTAATTGCGCAGATTTATAAAGCACATTTCAAAGCCACATGCGACCTCAATATGGTGGATTAAATTTTAATTCCTAAACTAAAACCTGTGTCTGCGCTGTCTGCTTTTAAACTAAGTCTCTTTCATTTTGCTCGTTCTATTCATTCCCGGGTAAACTGTTGGCTTTTATGTAAGACTTAAATTCTGGGTTATAGATGATGGCTTACGACCTCGTTGGTTGAGTGGTCGCAAGTGTTAATGCTGAGCATTAAATCCTGGGTTCAATTCCTGGGTCGGGCAAAGTGTTGTGTGGGGTTCAATTGGGTTCAAAACCTGGGTTTTGGCATCTGGTTTCTTTCACTAGCAGCCTGGAGTTTGGATTTGTCCCTGGTTGATGACGATAGGCTCCACCCCTATTACATGGGGTTGAAATATAAGTGGTGAAATGTGGTTGTACTTGAGGTGCACCTTTGCCTTACCTTCAAATACAGGTGTGATGGGCTGAGACGTCAATTGCCTAATTTGCCTCGATCGCACTCGGTAAGGGTTCGCATTTTTTCAAAGCTGGCCAAGCTATGAAAAAATGCGAATAGTTGAATGCATTGCTCGCCTGGGGATCAATTAGTCTTATAAACGTTTTATATTTACCGGTCTTCTGAGGTCTGACGTGTTTTTTTATTTCAGTTTATTAGATAGTGTCCAGTGGAGCTTGTTTTATAAATGCCTAGTAGTTTTGGTCCTTTTCTTAAATATGAATACTCTAGAGATCCTGCATCATAGATCCGAAAACGGAGTCCTAAAAAATTTGTGCAAATTAAACTGGAATGGTGACAGACATATTGATCATAATTATGAAGCGATGTCTCATATACGAGTAAGTAAGCTCATTATTTTCAGTGATAGTTTTAAACCCACTGACGTAAGGCAAGTGCGATGACGTCATTCCAAACGGACGCAAAACATTTGAAATTATTTACGTTTACCTACTGGCAACTGTAAAGTTTCGTATCCATACGGCTCGGTCCCTCGCGGATTAGGAAAGAAACGGAGGCTATAAGACCCGCTACTTCTATTGTTTCGAGCATTTCTCTCAATTCTTTTAGCAAAAGTGCTATAAAATAAAATTATGTTGAAGCAGCACGTTGCTAATTGCTATATCCAATTACTGAGAGCGTAAATAAACCTGGACGGAGATCGAACAAAATTAATTTGTTGAAATTCAGCGCGAAACGGCCATTTTTGTTTTGTTCCATTGATTGGCAGAAGTTGGACGTGGTCCGTCCGTTGGCTGCCACGGACGATCAATCAGAATTAAACATGTTAATTAAATTCTGTCCGAAATGGGTTTCCTACATAAGTTGGTAAAACTCTAGATTATATTTGCTCTATCTAAAATTGAAAATCGGACACAACCGTGCTAATGCTTGAAGAATAAAATGCCTCTTTTTCATACAGAGACGGAACAAGCCACGGTAACTGCAATTTCTCATTCAACATTTCAAAGCTTTTAAAAGTTCAAGTTTTCTCAGAATGTTTTCCTTAATCGCAATTTTTGTCTCTTTTTAACCTTCTCCTTGGTTCTTTGTTCGACAGTTTGTATTTTTATTTTACTTATATTTTTCTCAACATCTTGAATACATATTTTTTTTCTATACGAAGCTCAGATTAACTAGGTGATAAAAACTGATATTTCATGTTAGTTTTTGAACAGTTTGTCCACAAAGTCATATATTTTGAATATTGTTTACGTAAATATGGAGAGGAAACGAACTGTAAAAATGACTCTGCCGGCAATTACACAGAATAACATCGATACTAAAAGCTAACAGAATATATTACGATAAATTTTGATAGAGTGATAGATCACGTTTTAAACATGTTTGAATGCTAAGTCTCTGACCCTAAACTCCCGCCGACAGATGTCTCGAGACATTGCGACATCGATGCGTCATACATTGTCATAGAAATTGTTCTCAAACTGCTGTAAAAAAAAAAAAAATAACTATCATGAAACACGGTAATCCCATTGTCGCTTTGCACCTGTCTGTGGAAGCCTTAAAGCTAGAACACACCATCACTTTCCCACACAACTTTCAATTCGTATAAAATGAAAACTGCCACATGTATAAACGCGCCTTAGCCCACACTTCCCCGTCCGTTTTATTGACATTGACAGCGAAAATAATCCGAAAGACAATAATAAAAATAATCTGACTTCGCATATAGACACTCGGACGGTGTACGCACGACCATATATTATAGAAGAATCACGTAATATGTACGTTTTTAATAATCTTGTTTTGATAGAGCTTGCTCGTTAATGTGCAGATCCGACATTCCTTTCAGTTTTAACTGACAACCGTATAATTGATAGCCGAAGCCGGACTTACAATAATGTCTGTAACTGTTTGAAGATCGAACGCGTTGACAGGTCTCCTGGTGTAGTTTTGATGTTTTTTTTTTAAATATCGTCTCTCTAAATTCATACATCGCCATCGTCAACACCTAATTAAACTTTCTAGGTTAATATAACAAAACACACCACTACAAAACACTGTGTAAAGGAATGCCTTACACAATGGGTCACGATGGAACTTGTACATCAATTTTATTGATGGATGGGGGAACGTTCAGAATACCGAACGCCTATCCATACAAATCCATTCTAACCTACTGTCGTCTAATCGAGTTGTATTTATAGTTTTTGAACGATGACACATCTAGTATTGGCACTCCGGTCTACCGAAACGCGTAGGCAAGTTTATTTATACACTTATATTACGAATCACGTCTAGGACAATTTTATTGATCTATGGCGATTGCGTAGTTTGGGACACGGTCGTTTTAATGTGTAACCTGGTTTCCGCATTTAAAGTGGAGTAGACATATTGAATTAATTTCAAGAATATTATTTTAATAATCTAGCCGTCTGCGCAGATCGTGAGACAATGTGTATTTTTAAGAATGCGACTGCCAGCCTGTCTGTGACAGCACAGCTTTACGCTGTTATGATTTTATGAGGCGTGTAGATCTAGATTTTGTGATAGCTCTTCAATAATTTGATAATTATTAAGTAGGTATACAATCATCTGCGTCACAAACTACTTCTAAAGACTTCTCTTAATGTTATAATATTTATTGCGAAAAGCTGACTACGCTATGATAATAATATTTTATAGAGGTAAACATGTATAATTGTTTGTAAAGGGTAATGTCTGGCAATTCTGATTCGATTAAGAATATACTTTAATTGATAGAAATATACACTATCGGTGAATGTCATAGGACAACTTTTATTAAAAAAAAACTGGGCTATCCGTTTCTGCGGGATAGCCCTCGGGAGGGCAGCTAGTAATTGTAAAGATAGGGATAAGTCAAAAAACTGAATATTGCATTTCAGAGACATTCTCTCTCTATCAGCAAACTGAATCGCGTTACGAACAACAATAAATGGGCAATCAGTCGAGACCCTCTGTTTATACTGCAAGCACCACAGACTAAGACAAATTGTTTGGATTCCACTCGCCTGAAGATTGCTTCTACTATTTACTTTGTAAGCAATTGAAATATACTAGGATTTCAAGATGGTCTGAACACAGAGCGGCTATTGTTTTAAACAAAAAAATGAAAGCCTGTGAAAATAATTGTATTCTTACAGTTTTCAATTTATGCCGTTACTTGAAAAAGCCTTGATCCACCTCAAATTTATTTTTATGCCTCCTTCCTATTCTTTTCCCACTTTAGGTGGGATCGGCTCTCCTTATTTAAGTTGTTCTGTCAAGGGATGTCGGAACAGTTAATGTCAACTTCCTAATAAGCTACGTCATTCTGGTCTACCATGTCAAAGGAGGTCGTCAGCAACTTCTTTTGCCTTCAGGTAGGCGCCGAGCAGTCCTCACGACGTGCTGTTTCTTCCTTCTTTTGACATATCGGTACCATCTCAGTCTACTTTCCATTAACTTATCCGGCACTTTCAAAATACCTCGGATATACAGGCAAACCGTCGCGTTCAATGCTCTCTTGGATGTGATGTATTCGCAGATGAATGGAAGGTCTTGTCTGTTTGTCAGGAGTGTTGTGAGATGAGCGACTGACGCATCATCATCATCATTTCTGCCAAAAGATGTCCTCTGCAGGACATAGGCCTGTCCTGACCGTCGCATAGTTATAGCTAATTCGTTCAGAATCAGAAATCTTTATTGTACCTATGACTAACAAAATGCAAAGTGGTAGGTACAATTTTGAGTATTAAGTTTTTTTTTTAGTACTGTCTAAAATTTAAATGCCTCTTTATGTAATTGGCCTTTGGCCGTGTTATGTTAAAGTAAGTAAATAAATATTCGTTGTCAAAGTTATTTTTATAATGATCACAACTTCACCTTAGTTACCTATTTATATTTTATTGCATAATTATATCCTATTGGAATTCGTGTGGAAATCGGTTGTCATGGTAAGGGCATGTGATGCGAAAGAAGGAGGAAAATGTCGACAGAAAAGTTTTGAGTATGAAGTCTAATAGGAGCCCGAAATACGTAAACTGGATAACTTCATGAAAATTATGAAATTGATGAGATATGTACCAAAGTTGATTTTTCGCGATATGTAAGTTAAAATGCAAAGAAGCTAACGAATTTGCCACATAATCAATCTGCTCGCGTGTTCTCAGAGACTAAGAGGCATCTTCGTATGTAAAAGATTTACATCCATCCACGTTTCTTTACTGAAACATGAAAGTCGGCCCATACTACTTACTACTTAGCCACTAACTCCTCAAAGAATTCGCCACACCGAGTTTTTCAAAGAATTTACCACGAAATCTCAAGAAAAGTCTCCACATTCAATTACCCGATCTCAACGGCATCTAGGGATTTTTTAAAACATGAATGGGGTTGTAAATTAATTACGCAGTCACTGCAGGCTTAATTAAGCGGTATCACCACCGCTAAGTGTGCGTTAGACTAGAGGCGGAGCTTGGTTCGCCGCCACAGAGAAAATTAAGGGTTGCAGTGCTGGAGGTAGATAGTTTAGTAGATTTTCGGGATTGAAACACAGCAGCTAGGAAATTACATTTTAAGCCAATTATTGTTTGAGTGTTGAGGAGCTCGTGGCTAAATAATAACAGCCGCACGGGTCGATCTTCAAGGTTAAGCAAAGCTTGCCGAGGGCGGTCCGTGGATGGGCGGTACATAGCAAGTTTCCTCCGTGCCTCGGAAAAGAAGTTAAGCCGGTCATGACAGTCGTTAAGGATAGTCAGAAGCCTGTGTTAGTCGTAGTTGTCCAGTTACAGGGTAATGGAGTTCGCCACTGGTAAGTGTACATGAGACTAGAGGCGGAGCTTGGTTTGCCGCTACAGATAAAATCAAGGGATGCAATGCTGGAAAGGAAGAACAAATATTTGTTTGTGACCCGCACAGGAGAACCGAGAAATAAGCAAAAAAATTAAACAATATTAAAAATAAAACCCCGTGTGAGACCAAAAAGACTCCTATCTTAGTAGATAGATTGTTTAGTAGATTTTCAGGATTGAAGCACAGCAGCTAGCAAATTACTTTTTAAGTCAATTAATTATTGTTTCAGCGGCATCACTTTCAATGTGATTACTCTTAATACAAAGCTTTTATTATATACATCAGATTGCAACAAAAGAAAAAATGACAAAGACAAAGTGACATTCATCAGCGATAAGGATTGTCAAAAAATCCAAAATTTATGCTATCGGAATGTATGCAAATACCGATTTAATGCATCTAAAAATTGACAAGCGCTATCGAAATGTATTTGAATACTGATTTAATGAATCTAAATATTGAAAAGCGCTATCGGAATTTATGCGAGTACCGTTTCATGCTTCTAAATATTGACAAGCGCCATCGGAATATCACGTAAAAATCTCACATTTTCCACAATCGTTTTCGCTGTTCGTTTTCACTTTGTCTAGAACCTTAGGTCGTCACTAAAAAGTATGACATACGTGGGACACTCAGAAAGTTTTGCGAAACTAAAAAAAATTGTTCTATACGTACATATATTTTTATTAAATCTTTTCAAAGTACTTTCCACCAGCCTCTATACAAAGATTCATGCGCCTAAACCAGTTTTCAAAACACTTTTTCCAGTCCGCCGCAGACACCTCGTCTACAGCCTGCTCGAACGCAGCCAGCGCATCTTCCGGCGACGAAAATTGTATCCCTTTGAGCAGATTTTTTATTTTTGGGAATAAAAAGAAGTCACACGGTGCTGGATCAGGGCTGTAAGGAGGGTGACCCAGGAGTTTGACTGGCGTGCTGTCCAGGAAGTCCCTCGTTTTGAGTGCGGTGTGCGCAGGTGCATTGTCGTGGTGGAGCAGTAGCCCGCGGAGCCCTGTGTTTGGTCGCTTGTTGCTTATAACAGAGAAAACTTCTGGCAAACATTTGGTAGTATACCATTCGGCATTAATGCTTCTTTGATCCCGTAAGGGAATTGATACCAAGTGGCCAGTCAAATTAAAAAAGCTAGCGATCAAAATCTTACCCCCGCTTCTAGATCGCTTCACTTTGGTAGGCGTTGGCTCATTTTGAAACACCCAAACAGTCGACTGGCGCTTGGTTTCTGGGTCGTATTGATAAATCCACGAAAAAACAAGAAAAACACGCCGAGACGAGCCTGCTTCAAATTTGTTAAGCATATCACGGCACCATTCCACCCGGGCCTGCTTCTGAGCATCGGTGAGGTTGTGCGGCACCCAGCGTGATACTATCCTCCTCACGCGAAGATGGCTGTGTAGAATCTCGTGAACGCTTCCCGATCCAATCTTCAATATGTGTTGAATCTCCTGATATGTAATTCGCCTATTGTCTTGGATTAAATTTTTCACTGCTAGCACGTTTTCTTCGGTAACAGCCGTCAAAGGGCGACCGCTTCTTTCGTCATCCCCCAAAGTTGGTCGACCGCGCTTGAATTCGTTATACCAACGATACACGGTTGCCTTGGAAGGGCCTTCATCCATGAATGCCATTTGAAGTCTATCGTACGATTCATCCGGTTTCAGGCGACACTTGAAATCGTATAAAATCATAGCTCTAAAATGTTCCCGGCGCAGATCCATATTTCAGTTAGACACAATACTTTGAATTAACTCGCAAAAAATGTGGAGGGAAATTTTGAAATTGGAACTTAAGTACTTATTTTTACTTATAAATAATCATATTTTCGAAAAACATTATAACTGGCCAGTCTCCCATATATAAAAACTTTTTTTCGCAATACTTTCTGAGGGGCCTGGTATATAATCACGATAGATATTTAGCAATTTACTTTTAGGTTCGGATAAGAAATATTTTTGATTTTCTAGTGCTTCCAACCTATGAATAAGTCTACTCTTATTTTATTTAAGTACTAAAAAATAGATAGTGTTAAGGGTTTCCCAATCCCGTGATTAAACGGCATCACCGGAACATCAAACCTAAAATCATGAAATTAATTATAAAATAATTGTTAAATCATATTTCGTCGAACGGTACCATAAGTGCCCGTGCCCTCCGAGACGCTTAACTGATCTGTCCTTAAGGGCCTACATACGCTTTAGTGGCATAAATCAGCAACTTTCTATAGCATACTCCTTAGTAACGGCTAGGTTAAAAGGTTTGAAAAAAACATATTTGTTATTGATTCATGTACACAATTTTGAACACAAGGTTTTTTCGTGTAACTAATAATTTTGCTTTAAAAAAATAATTAACAACACGATATTTTTTCGCAACTTTTGGAAACTCCTCCAAATCGACTGGTTGTTTAAAAATATTTATAAACAGAAAAAAATTTGGGCTGCAATATCTTCATAACTAACATAGCATATGTAAATCAAATAATATTTTACAAACAAAACTGTTCAAAATGAGGTTCAAATGATATTTTGGCATCGAGTGGGCATACGGCCAGTGCTGCGTTAACATTGGGGCGTATTTTGCGTCTTTATAAATAAGAGGGAATTTAAACTTCAGCATTTCCTCGCCAGAGGGCTCCGCTGTGGCTCTTCTCAATAAAAAATCCTTCACGAATCCGTTTTACTCGGAGTATAAGAATATGTCGAACATGCACTCGGTTAAGATTCTCGATAAATTCTGCACATGATTGAAATAGCAGGGATTTTTTTATATTGCTAGTATGGCTTAATTGTGTCCCTAAAGAATCGAAAGACTTCTGAAATATTTTTCAGGCTATCACTACAGTATCAGTACAAGTTTGAACTTACTCTATGATCTTGTAAACTCAAAATTAATACCATAATTATCCTACAAATATTGTAAACTAGATTCTGCTAGCGGCTTCGCCCGCTTGAATTGTTTTATCATCTCAAGAGAACATTATACCGGGATAAAAAAGCCTATGTGCTAATCCAGACTATAACCAAAGCCAAATTTCACCCAGATTCGTTTAACGTTCTGGCAGCATTGAGTAACAAACATCCATCCATCGATTCATCTATCCATCCATCTAAACTTTAGCCATTATAATTTTATTAAAGTCTGTTTCTTAGATGTTTAGACGCCTCAAAGTTTGACCGGGTTTAAGACGACGACTAACGCCAACGACCTTGAGGGAACAAAACGCGCACTCGTTTCACACCCGCGTGACCCGAAATTTAGTAGTTTTTTATACTTTTCTTATTATTCTAAGACTTTTAAAAAAAAAGCTTCAGATCAGAATGTAGATAATTAAATTGTCTTTGATATGGTGTCGATTTCATTAAAATACGCCCAGCGGTTTTGTTGTGATTGTCGTGTTTTTGTCCGTTTTAGACATAACTTTACAAATTAATTACACTATGTTATACGAATAAAACTCAAAATTTGCTCAGATGAAATTATTAAGATAAAAATCTTTTTTGCAAAAAAATACTACCGACTTCCAAATGAAAAACTACAAACTGATAAAAATCTTTTTTGCAAAAAAATACTACCGACTTCCAAATGAAAAACTATAAAGTGAAAAATAACTTAACTTTTGGAAGTCGGTGTCCATATCGCAAATTTCACTCATGTGTATTATCAGTACTTTTGTATGGAACTTCCTCAATTCCACTCTACTAGTCACCATGACAACGGAAACTCCACCGGCTACTCTCCATCCAGCCTGTTATTTTATATTTGACAGACACACGCATAGAAAGTTTCATAATTATTAACAGGAAATCATAGACAATAAAATGCAAAACTTCATGGACGCTTACAGTAGTAGTTACAGTAGTAGCGAAGCGACGTATTTATTCGCGGTGTTATTCCGATAAATTAAAATACACAGTTAAATCTATTTCCATAGCAGTAAATATTGCAGTTGTAAAGGATTATTATCTTTTGATTGGATAATTAAATTAAAGAAAGGCTAAAGGCGTGTAGGTTAAATTTTTGAAAAAAGTATTATGGGATATATAAATATAGGAAAACAGCAAATACATTATGCTAAAATACATGTTGATGTTGCAAAATAATAAATACATTGTTACTGTTATTAATATTTACCACCTTTATGTGGATTATGGATGCAAAAAAGCAAACATAAAATTCGATTCAAATTTCTTCATTGATAAAGTCGATTATTACAAGAAATAGTTATCAAATGTAAAATTACAGACTTGGCGGAGAGTAATGTCAATAAAAAATGAGCTATATATAAATGTCTATTTAATTGATGGAGAATGAGTAAACATTGAGTTTAGTGGATGAAATGATTTCGAATATAGGGTTAGATAATGATGCCAAGAGAGACCAAAACAAAATGCAATGTACTTTATTCTTTCACAAAACATACGTAGATCAAGGAATCAAATGGAAACCAGTGTACCAGAGTTACCCGGTATCCGATATCCTAATTAATTAGAAGGACGTTTCTGATCATCCAATCTGCCGTGGAATCTCAAGTCTGTTGCTATTGAACCACACAAAAAAGGCCGATCACATATTCTTAAAATACTTCAAATTAAACAGAAAAGTCTTTCAGAAAACAGTAGCTAATTGGATATTTCATATATTATGTAACTTAATTTAGATTAATAAAATTTACGCAAAACTTTATTTAGTATCAGTAAATAACAATTTATATCAGTAATATAAACATGTAACTATTTTTTATACTAAACATAGCGTAGGTACATTCATGCAAAAATAAAATTTATTGACAAAATATAAAAAATTAAAAAAGGCAGTCAAGTAACTTTACGCATATAAAATAAAAAAACTTAAATTCCTTCTATTTATTTAATACTTCATGCACACAAACGAACTTAATGCCTTCGGCATATTATCAATGTTTCTAAGTTCTACCTATAACAAACCATTGGACCTTTGTAAGTAGTCCAGAAATATAGAAATTTTCGTACCACTTGCTCAAAAAAGTGACATTCTATGCCACAAAAAGCGAACATAACAACAGTCATTTTTAATCTGTTAAAAACAGGGAAAGAAAATTGTACTGAATTTCAATTATCCTCTAGGGGGAGAATGTGATTTAAATTTGGAATAGGTACTTACCGAAATTTATACTGAACTACATCTGTGTTTACACCATTGAGTTTGTATATAAAGCATTACACATCTTTTTGAAAAAGGAATACGCATTTATTATGCAGTTATGATTATTCAATAAAACTAGCTGACCCAGCAAACTTTGTTTTGCCATAAAAAGACCAAACATTTATCTACCCTACCTACCCGACCCTACACTACCCTACCCTACCCGACCCTACACTACCCTACCCTACCCTACACTACCCTACCCTACCCTACCCTACACTACCCTACCCGACCCTACACTACCCTACCCTACCCTACCCTACCCTACCCTAACCTACCCTACCCTACACTACCCTACCCTACTCTACCCTACCCTACCCTACACTACCCTACCCTACCCTATGATGGTAGGTTAGGGTAGGGTGGGGTAGGGTAGTGTAGGGTAGGGTAGGGTAGAGTAGGGTAGGGTAGTGTAGGGTAGGGTAGGGTAGGGTAGGGTAGGGTAGGGTAGGGTAGGGTAGTGTAGGGTCGGGTAGGGTAGTGTAGGGTAGGGTAGGGTAGGGTAGTGTAGGGTAGGGTAGGGTAGTGTAGGGTCGGGTAGGGTAGGGTAGTGTAGGGTCGGGTAGGTAGGGTAGATAAATGTTTGGTCTTTTTATGGCAAAACAAAGTTTGCTGGGTCAGCTAGTTTTATTGAATAATCATAACTGCATAATAAATGCGTATTCCTTTTTCAAAAAGATGTGTAATGCTTTATATACAAACTCAATGGTGTAAACACAGATGTAGTTCAGTATAAATTTCGGTAAGTACCTATTCCAAATTTAAATCACATTCTCCCCCTAGAGGATAATTGAAATTCAGTACAATTTTCTTTCCCTGTTTTTAACAGATTAAAAATGACTGTTGTTATGTTCGCTTTTTGTGGCATAGAATGTCACTTTTTTGAGCAAGTGGTACGAAAATTTCTATATTTCTGGACTACTTACAAAGGTCCAATGGTTTGTTATAGGTAGAACTTAGAAACATTGATAATATGCCGAAGGCATTAAGTTCGTTTGTGTGCATGAAGTATTAAATAAATAGAAGGAATTTAAGTTTTTTTATTTTATATGCGTAAAGTTACTTGACTGCCTTTTTTAATTTTTTATATTTTGTCAATAAATTTTATTTTTGCATGAATGTACCTACGCTATGTTTAGTATAAAAAATAGTTACATGTTTATATTACTGATATAAATTGTTATTTACTGATACTAAATAAAGTTTTGCGTAAATTTTATTAATCTAAATTAAGTTACATAATATATGAAATATCCAATTAGCTACTGTTTTCTGAAAGACTTTTCTGTTTAATTTGAAGTATTTTAAGAATATGTGATCGGCCTTTTTTGTGTGGTTCAATAGCAACAGACTTGAGATTCCACGGCAGATTGGATGATCAGAAACGTCCTTCTAATTAATTAGGATATCGGATACCGGGTAACTCTGGTACACTGGTTTCCATTTGATTCCTTGATCTACGTATGTTTTGTGAAAGAATAAAGTACATTGCATTTTGTTTTGGTCTCTCTTGGCATCATTATCTAACCCTATATTCGAAATCATTTCATCCACTAAACTCAATGTTTACTCATTCTCCATCAATTAAATAGACATTTATATATAGCTCATTTTTTATTGACATTACTCTCCGCCAAGTCTGTAATTTTACATTTGATAACTATTTCTTGTAATAATCGACTTTATCAATGAAGAAATTTGAATCGAATTTTATGTTTGCTTTTTTGCATCCATAATCCACATAAAGGTGGTAAATATTAATAACAGTAACAATGTATTTATTATTTTGCAACATCAACATGTATTTTAGCATAATGTATTTGCTGTTTTCCTATATTTATATATCCCATAATACTTTTTTCAAAAATTTAACCTACACGCCTTTAGCCTTTCTTTAATTTAATTATCCAATCAAAAGATAATAATCCTTTACAACTGCAATATTTACTGCTATGGAAATAGATTTTTCTCAAAAATGGTATGTAATGTTGACATAACATCTCTAAAAAGTATCCAGAAAGTGAACTCTACCGGAGACTATTCACAACTGTCCGGTAAGAAGCGAGATTTTAAATTTGGAATCTCCTACTGTCCAGTAAGTAAGTATGTAATTTACTTACTGGACACTTGGTCATCCTTCATCCCTTTTTTTTTTTATGGCTTCGCACGGTTTAGGTCATCCTCTTTAGATCTGCTTAGAAAAAAAAAACATAGTACCAGACACAGATTAGAGTTTAGCCATTATAACATGGTTAGAGGGAGGCTCCAAATATATATCTATCTCTTTTTGGTATGACATTTTATGAGATACATAATATATTTTGGAGCCTTAAACATCCATTTTATTGTCTGTGACACTTTTTTTTTTTTTTTTTTTATGGGTCTGTGACACATAACGCGACGCAGAAAAAGTATGCACGTTGCGTTTTGTACTTAGTAATGTTGTAGAAGTATAGTGTGGGATTTTATGTTTGTATTTAGTCATTTCAGTTTATAAATCATGTTGGATTAAAGAGTCCGTTAATCAAGATGTACAACAAACAAATATAAATGCCCCCGGTAAATCGATCACAATATCTATCAGTAATTGCCCTAATATGAATGTAACCTTCAATATTAATTAAACGAATTTGTTGTTAAACTTTCTTTCATTTTTGAGAAAAGCATTATACAAACCTCAACCAGTAAGAAAGCCATCCTGGCCTCGTATATAACCGGACCTCACCTGCGGTTCGGTCCGGTTAACTCATACTCGGCCAGGAAGGCTTACTTACTGGATTCTGCTGTAATGTACTATAACTGTGTATTTTAATTTATCGGAATAACACCGCGAATAAATACGTCGCTTCGCTACTACTGTAACTACTACTGTAAGCGTCCATGAAGTTTTGCATTTTATTGTCTATGATTTCCTGTTAATAATTATGAAACTTTCTATGCGTGTGTCTGTCAAATATAAAATAACAGGCTGGATGGAGAGTAGCCGGTGGAGTTTCCGTTGTCATGGTGACTAGTAGAGTGGAATTGAGGAAGTTCCATACAAAAGTACTGATAATACACATGAGTGAAATGACTAATAAATTAACTGTAACTAAGTATCTAGACTATCAAACTCAAAGCTTTTATTTCAATTGAACAAAAATATACAAAATATACAACCGTCAAAATACAAATGTTTGTTACCAAAAAATACAACCGACTTCGAAATAAAAACACTACAAAGTGAAAATTAATTGCAATTTCGAAAGTCGGTGTTCCTGTATGTGTTTCTTCGAATTTTGACACCGACTTCCGTATTGAAGTAATTTTTCACACCGACTTCAAAATAAAAACACTACGTTTTTATTTGGAAGTCGGTTGTAGTTTTTTGTAAAAAAGGTTTTGTTTTTAACTTTTTAGTTGTGGTGCATGTGAGTAAGTTCTATAGTAAGGTCAATACCTATAATGCGCAACATTATGACAGAATAGATTTATATAACCGCTGAACTGTACACATCTGCGTACCTCTTTAGAGCGTACCGGCGTGATGTTAAGTTATGAAATGGCGTAAACAATAAACAGATTCAGAGCGACATTTGCCGTTGTTTCTTGAAGAGTTCTGTAGTACATCTCGGCATTTCTTCATCCGATCTTTACCAAATTTTAATGGAACCACATAAGAAGCACTAGCTTTGCAAATAAAAAATAGAATCATCAAAGTCGGTTCACCTAATGAAAAGTTTTGAGGTAACAAACATAAAAAAACAGTCGAATTGAGAAACTCCTCCTTTTTGAAGTCGGTTAAAAATGAAAGTTTCTGGACTAAGTGACATTTTATCAGTAGTAACGATTATAGAAAAATCAATGTGGGCTTGACATTTTTTTATGTGTGTCACCTCAAAACTTTTTACTAGGTGAACCGATTTTATAGATAATTTTTGTCGCGGTTGTGTAGGTACACTTCACCCTTGTACACTCTCATTTCACCGGTTATATTCAAGTTTTATGTTATTTGGATAATCTATTCTGGTATAACTTTGTGCATTAAAGGTACATTACCGGTACATAACTTGCTCATTAGGTACCACAACTAGAAAGGGAAAATAAAAAACGTTTTTTTACAAAAAATACAACCGACTTCCAAAAAAACCCTACGAAGTTAAACTCCAATTTTGAAAATCGGTGTTCCTGTTTTTTTTTCGTCGTGTTTTGTCAGCGATATTTTGATGTGAAAAGTTTTTTTGATTATCGTGATATCTTGACGAATAAATCACTTTGAAATTCGATCGCTGTTTGTAAATCATTGACACTTTAAAAACAAATGAATCCGCTTTCGGCAGTTTTGTTAAACATTTCGAAATTCGAATCATATCGAGGTTGTAATTCTCGAAAACTTTTTAAACAATATGAATCTGCTTTCGACACCATTATTCCCGCTTGCCTTTCGTAATAAACTCTGACAACCAGCCCTGCCCCATGGGGTTATGTGTTATTGGGTTGTGTCAGATAGATAGTTGTTCCAAGTGAAATACTCAGTTCCAAATTCAAAATCATTTATTTCAATTAAACCATTTAAAAGGTACTTTGAATAGTCAAGCAAAAGATGAATTCGCAAACGTAGTAGTAGAGTAGGTCTCTACAGAGAAGACGGGCACTCTTTTCAATCTGGTAAGATTGCAAGCCGACCCCAAAATACATAGTTGGGAATGGTGATGATGGCCATGAATCCGCTTTCAAATAGTGTGCGGTAAAGTGTGCATTGTAGTGAAGGCCGCAATATTAAATTATTTTTTTTAATAATAGTTTTAGTCGATAAGCTATAATCAGGTGTTATGCAGCTGGTGTAAGTACTTTGAAGTTATCATACATCCAGGTGACAATATTACACGATTTTGTACCACTTATAACCGTCACATTGTCTTCATATATTTTGGTCACAAAACGGTGAAGAAATCGTGACGGAACCTGAAGAATTAGAGAACTTATTCTACCACCAACTATTCAAAGACATATGACATCTGAAAACTCTTTTGAAGTCGCAGCAAAAATTCCAGATTGCCTAACAGTAATCGCTTGAAGCAGTCGACACTGACTGCTCTAAGCAATCTGTTTTTAGACGTTCTTAGATACTCCTTAATTTTCAATGTACAAAATTTAATAAGTCAGAAAGGTATTTTGAGTGCTGACTGCCCGGCTTCACCTCACACAAGAGATACGTGGCAACTTGCTGACGCGTTATTGCAAATACGCATACATTACAAGCCACCAGCTCGACTCTGCCGTACTCCGAGTAATATATAACGCGTTACCACACATTACTCAAACATTATGACACGCCAATACATTGTTCAGGCTACGCTGGATAGGGTGGGAACTTGAAACATGCTCTGGAGTTGAACAAAAATCGTTTCATGTAACAAAATTTTATTAAAATAAAAAAATGAAAACTAAATCATTTCAGTGTATCTACTCACACTCGTACATCCTTACTTGTGAGTGAGGAGGTCATCTCGGAAATTAATTATCATCCGATTTCAATAATTCTCAAGTGACAATATTCACTTAGGGCGCACGGTTGGCGCAGTGGTTGAACGATTGACTGCTGCGCTGCGAGTCGCGGGTTCGATTCCCGCACGGAACAAATATTTGTATGATCTGATCTACAGATAGTTGTTCCGGCTCTGGGTGTTGTGTATGTGAGTTTATATGTTTGTAAACGCGATACAGGAAGAAATTCCTAGTGTGGGGCAACGGTTTTTTAAAGCAAAAAAAAATAGTAAGCGTCATACATAGGCTTCTTTATATTCCATAAAAAATACCTACACGGTTTCTGCGTGAAGGCCTCGGGTGTGAAGCTGCGGGCACTACTTTTCAACAAACGTATCCCTGAGGTTACTAATTAAAAAGCAGAGTAAGTATACATAATATTTCATTAATTTAAGATACAATGTTTATCAGACAGATTTGACCTTTTGAGAAGTGCACGAAGTTTTTAGGGTTCCGTACCTCAATAGGAAAAAACCGATCCCTTATAGGATCACTTTTTTGTCCGTCTGTCTGTCAAGACCCTTTATCTCGAGAACACGTGGAGATATTGAGTTGAAATTAATATCGTATATACTCAAATTTGTAACCTCTTGCAGCTGTGAAAATAAAATAATTTACAGGGTACTTCCTGTTGACCTAAAATCATGATATTAGGCAACAAGTTAAAGAAAAAATCCGAAAACCGTAAATTTACATCTACACAAAAAAATAAAACTTATTTGCAGTTGGGCAACTGACCGCGACTTATGTCGATGTATCGACTAAAGTTTGCCAACGGCAAAGTTAATTTTGTTTCTCAATTCTGTTTATCTTATCGTTAGACCAATGTTCGGTGCCCCCAGAGTTTTCATAAACTATGGGGGCACCGAACATTGGTTACTTCAGTAATGTTATTTAATTATTTTAGTGAATGCAGCTGTTTGTACGGAACCCTCGGAGTCCGACTAGTAATTGGCCAGTTTTTTTAGTGGTTTCAATTTACGCCAAACAACATTTCAAAAACCAAACACTATTTAAATGCAGTTTTTACTTATAATAACAACCGTTATTTGCTATGAGGAAAAAATTGTAGCGTCAATATTAAGGCACTTATCCTCCAAGGCTCACTTATACTTTCCACCATGTATATAATGAATGTGTTATGTGTAACCGCCGTCAACAGCTGTGTGCAAGCCAGGCGGTCCAGCACATCTTGTACTATATTAATGTGGCATTGTGTTTGAGCTGCAAAGCTGCTGCACTACTAACTGGAAACATTCTCATAAAAGTAATAACTGTCGTAAGTTAGAGTTAAACGTTACACACGTGATCTAGGATTATTCGACTTGTTTTGAACTTGGAGAATCCCGAGTTGTTATAGGATTGTTGGATTCGGTTGCTATTATAATTGCAATAAAGACAGGAGAATACTTACAACCTTCAAACAACAAACCCTAAATGTGCTTTATTCTAAACAAATATAGGTTTAAAGATATTTATTTCCAATAAGGTCTTACAGTTCACATATAATGAGATTATTTAATGTAAATAATAATATAATATTTGCCTCTGGGGCGTTGGCAATGTTATAGGGTACATACCTACATATATTTAGGGTTCCGTACCCAAGGGGTTAAAACCTGACCCTATTACTAAGTGTCTGTCTGTCTTTTACCAGGCTGTATCTCATGAACCGTGATAGCTAGAAAGTTGATATTTTCACAGATGATGTATTTCTTTTCTTCTTTTTTTCTTACTAAAAACAGAATAAAATAAATACGTGGGACACTCAGAAAGTTTTGCGAAACTAAAAAAAATTGTTCTATACGTACATATATTTTTATTAAATCTTTTCAAAGTACTTTCCACCAGCCTCTATACAAAGATTCATGCGCCTAAACCAGTTTTCAAAACACTTTTTCCAGTCCGCCGCAGACACCTCGTTTACAGCCTGCTCGAACGCAGCCAGCGCATCTTCCGGCGACGAAAATTGTATCCCTTTGAGCTGATTTTTTATTTTTGGGAATAAAAAGAAGTCACACGGTGCTAGATCAGGGCTGTAAGGAGGGTGACCCAGGAGTTTGACTGGCGTGCTGTCCAGGAAGTCCCTCGTTTTGAGTGCGGTGTGCGCAGGTGCATTGTCGTGGTGGAGCAGTAGCCCGCGGAGCCCTGTGTTTGGTCGCTTGTTGCTTATAACAGAGAAAACTTCTGGCAAACATTTGGTAGTATACCATTCGGCATTAACGCTTCTTTGATCCCGTAAGGGAATTGATACCAAGTGGCCAGTCAAATTAAAAAAGCTAGCGATCAAAATCTTACCCCCGCTTCTAGATCGCTTCACTTTGGTAGGCGTTGGCTCATTTTGAAACACCCAAACAGTCGACTGGCGCTTGGTTTCTGGGTCGTATTGATAAATCCAGGACTCATCACCTGTAACGATGTCGTAAACACGCCGAGACGAGCCTGCTTCAAATTTGTTAAGCATATCACGGCACCATTCCACCCGGGCCTGCTTCTGAGCATCGGTGAGGTTGTGCGGCACCCAGCGTGATACTATCCTCCTCACGCGAAGATGGCTGTGTAGAATCTCGTGAACGCTTCCCGATCCAATCTTCAATATGTGTTGAATCTCCTGATATGTAATTCGCCTATTGTCTTGGATTAAATTTTTCACTGCTAGCACGTTTTCTTCGGTAACAGCCGTCAAAGGGCGACCGCTTCTTTCGTCATCCCCCAAAGTTGGTCGACCGCGCTTGAATTCGTTATACCAACGATACACGGTTGCCTTGGAAGGGCCTTCATCCATGAATGCCATTTGAAGTCTATCGTACGATTCATCCGGTTTCAGGCGACACTTGAAATCGTATAAAATCATAGCTCTAAAATGTTCCCGGCGCAGATCCATATTTCAGTGAGACACAATACTTTGAATTAACTCGCAAAAAATGTGGAGGGAAATTTTGAAATTGGAACTTACTTATTTTTACTTATAAATAATCATATTTTCGAAAAACATTATAACTGGCCAGTCTCCCATATATAAAAACTTTTTTTCGCAATACTTTCTGAGGGGCCTGGTATATTTAAGTGGGGCTCCCTTACAAAAAACGTGGCGCTTTTTGCGATAATGGTACGGAGCCCTTCGTGCGCGTGTCCGACTCGCACTTGGCCGGTTTTATTTTAGTTTACTCTATTATCACACCACATGATATCCTCCGATAAATCATTGAACAACTGTGCTCCCTCCACTAATACTGTTTTTTGCCATAATTAGTCCGTGCACATGCAGTTGCTAGTTGGAATTTGTTCTTACTTCTTCTGTTGTATGTTATTAAATAAAATTTTACATCAATAATTTCCACCATTCACCAAAGAGCATTAGGGCCCAGTGGTAACGCAGAAACTTCGTCAGTTACAGTCGTAGGTTCGAACCTATAGTCAGGCACTACTTCTCTCAAAACAGTGAAGGTTACTGACCAAATTTTGAAATTATTTTGTCACCCAGCATTCCGCACTAGGCCCGTAATATTTTGCTGCCCACTCCCTCTCACAGAGAGGAGGCCTTTGTCCCTTCAATAAGAACATTCTAGGTTACTTATTATAATATTAGATTCAAGCTAATCACCATTCGCTGAGGTCATTGTACCATGTTTATCAGTAGTTATTAACGGACTATACCTAATGTTATAGGCCTGATCCCATAAGTTTTATAGATGGCGAACTTTTTATAGGCATTTAGTGGATGACCTACTTGTATTGAGTCCCCTTCCAAATGTTCTATTTGACATTTCCGTGCTTGGCAGGCCCCAACAATCGGCCAGCCGCCGGAACGAGTCTGGGTTCTTGTATATCTATCTTTTGGGTCGTTTGTAAGTCATAATAATTAACAGGAAAATACTTATTTTTCGAATTTTGTGGTTCTAAGAAAATGTATGATACGGGTTTATGATTTAGGGTTTTTAAGATTAGCGATTTTGAGAAAAAGGTTTAGTAATAAATATCTTGAAACAACATTAGTATTATCTCAAAAGATATCTCTAATCCGTTAAAAGCCTAGATTCTGATTTTATTCTTTTAGTAAATGTTAATTATTTCTCTCCACTCGTTATGCTCAAAACCGTGTGAGTTGTACACATCGCACTTCATTCGTATAATGTATAAGTGTACAACTACTTTTTCTTTTCTCCGCCCGCGTGGTATAAGTACTTCGTCCAATATCTTTATAAATTATAGTTATGAATGTGTTATTCTGATGTACAAGCTATATTTCTGTAAATTAATCAAAATCTGTTCAGTATTTTTTGCGTGAAATAGTAACAAATCCATCCATCCTTCCATCCTCTCAAACTTTCACGTTAATTTTTTAAATTTGTCCAATATGGCAGGAGGAAATAAGCGAGAGCCAACCTCGAATTATGACCTTTTATTAAGGCATTTCAGTTGAATATCTGTGACCGCATTTACTCAAAGCCTCTTTACACATAGGATATCTAAAGACCAATATTCCCATCCGGGTGTGAACTTGAAGCCGCTTGAAAGTTCTACTTGGCTAGCTCGCAGACCGCTCGGCGTCAAATCTTAGTGGGCCGGCGCCGACGCCAGACGCACGAGAGTAACGCTTTAATAGACGACGAGCAGACATATATACGGCTCTTTGAGGTTAACTTTTGGTTTTTATACTTATTGTTTTACACATTGACCTACTATGTCTTTTACTGCTGAAGTTGAGTCCAAGTTTTCCCAATTTGTTCTCAATTTCCTATGTTTGTTGGTCTCCAGTCGGCCTGCCGAGTTGGAACTGATTTTGACGTTCGTTTCATAAAAGTCTAAAGCTATTAAACATGTGGGGGGTGAACCTAAGCTCAAATAGTAAGGTTATTTTGAGTGTATGTGTAAGGGATAGATGTATATGACTTGTAAATATCTGTCCCTTTCGCACGCTCAATATAACCTTACTCTAAGAGCTTAAGGTCAACCCCCTGAGGCCCCTGACAAGTACATTCTCTCAACGAAAGTGTCGCAATAGGGATTGTCAGAATGTTAACAATGTAAGCGAATATCAAGCGCTATCGAAATGTCATGTCCAGTTCCTTACATTACGCCCTAGACAAGTGACATTCTGTCATCGAAAGCGTGGCGATAGCGATTGTCAAACAGGCAAAATTACATGGAGTTGACAAGCGATATCGAAAAATCACGTGATCAATCGCTAACATTTTGACATTTCGGCTATCGCCTTCGCTGACGTCGAAAGAGACTATACGGCATTTCGATAATCGCTATCTGACATCACATGTCTGGAGCCTCAAAAGCTAGTATGAATGTGGTATAAACCTCAGTAAACCTGTAGATTAGAATATACTGACTAAAATTTAAGTTATACATGCGACCTTTAAGGTATCAATAACAAGACAAAGGTCAACTAGTAAAGCCTGGTACAGTCATCAAAAACAATAATAAATAATTTGTTACTATTAATAGATAACGAATGCCCATACAATAACTTCGGTTTAATAATTATAAGCTCATCAAACCTCCTTTAGCGTGCTTGAAGACATAGTTGTTTCTGAATAATGAATGTGACTCCAAGTTGTATTAATAAAACCCTATTGTGATGGGCAGCCAAATTCATAGAAAACAAAATAGTCAATTAAGTGAACTGTTAACTTTTTAATGGCACAAAACGATAAATTACCATGTCGATGATGCGGTTACATTAGCATGTCGGTGACGCGAAACTATAAGTTTTGCTCCTAGTAAAATTACTCTACTCGGCTAAAGAAATTTCACTTCAAAAACCTCAACTAATCAATTTGTAGTTAATTTTACAATTAATTTTTGTTAATTAATTTAAGCTCAAGAGTGGTTTGAGTGTTCCATTTCTGATTGAAGCTTGACTTAAAGTCAAAATTGAGTTAAGCTGTGTTTAAAATATTTGGGGTTTGAGATGTCTTTATTTCTCATAAGAAATTATTTCACTAAAGGAGCGTCCTCACTGGGAGCATTCTTTCGCGACCATATTTTGTAAACTAGCAATCGCAGGCAAGCAACAAATGCTTCCCAGCGAGCCAAGCATTCACGTTCGAGCAAAACTATGAACGTTCGAGACGAACATTTCCTTGCGAGCTTGGAGCATTCGAAAACGATCTCGTTTAAAGGATCGTCCTCACTGAGAGCATTCACGTGTAATACATATTCGACGTCGAATATTTGAGTGGTATGGACGCTGAGCCGAGCATTACAAAGCTTACACGCAAGCGCGAACTTCGTCCGGTGTGGACGTCGCAACGACTTTCGCGGAAACGGCTCACATTCGAATGTTCACGCAAATAAAACGCTCGAAAGCGAGTACTCAAATAATGAAATCATCTAACGCTCGGCTCAACGTCCACACCACTCGAATATTCGACGTCGAATATGTATTACACGTGAAAAATAAAATAAATATAAACACGTAAATATGATTTACATACAGTTTTGGCAAAAAGAAATTACGATATACAAAAATATTCTACTATATTTGGTTTTATTAGCTAAATTTGGCATCGGTCAAGTAGTTTTTTTTAGTATCATTTAGGCCGAAAATCAGTGGGCCGAACGAAGAATAAATCCATCTAAAACTCATGGTAACATGAAGCGGTTACAACATGGTCTGCCGGTATATAAAAGTCTGAGTTAGTAGGTAATATTTATTTTAAAACAAGCGCAGCATACAAATCTAAGAGAATTCAGCTTACGTCGAAGGCATGAACAGAGAATTCTAATTAGGTACGGAACACAATACATCAGGAATGGTTGCTCTATTACTACGTGTTAAGGTGGATACAGACATTGCGAGGCATACGCAGCGCACGGCGCTCATCGCATGCTTCGCAATTTATTTACGTTCATATTCGTGGCGAGGCATGTGGTACGACCACTCTAATCAAAGCAAAGGCGTGCGCGGCGTTCGCGGCGCATGCCTCGCAATGTCTGTATCCGCCTTTAGGCCGTACCCTGACCAAAAAAACCTTGAGCATTCCTAGTGCCCTAGCGGCACTCTAGTGGCGCATGAATTACAGTAGTGAATACGCCCTGATTTTGGAATAAAACCTTTAAAAAAACGCATTTTGGTCTTTTGAAAAAAATAAAGCTTACAAAATGTTCGTTATTAAATTGTCTTTCCATTAGAGTTAGTACAAAGAGATGCTTGCTATCAATCGTTATTTCTGATTTTTATAGTTTTGTTGGAAGGCAGTTCTACTTTATTAAAAAAAAAAAGAAATCCACCATTTTGGAATCAATATTATTTGGAAATTTAATGTATTTTTATTAGTTGATATTTATTTTTAAATAACGAGTAGATAGCTCCTAAAAACGGCTAGCGCGGCGTTTTGGTCGGGGAGGCGCCTTGGTGTGTGCCTCGTTTCAGACTCATATACAGATGCGATAGAAGATAACATTAATTCCTTCTTCTTTCGTGGTTCCTCAATACTGGGGATCGTGACCACATAATGGCTTCAAACTTTCTCCTTGGTCATGTTTCGCCACTTACTCTACTTGCCTACTTTCAGCAACATGTACGGCTTCTGAGGCTGTAAATTGTAACCGGTTGAATACCTTATTACAGAAACAATTAAAAAGCCATTGTGTCTCGCGTGGTACCACGTGTCGGGCAGTCAAGGGTTATATGTTTGTAACATTAATTAGTTTCTGTTAATGAAGGAGGGTAGTTCATTGAACGTGATACTGTTTGTATTGCAGTCAGGCACTCGATACACTGCTGTGCCACGTGTTGTTTAGTGCCTGTTGTTTGTCGTCTTGTGAAATAGAACTTTATTAAATTTTATATTATAAAAAACTTCTTAGAAATCCAACTACGCGATCTATATTTAGTTAAAATAGATTATCTCTAAAGAAGCTTTTTGACAAAAATGTAATAGTTTTAGGTAGGTTTAGCAATAATTAAATTATTGTTTTGTAATATATTTAGCACTAGTAGACGACTCGCGGTTTCACCCGCGTAGTTCCCGTTCCCGTTGGAATATAGGGATGAAAAGTAGCCTATGCCACCCGGGGATAGTGTAGCTTCCCAACGGTGAAGGAATTTTTGAAATCGGTCCAGTAGTTTTTAAGTTTATTCGTACATACAAAAATACAAACATACAAATCTTTCCTCTTTATAATATTAGCATAGATTAATATTTTTACCGCAGATAAAAATGCAAAGAAAAAACACCACATTGAAAGCAACACCATCTTTTATAAGGAAACTGTAAATTATTGGTATAAAACATTTCTAGAAAAATCAAAGAAAGCCAAGCTTTTTCTCGATCAATATCTCTTCTTGGAGACCTAGATAGTAATCCAGAATACCCACAAGCAAACCGACGTTAAAAACTAGTACTGTATCTATGATATTACCTGCCCACTTTTGGCAGAATTTGAACTGACAGATACATAAACAAGAGAATAGCTAAATAAAGCCTTGAACTAATTAATTGCTCTGTTGAGACATCTGCCTACCAATATCATGGTTCCATAATTAAAGCTTAGGTTATACGTCTTGCACTGTAAATAAGACCTAAAACCTACATCAACCACAAAAAACAGCCTAGTGCGAGTCGGTCTCACGCACGAAGGATGCCGTACCATTATCGCAAAAAACGGCAAAAAAAAAATACGTCTGTTGTATGGGAGCCCCACTTAAATATTTATTTTAATCTGTTTTTAGTATTTGTTGTTGTAGCGGCAACATGAATATATCATCTGTGAAAATTTCATCTGTGTAGCTATCAATGTACATGAGATACAGCCTGGTGACTGACGGAGAGACAGATAGACAGAGAGACGGACCGCGGCGTCTTATTAATAGGACCCTATTATTCACACACCGTGTTTTTTTTCGGTTTGGTACGGAACCCTAAAAATGAAATGTTCTACCAGGCCCCTCAGAAAGTATTGCGAAAAAAAGTTTTTATATATGGGAGACTGGCCAGTTATAATGTTTTTCGAAAATATGATTATTTATAAGTAAAAATAAGTAAGTTCCAATTTCAAAATTTCCCTCCACATTTTTTGCGAGTTAATTCAAAGTATTGTGTCTCACTGAAATATGGATCTGCGCCGGGAACATTTTAGAGCTATGATTTTATACGATTTCAAGTGTCGCCTGAAACCGGATGAATCGTACGATAGACTTCAAATGGCATTCATGGATGAAGGCCCTTCCAAGGCAACCGTGTATCGTTGGTATAACGAATTCAAGCGCGGTCGACCAACTTTGGGGGATGACGAAAGAAGCGGTCGCCCTTTGACGGCTGTTACCGAAGAAAACGTGCTAGCAGTGAAAAATTTAATCCAAGACAATAGGCGAATTACATATCAGGAGATTCAACACATATTGAAGATTGGATCGGGAAGCGTTCACGAGATTCTACACAGCCATCTTCGCGTGAGGAGGATAGTATCACGCTGGGTGCCGCACAACCTCACCGATGCTCAGAAGCAGGCCCGGGTGGAATGGTGCCGTGATATGCTTAACAAATTTGAAGCAGGCTCGTCTCGGCGTGTTTACGACATCGTTACAGGTGATGAGTCCTGGATTTATCAATACGACCCAGAAACCAAGCGCCAGTCGACTGTTTGGGTGTTTCAAAATGAGCCAACGCCTACCAAAGTGAAGCGATCTAGAAGCGGGGGTAAGATTTTGATCGCTAGCTTTTTTAATTTGACTGGCCACTTGGTATCAATTCCCTTACGGGATCAAAGAAGCGTTAATGCCGAATGGTATACTACCAAATGTTTGCCAGAAGTTTTCTCTGTTATAAGCAACAAGCGACCAAACACAGGGCTCCGCGGGCTACTGCTCCACCACGACAATGCACCTGCGCACACCGCACTCAAAACGAGGGACTTCCTGGACAGCAAGCCAGTCAAACTCCTGGGTCACCCTCCTTACAGCCCTGATCTAGCACCGTGTGACTTCTTTTTATTCCCAAAAATAAAAAATCAGCTCAAAGGGATACAATTTTCGTCGCCGGAAGATGCGCTGGCTGCGTTCGAGCAGGCTGTAAACGAGGTGTCTGCGGCGGACTGGAAAAAGTGTTTTGAAAACTGGTTTAGGCGCATGAATCTTTGTATAGAGGCTGGTGGAAAGTACTTTGAAAAGATTTAATAAAAATATATGTACGTATAGAACAATTTTTTTTAGTTTCGCAAAACTTTCTGAGTGTCCCACGTATTTCTACATAATAAAGAAGTAAGATTCTTTATTTGTATGTTTTATAAGGTAAACTCTAAAAGTACTAGTTTAAATATGAAAATTCCCTGATAGTAAAATAAACTATCACTTTTCATCTATACTAATATAATAAAGCTGAAGAGTTTGTTTGTTTTTTTGAACGTGCTAGTCTCAGAAACTACTGGTTGGAAATGAAAATATATTTTTGTGTTGGATAGTCCATTTATCCAGGAAGGTTATAGGTTATATAAGATCACGCTACAACTAAAAGAGAGAAAGAAGAGCATAAACGAAAAATGTTGCAAAATTGGAAAAAAATCCTTTTTGTTCCGTTGCGTGCGCTGCGTAAACGGTTTAAGTTACGAAAATATCATGTATTACAGAATTTTTTCTCTTTAAAAGTTCTAAAAAAAGTTCGCGACAAAATATGTCTATCTTTTAAGATTGACTTACTGTAACCTTTTTTATGGTAGTAAAATTTGTTGATATGCGAAGGAGTTTTATTAACATCTATAGTAATATTATAAAGCTGAAGAGTTTGTTTGTAGGGTAGGTAGTGGTAGGTAGTTAGATAGCCATTTGACGGGTGCAAAGACGCGGGGGTCAACTAGTCCCTAATAAGACGCCACGAGAACAAAGCTGCGAGCTAAAGCTATTATTATAAAACTGAATTCAATTGAACCACACCAAAAATGGAATCCGATACAAATACTAAACGACTTAATCACAAAACAAATAAACACAGAATTAATATTCATTTTATTTCAATACCATATTAAACCAAAACCCATTTCCCCAATTACTTTGCAGAGTTTGTGCATCTCAAATACTAAATTCGACTAGAAATTCGATTATCCTTGGACTCAAATTCAGGCTCTTTGCGGTAAACAACTGACTTCTGTTCAATATTCCAGACGTTTTAGTCTTCAAAATCCTTTGGCTAACCTAGAATATTCCTCTTTGTTTGAAACTACGAATCTTGTATTTAGAACTAATAGAGTTATTATTAGATTGCTTGAGATAAAAATATATATATAACAACTAATATAAGTTTGAAATCGCCAACCCGCATTGAGCAAGCGTGGTGATTAATGATCATGCCTTCTCTGTATGAGAAGAGGCCTTTACCCTGCAGTGGGACAGTTAAAGATTGTTTTTAGTATTATTATAACTGGTGAAAACTGCATTCAAAAGTAGCAGAAGTGTACATTTTTGCTCATGTAAAATTATAACGATTAATAAATAACCTAACAGAATATCAGGTCCGTATTCTTCGAAGGGTTACGCAGAAGCGCACCTATACTAAACCCACTTTTCGCCAGTTCTGATCAAGTTCCATGTCCAAACGCCGGACTGCTACTGAGAAAAACCCAATGAAAGTTTTACCTGAACTTGAAATCGAACCCTTTCATTCGACCTTGAAATCGAATTTTGTATGACTGCCGTTGGTCTAGCGCTTCCGACCACTAGACCAACGGCAGTCATACAAAATTATAAGGATGAATAAATAAGTATTATCTAAAAACCCAAAACAGTTTTGCAGCAGTTATGTATAGTTAAAATAACTCATAACTACACATAGCCTATTTTAATCAATATGGCTTTCAGCTAGATTACAAAGCTTCGTGTTTTGAAATACATTACCTACACCAATTGATTGTGGTGCATTATAAAAAAACCCATAAAATTTTAAATATAACTTCAATTTCAAATAACTTCACAATTGTGTTCGAAATTCATTTAGGTAGGTACTGATGCAATAAATTTTATTTTTATTTATCTAAATCTGCGCTATAACTCGGCTAATTGTAACCTATTCTTGGAGGGACACTGCCTTCTAAGATACAGGCAACTGCCTAGATTAGAAGTCAGGGTTGCATAGTCCTGTATTTCCCTGATAAATAAACATAATTCTTAAAAAAATAAAGTGTCTCTTAAATATAGGACTGGCGTTCCATGAAAGAACATACTCGTGTCTTTAAACGATTGTTTCTCGCAGTATGTTATGCCCATTTTCTAGACATTATTGCCCCGATTCGGTTGGGCACCGACTAAAATTGCTTTTACAGGAAGGAGATATTCGATAGTATGAGCTGTCATATTAAGTTGGACTTAAACTTTCCAATATGGAATTTTTCACTATTTTTGCCAGTAGCTTTGCCTGCTCGAAATATGGATGATATCATCCCAAGAGAACGTACTATCGGGGTAAAAATTATACTGTGGCCGTGGTCTTCCCATATGTCGAATTTCAACCAAATCTTAGACGTCATTATTTCACAATCTTTCAAACATATCTATAAATACATAATAACTAGATTTCGTCCAGTTGATGGCAATATGCTTGCCCTCTATTATGTACATAGGACTTAAACATAACTAGCCAAATGTGAGTTTATATTGGTGCACCTCTACCTAACCATAGCAGAAATATAGGCGTGATGTTGTGTTATGTGTAGTAGAAAGTAGTATATAATATTCTACACTTAACCAATAGCTGTCTTTCGAAAGAGGAATCCTGTGTTAATCATTTTATGTAGCAACTAAACAATGATTCAACTCACTCCTATCACACTCCTATCAAGGTCGAAAACTCTACACCTGAAGTTGTGGGCGACTATTGGCGACCTGGGACAAACGATCCAGTTGGGTAGGGCCAACTTCGAGACAAGTTCCAACGTCGAATCCGACTCGGCTGAGCTGCGTTCGGGAAGTTGCGCGGTATCTTCTACTCAAACTTAACAGTGTCTCAAGACGAAAGTCTATGACCAGTGTGTGTTGCCAGTGATGACATATGGGTCTGAGACGTGGTCGCTCATAATGTGCCTCATCAGAAAGCTTGCAGTCACCCAAAGGGCAATGGAGAGGGCTATGCTCGGCGTTTCCTTGCGTGATCGAATCAGAAATGTAGAGATCCGCAAGATAACCAGGGTTACCGACATAGCCCGAAAATTTGCCAAACTTAAGACGGTACCCTGACCAAAAAATCGGCATGAGATATGAGCATTCCTATTGGTCTAACGGCACTGTTGGCGCATGAATTACAGTAGTGAATACGCCCAGATTTTAGAATAAAATCTTTATAAAATCGAATTTTGGTCTTTTGAAAAAAATTATTCTACAAAAATGTTCGTTATTAAATTGTCTATCCATTAGTGTTAGTACAAAAAATAATTAATGAATACTTTACGAGGAGATGCATAATATCGATAATTATTTCTCATTTTTATGTTTTTTTGGAAGGAGATTAGTGATATATATACAACATTTAAAAAAAAACTAAATCTACCATTTCAGAATCAATATTATGTAGAAATTTAATGTATTTTTATTAATTGATATTTCTTTTTAAATAACGAGTAGATAGCTCCTAAAAACAGCACAAAAACGGCTTGCGTGGCGTTTTGCTCGGGGTACCGCCTTAAGTGACAGTGGGCAGGGCATATTGCTCGCAGAACGGATAGCCGATGGGGCTGAAAGGCTCTGGATTGTCGATCGCGAACCGGAACACGTTGCGTGGAAGGCCTCTCTCCAACTGGACCGATGACCTGGTGAAGGTTGCGAGGAACCGCTGGATGTGAGACGCACGGGACCGGTCAATGTGACGCTTGAGGGAGGCCTATGTCTAGCAGTGGACGTCTTTCGGCTGAAATGATGATGATGATAAAACAATGATTGTCATAGGGAGGGTGTTCCCAAGCACTTTATACCTCTATTAAATACCTGACTTTAAAAATACTTATTAAGATCTAAACAGAAAAAACCCGCTCATAACGGTCCCAAACAAAGCAAACATGGACCGTACTCGCTGAAACAATATAGCTTTCTAGGGGATATTGCCATCTACACTCTGCAAACACACAGATGCCGCAGTATGGAGTTATTAATATACCTCCGTGTACCGCAAGCATACCCGTTGTGTACTTTGACTCTTGTCAGAGGATGCTTTTGAACATGCTATTACATATAAGATTGTCACAGGACATCCGCCATAAATTCTCTACATCTCTACAAAAAACTTCTTTATAAAAAATAAAGCAAAACATAAAAAAGTGCAAAAATAACTTTCGTTTCGGAAGTCGGTTTCTTTGGTACCTCTTTATTATTTTTTGTCATTTTGTGACACCGACTGCCGAATTAATTCAAAATAAATAAATTCAAATTAAAGGTGTATTAAATACTGAATATGGCTTACTGAAATACTAAGTGAGCGAGAAACAGTAAGCGAATACAAATTTTATTGAAAATAAAAGTTTGTCGTCGGAGCCGACGGGGATGACGGGAGCTAAGTTCGCTCGCTTTGCTCGCTCACTTCTTCTGTTCCCGTCATCCCCTTCGAACCTAACCTATCCGTGTCGGGGTGCACTAAGTTCCCGAGCTCGCTTCGGTCGTTCCTGGACTTTGTTAAAAACACGAATACATTCTGCTATTTTCGAAAGAATAATATGCTAAAATAGAAAAATAGAACCCCAAATACAATTAAAGTATGTATCAATCTCCTAAAAGATATTACTCAATCCGGAAAAATAGTTACTCACTTAGTATAATAGTCGCCCACTCGGTTTATTTTTCACCCGATTAATAATTTCCTAAAAAAGAATGATCACGATCCAATTACCAGTTTCGGTGAAATGCGTGGAAAATCAAACATATATACATACACTTACGAAATTTGGCACACGTGTTTAGTAGCCCATATAAATTAACATAATTATGTGAATAATGTGCAATTCCAACAATATTATATACAGAGGTGTTGAATTGATAACCTCTTTCTTTAGAAGTCAGTAAAAATGAAATAAACGCAGTTAACAATACACTAGGTTGCACGTAGATATAGGTTACAGTAGTACAGGATCAGCCATTTAATGCAACGCGCACGTATCCGACACGCTATGTTCAGAAATTCTAGCGAATATAGCGCGGTGCGAATGAATCGATTTGTATTCTTTAGTTGTGGCGAAGGTGTTAATAAAAGGATTCAATTATTTAAGATTTGAACGTGAAATTGTCGTTAGTGATTTTAGTCTATTCTTGGTAAAGTTAGAAAGTGAGGTTTAAATCATGAAACTTTTTCACGCAGTCTTTTTTGCAAATAATCTTGAATTAGCTGTATCAGTAACTCCTGCACTTGGCAACCGGGCTCATTTTAAGG
Organism: Orthosia gothica; assembly: GCA_949775005.1. Classification (NCBI taxonomy): domain Eukaryota; kingdom Metazoa; phylum Arthropoda; class Insecta; order Lepidoptera; family Noctuidae; genus Orthosia; species Orthosia gothica. Next base: position 32,979,891 of record OX459039.1, on the reverse strand, counting down.
TATCGGTAAGTGTAGGTTGCAGAGTAACTTACAAAGTGCCTCAATCATTATTATCATCTGCCGTATAGTCCGCAATATTTAAAAAATACCGACTGCATGTCTGATTTTCAAGAAGTTATTTAATTAGTGATTTTCGTGATAATTTACAAGTTAGTAAGAACAAATCAATAACCAATGACTATTTGACTAAGCATTTGAATGAAACAGTCAATATGCAAAAACGAATACAGAACGGTTACACATCATGCGATAAGAAACAGCATCCCATTTGTAAAAAAAACGATCATTTAAGAGACACAGCCGCGCGAACATTTGTAAAGCGTCGGTCATAATAAGAGACACAGCCGAGCATGTGTTAAATGTCGATCACATAAGAAACACAGCGTACCATTCTTAAATCGCTTAACTGTGTGCATCATTTTTAACCCCCGCCGGAAAAAAAGGGGTGTTATAAGTTTCACGTGTGTTGCTGTGTATCTGTGTATCTGTGTGTCTGTCTGTGGCATCATAGCGCCTAAACGAATGAACCGATTTCAATTTAGTTTTTTTTGTTTGAAAGGTAATTTTGTCGAGAGTGTTCTTAGCTATGTTTGAATAAAATCGGTTCAGCCGTTCAAAAGTTATGGGCATTTTACTGTTAGAATCAGGGTGTTTTCCCAAGATAAATGTGTCGGGGGTTTTTAAATTGTGAAATTTTACATGTACTTAATATAAGTGATAAAAATAACTTCATTTAACTGGTCTTATTGTTTTGCGTAATGTGCACGAGCCTGATAATTCAATCTATTGGAACAGGTAGCATGTTTTTAAAGTCGTTTAGAAACTTGGCGATTGGCTGTATTGCTGTAACTTACCACTTTAGCCGTGTTATTGGCCATAAAGCAGTAATTAGTGTTGCTCCTGTCATGGAAACTCAATTTTCAGTAATGGCTTGTGCAACTAGTTTTGGAATTGTTTAAAATTATATTTTTTGTACCTTTTATTTAGAAGGGGAGATAGTATACAATTAAGTAATATGTTGTTTTTCTTAAGATCCATAGCGGCCTGCAAACTTTTATATATTAATGCCTATAAAACATTAAATTGGTGCCTTGAAACCGCAAGATCGGGCTGCGGCAGACCACAAGGGAGACAGAGTGACGATTTAGATAAACTCCTGCGCTTGACCGTCAAAAGGGACATCAGTCACTTGAAACAATTGTTTTCTATTGCGTCTGGTAATTAGCACTCAAAGGGTTAAGAATTGGGCAGAATTGATGTAGAACGAGGACAAAAAGAATGGTAGGAGCCCTTTACCCAGCAGCGGGCAGGAGGATTTCGGAACTGTACTGATAAACATTATTATCATCATCATTATCAGCCTATTAATGTTCCCACAGCTGGGACACAGGCCTTCTCTCTGTGAGAGGGAATGGGCCGTAATCCACCACACGAGCCCAGTGCGGGTTGGTGGATGTCACATGTCTTCGAATTTTTGGTTCTAGGACATGGCGGTTTCCTCACTATGTTTTCCTTCACCGTTTTGTGAGCAGTGGTGATGAAATAATTTATACAAAGTAAAGCGCTTGCCTGGGCTCGAACCCACGACCTACAACTTGTAAGTCACGGCCGATACCACTGGGCCACCTTATAGCTAGTCTTATAATAAAGTTTATCTTTACAGTTCCGAAATCCTAAAGTAATTTTTTTAACGTTGGTTGCACTCAAATCATACAGGCTTAAAAACCTCCAACGCAAAACTATCCCGTAAAACCGACCTAACCGTAAGAGTAAAGAAAGAGTCTTAAAATGTTGTTCCAGTTATGCTCCTTAATCCACATTGTGTCCTGCAACACTGTTAGTCAGGCGCAGCGCTTAGTGCACGAGGCACGTATAAGCTACAGAGTGGTCCGAGTCTGGCATTCTACGGCATAAAGGCACTGGCATTCGACCTGTATCGGGTCAGTGGGGAGATGCGGCGGTTACGAATGTAACGATCAAATGCTTGGCGAGTTAAAGAGCACAATTTGAAAGTTGAACGTTTGAGAGGGAAATTCTTAGTTGAAATGGCATTTTCAAATAAGTGGTTTGGTTTTGGTTGGGGACAACTTAGGACTTTTACAGAAAAACCGTCCAAGTGCGAGGAGACGGACGCACTAAGGGTTCCATACTAGTATCGCAATAAAAAACAAAAAAAACACGTTTGTAATTTGGATGTCCCACTTAAATATTTATTTTATTCTGTTTTTAGTATTTGTTGTTATAGCGGCAACAGAAATACATAATCTCTAAAAAATCAACTTTCTAGCTATCACGGTTCATTAAATACAGCCTGATGACAGACAGGCAGACAGACAGACAGACGGACAGCGGAGTCTTAGTAATACTTGTAAGGTCCCGTTTTACCCTTTTGGTACGGAAATATTTGCATAATTTTCTTTTAGCTGTAACTTTTGATTAATTTATATACAGCTGTAGGCTTTAAATTGCTTGTTATACTTTGTACCTATTAGTAGTATAGTACGTAATCGTAGATGCATCGTCCTACGTCGTCGTGTTACTTGGGATTGTATAAATAACAATTTATGACTACTTTTGTTAGCTTGGGTCTTACCTGTTAAAACAAATGTATGTGTTAATGAATAAATAAATAATAAAATAAATAAATAACTTTATTTTTCTTTTTTTACCAAACATTGTATTCGTCTTTCGTTTACAGGCCTCCCACTAGATGGCGCGACCAACTAGTCAAGCCTGCGGGAAACCGGTAGATGCGAGATGCACAGGACCGATCAGTGAGGCGACACTTGTGAGAGGCCTATGTCCAGCAGTGGACGTCTTTCGGCTGAAATGATGATGATGAAGATGATAATATTGGGGGATGCCTTTGTCCAGCGGTGCACGTCTTTCGACTGAAATGGTAATAAAATATTATTTAAAGAGAGTAACTGTACCCAGTTACTGGATTGTAGAGGTCAGATAAGCAGTCGCTCTATATAAAACACAGCTGAATCCGGTAAGACTGGAAGCCGACCACAATATAGTTGGGAAAAGGCTAGGAAGATTGATTGATTGAAAGAGAGTAACTGGAGTTTCTTGTTCGCTCTTCACCATTACGAATGGACAACTAGAATCACATTTTTTTACTGTTTATCTTGAAATACAAAAATGCCTGTTAATGGTCGCATTGAAATAAATGATTTGACTTGAAAGGCCTGAAGATAATTGAACCAGCAATGGAATTCAATAAAATTTATACCCTTTTAGGATTCCTAGAGAAAATTAGAAGCTCACAATGAAAAGGCTTCATGCTGTATCTCCAGACTGGCTTGTATAGGTGTATATGCATCTGTAAAGGTCGAGTAAAATGAATCGGCAGAGGTATTCAACCTTCGAGGATTACTTGACGCTAAAATTAGAAGTTGATTCTGGAGCGGGGTATGTTTTTCTTCTGGTATACTTATAGTACGTGGGACACTCAGAAAGTTTTGCGAAACTAAAAAAAATTGTTCTATACGTACATATATTTTTATTAAATCTTTTCAAAGTACTTTCCACCAGACTCTATACAAAGATTCATGCGCCTAAACCAGTTTTCAAAACACTTTTTCCAGTCCGCCGCAGACACCTCGTTTACAGCCTGCTCGAACGCAGCCAGCGCATCTTCCGGCGACGAAAATTGTATCCCTTTGAGCTGATTTTTTATTTTTGGGAATAAAAAGAAGTCACACGGTGCTAGATCAGGGCTGTAAGGAGTGTGACCCAGGAGTTTGACTGGCGTGCTGTCCAGGAAGTCCCTCGTTTTGAGTGCGGTGTGCGCAGGTGCATTGTCGTGGTGGAGCAGTAGCCCGCGGAGCCCTGTGTTTGGTCGCTTGTTGCTTATAACAGAGAAAACTTCTGGCAAACATTTGGTAGTATACCATTCGGCATAAATGCTTCTTTGATCCCGTAAGGGAATTGATACCAAGTGGCCAGTCAAATTAAAAAAGCTAGCGATCAAAATCTTACCCCCGCTTCTAGATCGCTTCACTTTGGTAGGCGTTGGCTCATTTTGAAACACCCAAACAGTCGACTGGCGCTTGGTTTCTGGGTCGTATTGATAAATCCAGGACTCATCACCTGTAACGATGTCGTAAACACGCCGAGACGAGCCTGCTTCAAATTTGTTAAGCATATCACGGCACCATTCCACCCGGGCCTGCTTCTGAGCATCGGTGAGGTTGTGCGGCACCCAGCGTGATACTATCCTCCTCACGCGAAGATGGCTGTGTAGAATCTCGTGAACGCTTCCCGATCCAATCTTCAATATGTGTTGAATCTCCTGATATGTAATTCGCCTATTGTCTTGGATTAAATTTTTCACTGCTAGCACGTTTTCTTCGGTAACAGCCGTCAAAGGGCGACCGCTTCTTTCGTCATCCCCCAAAGTTGGTCGACCGCGCTTGAATTCGTTATACCAACGATACACGGTTGCCTTGGAAGGGCCTTCATCCATGAATGCCATTTGAAGTCTATCGTACGATTCATCCGGTTTCAGGCGACACTTGAAATCGTATAAAATCATAGCTCTAAAATGTTCCCGGCGCAGATCCATATTTCAGTGAGACACAATACTTTGAATTAACTCGCAAAAAATGTGGAGGGAAATTTTGAAATTGGAACTTACTTATTTTTACTTATAAATAATCATATTTTCGAAAAACATTATAACTGGCCAGTCTCCCATATATAAAAACTTTTTTTCGCAATACTTTCTGAGGGGCCTGGTATACTAGCTGACCCGGCAAACTTTGTTTTGCCATAAAAACACCAAACATTTATCTACCCTACCTTACACTACCTACCCTACTCTACCCTACACTACCCTACCCTACCCGACCCTACACTACCCTACCCTACACTACCCTATCCTACACTACCCTACCCTACACTACCTTCCCTAACCTACGTTACACTACCCTACCCTATCCTACACTACCCTACCCTACACTACCCTACACTACACTACCCTACCCTACACTACCCTACCCTACACTACACTACCCTACCCTACCCTACGCTACACTACCCTACCCTACCCTACCCTACCCTACCCTACACTACACTACCCTACCCTACACTACCCTACCCTACTACACAAAGCAGAAATAGCTTATACAATAGCAATAAAGCTCAAATTGACTCCACGTTTTAGTTAGAAAACTTTTGTATGGGAAAAAGAAAAGGGCTGTTTTTATTTTTTTTCCGGGAATTATTAGAATTTTTCTCCCCGTAAAAACCATCTTTGAACTTCAACGAACATTTAAAAAAAAGAATTGGCCAAATTGGTCCAGGCGTTGTTGAGTTATGCGCTTACCAACACATTTTGCGATTCATTTTTCTATTATAGATTTTCTATTTAAATAGGGTCGTTGTTATATTTAACCTGTCTTTAGCTAAAACTTTTCTAATAATAACATTTGATCTCCTTGTTTTTGAAAGGTTTCAGTTACGAAAATCCAATTTCGATAAGAAAAATTGAAACTGGATACGTATTATTACAAGAAAAGTTAGTTTAGTTTTCTTGAGAAACTCTTTTCCTAGATGGTTTGATTAAAATATGTACCTATTTTTATATACCTATCTGGATATCATTGCTTAGTATTTTTAGAATTAAATATTACATAGCTCTGAAGTAATTAAAATAATGTTGCTTTAACAAAATGGTAACTAACATTTTTATTTGACATGGTAATAATGTTTTTTTTTTCCTTTTTATCTACTTACTTTTAGTGATTGCGTAGGATAGGCCACATGGAGAAATCAAAGAAAAACGAATTTCAAATTAAATAATAAATCATAACGACAATATTAGCTTCTGCCAGCGGTTTCGTCCTCGTGAAAACGAAAAAGTATTCTATGTGCCAAATTTCATCCAGATCCTTCCAGCCGTTTGATTGTGAAGAAGTAACAAACATACAAACACACACACAAACTTTCGCCTTTATAATATTAATGTGATAGTGTGATTAGTACTTATAGGTAGACGGAAAACAAACACCAAAAAAAACACCAATCAAAACCAACATCAACAAACAACAATCAATCTGACACCAATCATGCCAAGGGTTACCTTGTTACCCAGTTACTGGGTTGTGGAAGGCAGACACTCGCTACATGTAAGGTACTGCTACTCAGCTGCAACCAGATCTTCATATAGTTGGTAAAGGGTTTTTAGGGTTCCGTACCCGAAGGGTCCAAACAGAACCCTATTGCTGTCTATCACGAGTCTGTCTGTCTTTCCGTCGTCTGTCACACAGGTTTTACAGCCAAACGGTTTGAGAAACAGTCTTCAAATTTTCACAGTATACGTATCTTGACCCAAAAGCACACAAATTGTCAAAAAGTATGAATAATATACAACTTAGAGGGGGTGGGGTCGACAAAAATTTGTTTTACCTGCACCACGAGTGGAGTATCGTTATTTAGAAGTCGTTGAGTAGATAAATACAGTATTTTTGTTTTAAAATTTATTGGAAAATAAAGGAATGAGAAGCCACCAAAGTCAGCTTTTTAAAAAAAAAATTGTTCCTAAGAATTTTTCAACATCCCATTGACGGCAAAAAAATCTTGTTTGTTTTATGGGATCCCCACTTAAGTAATTAATTTAATCCGTTTTTATTAGTATGTATTGTTATAGCGACTACAGAAACCATAATTCGTTTGTGAAAATGACAGACGGACCATGGAGTCTTAGTAATAGGGTCATGTTTTCCCCTTTGGGTACGGAACCCTAATTTTTTTTTTCTTATCTTCTGTTTTAGCATTCTCGTAAACGCTGGTGTGACGACCCAGAAGCGTTAACGGGAGCTTGGCCGGAGAAGGCGAAATACAGGGAAAATTGGAAGCTTATGAGGGAGACCTGCCCAGCAGTGGGACAGTAAAAGTTAGTAAAAAAACAATATTATTAAAGAACCCTATCAAACATTTTGGTGTCTAGCAAATGTTTTATCTACTGCTTATTACTACTCGATGATTTTTCGGTCAGTAATAGAAGAGTCTTGGCCACCACTTTGCCACGTTCTAAGAAACAATATGATACTATTATAAACTCAGTGCACGCGACGTTCCTTAGAGTCTTTAAATAATGTTTTGCTGGTGGACCTGCCTACAAATAAGAAAAGAATAGACTGCACCATCTCTAAGGCTATAATTGGCCTTTTCTAGGATTCCGTACCAAAATGGTCTGGACAGCTGGATATTTTTCGGAACTTCCTCCTAACGACTTGGCATAAGTTATAAAAGATGATTTATAACTACTACTATTATAGAAAATTTTGCTGTTTATTAATAATCCAGCTGTAGGTATTTTCATGCCATGTTTTTTTATCGTTTTGGTGTCGAAAAGCAATTGCTTGCTTTACAAGACACTTTCTGCACTGCTAACCTGTTTTGTGATAAGCAAAGTTGTATAATCAAAACTTATTTGAGATATTTAAAAAAGTCTATGGTGGCCTATGAGATGAAATGCAGCGTTTGGAAATGATTCAAAACCGGTATTTTAACCGACTTCTCAAAAAGGAGGAATTTCTCAGTTCTTTGTTTTTGACGTCGTTTTCCGAAATTTAAGGTTGTCACTTTGTAATGTTTTTTTTGGAAGTTGTCTGTATTTTTTTGTAAAAAAGTTTTTTTTTAAATATTTAGTGGTACCTACATAATAGACAATATTCTATAGTAAGGTACCTATAATGCCCAAAGTGATGCTAGAATAGATTACACGAATAAAATGTACCAACATAACCATTGGAATGAGAGTGTACCAGGGTGAACTGCATATTCGTTTAGGGCATACTGGCGTGATGGTAAGTTATGAAAATTATGTAAACAATAAACAGACTTGCGATTGCAGCAATCCCGAGAGATTTGCCGTCATTTATTGAAGAGATCTGTTGTATATCTCCGAAGTTCCTCATCAGATATTTACTAAATATATATGGGACCATTTCGGAACAAACTTCTTTCGAATAAAAAAATAATTTTGCAAATCCGTTTGTGTATGACGGAGTAATGCCCGAACATACATAAAAAAAATACTACGGACTATGTTGGGGTCTGCTTCCAACCTAATCAGATTTATTTCCACCACACCAGTTAGGTGTGTAACCTTTTATTAAGATAACACCAAAGTAACACCTAAAATCAACACCTAAAATAATATAATCGTGAGAACTAACATTCTGTGACGCAACTTAAGAGCTGTCTTAGAAGCCATTGCCTGTCTTAAAATTTATTTAGGCAAATGAGAGTTTAGGGAGGATTTACAGCTAAGGGGAGGCTTCCCCCTTTCCCCCCGGGTGACGTCACAATTAGAACCGTTGGTCTTGTCGAAGGCTCCCCCTTTTATGTACGATCAGTTGCATATTTTGCATAGAGAAGACGGGGGAGAAGAATCAGTGAAAGTTAGCCATGGAAATGTGTCAACGGGAGAATCTTGAGGTAGCATTAAAATAACTTTTTTACTGTCTTTGCAGCCGAGTTTTTGATATTTAAAAGAAATTAATTTAACTTAAATTAAAAAAAATAAGCTTAAAGGAATAGTTCGTAAGAAAACGCGTGGTTTCTGAATTGAATATTTGGAGTTAAGAACCTACTTACACGCCAATATTTTGACAGGTTTCCAGCCAAAAGAAGGATTAAAAAATACCAAACCTTCAGATTTTAATTCAGAAATAGGAGATATAAGTTTAATGAGTAGGCACTTGAAGTTGTTTATTGAGCGATTTTCATTTTAACTTAAGCTTGGTACCGACGCCATTAAATTGGGATACGTAGATCAAGACAACGTAACAAACGATCAGTGAAAACAATTGCCGCGTACTCAAAGGGTGTTAATTTGGTAGCGCATATCAATCCCATAAACTTTAAAACACTATGGTTTTTCTTGATAGAATACCACTTTATATGGAGCCTAAGGATAGTATATATAAGTATTCAATCAATCAATCTTCCTAGCCTTTTCCCAACTATATTGGGTCGGCTTCTTGGTATATATAAGTAGTATCTTTATTTAAACTTTTCCCTGTAGGATATTGCTCATGCATACTGCGCTACCACAGGGAAATAGCGCAGTTATGTGGGACTCCAACCAACTAAAACTCCACGGTGTCCTCCTGTGGCGCTTAAGGCGGGAACACGGTTACGCGTTAGCATTATGTGTTCTGGTGCCCCATTACCGGCGCACTAGAACACATTGCACGCCGTGACCACCCCCGGCACCAAACCAATCACAGGGCGCCAGACGACCCTGTGTATGGCACCCTTGTTCCCCTGTTGTATGCAATGCCTTAAGATCTATTTGACAAGCAGATGCTTTGATCAGAAATCAATCACGTGTGTCAACTTATTTTACTCATATATATTAAAGTCAAACCAATATTTGTTCCGTTATTGGCAAATCGAGATCTACATTGAAACTGAAGCTGAAATGTTTTCTGTGAGCTAAGTAAAGTCATGCCAAGCAATCGGACCCTATTTCAGCTGAATATTGATGCCGTCGGCAAGACCGCAATTTTGAAACATCAATCGGTAAGTTTATATATAGGACAAGCTACAAGGTTCTGTGCAACGACAAAGGTTATTTGATCTTAGTTTTAGAGTTTTGCAAAGTGTGTCATAGCACGAAAAATTGCCAAACTTATGAAGCAGTAGGCAGGGCACATTGTTCGAGGCTCGGATGGTCTATGGGGCCGAAAAGTTCTGCCCCCTTAGCCAAGTTACAAACGTTTCGAATCTCTTTCTACAATCGTTAATGCCTTCTATTTTTATGGTGTGACCACGTGGCTTAACTTTCAGATGTGTTATTCGCATAGAATAGTATAGAATATACTTTATTGTACACCATAACATTATACACATTTATAAGAAAAACTTATATAAACGGGTACAAAGGCGGTCTTATCACTGACAGCGATATCTACCAGACAACCTTACACACACATACTTACATGCATACACTGATTAGTTTTCTACTAGTTCTATCGATTGTAGATTGTCAACTTGGCTACATGTGCTGGAGTGGCAACCGCGAACCGAAAGTCGCTGCGTTGGAAGGCCTTCCATCAGGTGGATAGTCGGCTTGGTGAGGATGGCGGGAGTCCGCTGGATTCAAGAGGAACGGGACCGCTAAAGTGGCGACACTTGGGTAAGGCCTTTATCCAGCAAATGACGTCTTGCGGCTGCTTGAAGATGATAAAAGTGTGTCTACTAACCAGTCGGCAATGGTCGAAATGCCAAAATGTAAAAGATTGATAACGTGACATTTCGATATGCTTGAAAATCGCATACAATTTTGTCATTTTTCCAATCGCTATAGCGACGTTTCCGTTGATAGAATGTCACTTGCTTGTGCGTAAGGCGATTGACAAAATGCCAAAATGTAAGGATTGATTGACATTGTGGCAATAGCGATTGAAAAATTTCAAAAACGTATGGGAATGGCAAACGCTATCGAAATGTCACTCACGTGATCAATTCTTTACTTTTTGGCATTTCGACCATCGTCATCGCGGACATCGAATGACACTTGTCTAGAGCCTGAGGAGTGTCTTACTGTCTGATCTACCGAAACAGCTCTTTGGCCAGTCTTTGATTCACTAGTTAGAATAATAATATATCTTGTTAGCTTGCCCATAAAATAGGTATGTGATTATACAGACAAGCTGTTGCAGGCAATTTAACGTCCCAGCATGATACATTGGCCGTCTTATTGGCAAACATAGCTAGCGCACTTGCGGTCTGCTTGGCTTGAACAGCTACGCGACTCAACCACTAAGTACTTAGATAAACCACCTAAGTACTTGATTATTATCCGGGATAGTGCCAAAGAAAATAATTTATGGCCAGACATTAATCGCCAGTTGCCACATACACAGTTACATAAGGTCATCCTGAGGTTTGGCAGTAACAACTGAAAGTAATTATAGGATTCTTTCACACTACTTTTAGTTCATCTGCTAATTATATTATTAGATTGAAATGATTAAAATTTAGTAAATTATTTCATCACCATTTTTTCCACTGGTGAAGGAATACATTGCGAGAAAACTGGCATGCCCTTCATTATTTTTTTTTGTTAACGGGGGAAACGGGGAAACCTTCAAAAGCCGGCTGGACTTTTGGGGCAAAGACCAGGTAGTGTGGGCTTTTGACCTCACTAAAACCACCCCGGTGATCACCATCAGCACCTGGCCCCGTTACCTCTTAAAATACCATTCCGGAACCCCCTCTGTGCAACGCCAGTTAGGGCACGTTCCTGGGGAGACTGAGCAGCATCTGTCCTGAGTCTCACTGTACCACCGTCTTTCCTGGAATTACTTGGTGGGCGGACAGAGTCCCCAGTCCGATCGTCCAAGACCCCGGAGTCCCGCTTGCCTATGATGCAGGCGGGGTCTCGTCGTTTTAGGCATCAAAGTGGTTGCCTCCCCGATGCCTTCTTCTCCGAGAAACTGACATGTCTTAGAACCAAAAATTCGAAAGCATTTGCACAGCCGTGTGGGCAAGTTAACAGGCTTAATAATGCATCTAAGGACGAGTGGAGTTATAAAAGACTTTTACCAATATTTTGTCCAGCATTTGGCATTAAATTAGCTTTTTATTAGTGAAGGAATTTTTAAATCGTATGAGTGGATCCAGAGAATACCGTATATAAACAACATACTAACAAAGAAATAAAGAAGTGGGTCTCGTTTTCCCAATAACTTGGTTATAAAGATCAGACAGGCAATATTTTAATGTATAATACTGTAGTTAAGCTTCATCCAATAGGGTCAGAAGGTGACCCTATTAGGAAATATATTAACCAACTATTTTGACCTTATATTATGACTATACTAAGCATACTATTTCGCATTTTTGACAACGCTATCGTCATGTTTTCGATGATGGAAAATCACTCGTCTAGTCTCAGGACGTGTTTTTAATTGACTCTATTGCGCAATTGTCGTGCTAACTAACTTGGTTCGAATTGTGTGCTCGATATTTTTAACGTCCGTCCAGTAATAGGATTTCATTGAAATTTGAACACTTGTGCATTTTTGGACGTTGAATTGAACTGCTTAGACCAGGCAGCACTTTGATAAATAGTTCGTTGCTCCCGAGTTCCCGACTGTCAACCTTAGATCTTTGGCAGTCGTGACAGGTGGTCACAAGTACGAGAGTCAGATAAACCCTCTTATCAAGGGGCTTCAGGTTACCCAGTTACTAGATTGTGGAGGTTAGTTAGATAGTCCGAAACGTAAAATATAGTTCAGGTCTACCGGAATCCCATGGCATAAAAACGTCTTTAATCTTCTTACATCTTATTATCTTCATACACATAACTAATATACTTCATGTTCATTAATACTAAAGACAAAAATAAAAATTAAACAGTATCAAGATCGTTTAATCCAATTTCCCCAGTATTGCACACAACAAATTTTTATTGCACGCTTTGCCACGAGATTCCGGTAGACCTATACCTACCAATTTACAATGGGTTATTATGTTATTCAGCCCTAGGTTATGGAGAACAAATGAATATTCCAACAAGACAGTATAAAGAAAGAAATATAGGTACCAACCAATTCAAATATTTTTAACTAACTACTGTACAGTCATTATTTTCAATCCATGATTCAATATAACGATCAAAGTCCATTGCTAGACACAAGACGTTAAACAAAATAGAGTTATTTTAAACTTCATAACTTCAGAGAAAGACGTCTGTTTCAATCCTCGTCCAGTCTTAGACAAAGATAAATTCAGCCCAATCCGAGTCAGCGATGGCTATTTGCAGAGATGAAGCTTCGATAATTAAATAAACCAATTTCAGAAAAGTTTTTCTCTTGAATATGAACTTGTCTAAATATTTGATGGGGTCTTGTATTAGTTGGATTGCATCCGAGTTGGTTTTTTATCTAGCTTTTATATGATTTAGCACCGGTTTCTGAATCGAGTGTTTTGGACGAAAATGGTAAACACACCGTACACTTCTTTAATTCCAAAGTTCGACAAGTTGTCAAGCAAAAGTAAAGTTTAACAAAAGCTCCACTTCAAATTCATAATTCAGAAATAGGTGTTTGATTTCTTTGAAAAGTTTCAAACAGTTATTTTTTGATAAAATATCAGATGACGATCATGCTACAGATAACTGAACATCTTGCAACAACACGTTTAGCGCTAAACGAAAATATATAGTTGTTTTTTTTCTCTCAATCGTTTGAAGATTATAGAGCCAGAATTACGTTCAGCATTAATGCATCTAAGCAATGAAAAAAACATAATTGAATATTGTAAAAGATTGTAAACATCAAGCAACAAGAACTGGAAGGTTAGTTTTGAACTCGCAACCATGTTGACATAGGTTAGCTGATGCAACCACTAGATCAAATCGACTTAACAAATATTGTTGAAATTAACAAGTCTATCATAATGACAAAACAGTATTAAAATGCTTACCTACCCTAACGTTACGTGTTAAAGTTCAAATTGGCATAGCTGTATTCTACAATATTTGCCTACCTTGAAAAAGTCGTTCTAGTTCGATAAGCTCATACGTATCTAATAACACTTATCTACTGCTGATTGCAGAAGGTTCAAAATCGTCTAACTTTAAGTGGGATAGCTAATGACAGGGTAGGTCAGGTAACAGCTATTACCGACTGTAAATTATTTGTCAAACATGGTTTTTTCGTATGACTATAATACTTTTGCTTTAAGCTTTAAGAACACGATATTTATTAGTTTCTTTTACATACAAAGGATTTGTATGTTTAAAAATATTTTTACATAGAAAAATTGACGGTTCGAATTTCTTCTTAACCTACATAGGAAAAGTAAATAAAAAAATATTTGCAAACAAAACTGTCCAAGAGGAGATCTAATATATCTATTCTGGCACCGAGCGGCCGCACGGCCAGGATCACGTAAACAATGGGGAATATATACTCCTTAACTTATATTTACAGCCTCTTTGGTCTAGAGGCCGTAAGCTCTACTGCTGAGCATGAGGGTCTTTGTTCGATTCCGGATCAGACAAAATTTCATTAGGTTTTTCCATCTGGCATTTCTCAGTAGTAGCCCGGAGTCTGGACGTGTGCCAGGCTGAAGCCAATATCATCGCCCCCTATTACATGGAGTACAACTGACGAAATGTGTTTGCGACTCTGCCTAACCCTTCAGTGAAGACAGGCGTGATATTATATTATTTACAGAGAATAAAATATACTCTGTAAAACTTGTTAGCTTAGTAGTCTACTTCGTATCAATGTGAAAGCAGATATTTTTCAGATTTATTTTATTTTCGAATCCAAGAGAACGACTGGAGGTAAATAAGACGATGGCAATTTAAATTCCGATGAGATTTAATCCCGACGAGAGAACGGTTTCGTTTGAATCGTATTCGTTTAAAAATGTAGTACATACTGGTTGGCAAACCTATGATCAAATGTGTTTACCGCCGCTTTTTGATAAAAGATTGGTTAAATAGGTACCTATATCTTACGATACAAATAGTAAGGCTTCGTCTAATTTGGGAAAGCCAGTGCCTTTCCAAAATCCATCTAGATTTGGCCTCTATATTTAGGACTTTGACAGACTTGGACATTTTCGACAGTTGGATCAGTCTTACTTCACAGACGTTAAAAACTTTTTGGAATTCTTTTTGAAATTATTTTATATAATTATCATGATTGCAGATTTTAACTTCGATCTCGTCTGATGGAAAATGATGGTTGAGGTATAGAAGTAAATCAATATGATGTTATAAATTCATTTCATTTGCATTCTTGTTTTTACAAAATGAAAATGTTAGTAGAAGGACTATAAAAGTAATATTTAAAAAAAGGAATTTATTTATTGTGTTGGTCAATAACAGGCTGGTATGAGTATAGTTCTATGATATGAATGATCGCAATTTACTACAAACTGGTATAAGTTTGTAGTAGGAAAAATATGTAAAAAAAACAAGTCGCACATAATTATTATGAATTCTTTGTCCAAACACCGGGCTCTGGTATTTGTTCTGATACATTGTAGTAACGCTATGGTTGAAAACATACGGGTATAGTAACTTTGAAAGGGCACGTTTGAAATTATTTTTGTTTGTAAATATAACCTTTTAGGATACTGGTGAAAACCTGTATCAAGCAGTGGATGTTTTTCAGCTGAAACCATGATGGTGATGGCCATATTGATAAATTTAAACTTTTATTATTGTTCATCTATTCACCTTTCACAGTGAACCATTAATAATGTTGTAATTAATTTATTACCAACTATGAACTTTTATCTACTTAACTTCAATATCATGTCTATCATTCCGACAGCATTGGAAACTCGAAAGCAATCAAATTCATAAGCATTATCAATTCATTTTTGTAGCGTGTCGCTTCTCAGATGGGATCCATATCTCAATAAACAAGCGACATAGTTCCATTGGGTGGTTCTTTATGCCCATGCTTAAACACCTAATAGGACTCTTTAGAGGCCAGAAGACATTGTTGCAGATAGGACAAGTCCTTTCCGTAGGGGTCAAGCTCAATCTTGTCAAGACTTGTCTTTGGAGGCCTCATCATCATCATTTCAGCCGATAGAAGTCCATTGCTAAATATAGGCCGATCCCGAGCGTCTCGCATCCATCAGATTACTGCAACCTTAACTTGTGGTAGGCATTCCAACGCATCGTCTTGCAGTTCGCGGTCACCACACCAGTACTTTTCGGCCCCAGCGACCACCTGTTCTGCGCGTTATGTGAGACAGTGTTAAATTTGCTAGCTAGAGTATTGAGACCCGCCCAAAACGCGACCACGTGTGTTTCCTTACTTAGAATGTCATGTAAGCAATCGATTTGGTAAGCACGTGCGTCGTTGGCTATCGATCGACGCTTACCCCACATGGACTAATTACTTGTTTTTTTTATATTGTTCCTTATAACTATAAGCTCAGGAGCACGCCATTCGGCTGTCTCAGAATATTTGAGGAAAAACTTGTACTAACTAATTGCTTTTAGTTTTGTTCCTTGTTTTTATTTGATTGTTAATTTGTTAGTTGAAATAGAATTTGAATATTGAGTAAAGGTGTAGGTTTTATTGGTTACTGAAGTAAATGCATGTGCTTTAAAAAGTATATTACTTATGTATGTGATACGAAACTTTCAGGACTTGAACGTGTTAAATGACAGAGCTGTCCGATAGCTACTTACTGGACGGAAAAAATCTGAATGGTTGAGACTGCTGTTTGAGTTAATTGACACTAAACAAGAATATGATGCGCATATACTTTCCCTTTGTTACTATTTAATTTTTTCGTTTTTCTTTATGGTATGTGTGGTACCTGGCACAAATAAACTCTTTTTATATGATACGTAAATTGCATTTCTTTGGCAATTTTTAGGAAGCCTAAAAGCATCACTCTCCTACTTTCACGGTTAACTAAACTAATGGGATGTGTTCAAAGGAGGACCTTTTCTTTTAAATAAGAGCTGATTTTCACTCACAATATGAATCTGTTTTATTTTTTCTAAAATTTAAAACCAAATACGCATCATTAAAAATGTATGGCATGATATTGCACGCTATGTTAGGAGACAAAGTGTACTCAGATTAATGTGTGTTTTACAAAATATGCCATATTGCTACGGTTTCAGTTTCAGGAATTATTTGGCCACTATTGAAGATGTCAAATTTAGTGTAAATCGATGGTGCTAATATTAAATTGGTTTTAACACGGTACAAAGTGAGTGGCGTTATTTGATTAAGCTTTGCGCAAATGTCATGCATCGCACGTACACAGAATGCTTGTAAGCATAATAATATTTTATTCAATGGATAGGTCAGCTGTTTTGCGTATTTTTTTGTTGAACTATTTATAGGTAAGTAAACAGTTGGTAAAATGTAGCTGTACTGATAGCCACTTTAATTGGGCAGCTCTCACGCATTTCAATAATTTAGAAAATGAAGTAACCAGGTGATGACGTTGTCCGTACTTGTCAGATCAAATCGAACGTTTAAACATTTCAACGTACACTTTTGTTTGACTCCGTCATAAAATGTCTTATTCGCAAAGGTCATATGAGGAGAACGTCCTATTCGCAAAACGACCTACTACTGGACGTTTTGCACGTCCATTCTCAAATTGAAGTATTAGCAAAATGTTCTAAAGACAAAATGATGGTAATGGTACTGTCAAACCACACAAATAGGAGATTTTTAAAGGCAGAATTTAATTCGACATTATCTTAACAGTTTTAAATTTAAAATAAAATATTATTTAAAAGGTAAATGGTAAAATCCTTTATAATAGAGGCGTGAGTGATGTTTTTATATTTCTGTTATTTAACGGAGACATATATTGCCTTTCATCGAGTTTGGTAGCATCCTTGTATCAGAGGGACCCGTTATTTTTATGTTTGAAGTCTGTTTCAAAATCCGGGCACACAATAAACTAGACATGATGAAACTAAATTGACACGGTATCTCTAAACTAAGGGATCCCTTCGGATTGTACGAAAATAAGGGTGACTATTATTTTGTTTTTCCTTTCTTTATTTTTCTTTTACGATCCTTTTGTTTTCGTAATGTAAGAATATTGAATCATCAAACTGTCAATAAAAGAGAAGAATAATAATATTGCATAATTTAACAAACTACTAGGCTTTAAATAAATAATTTACTACTTAGGTAAGTGCTCGTTCACATAGGGGTCCGTTTTACAGGTCCGCTTTATCGTATACGTTGTATGAGCGACTTCACACGGTATAGGTTCTGTAAATGTGGTGTGAACATTTCAGAAGTGATGGATCCGTTAAAACGGTACTGTAAATGCAGTGTGTACATCACCTCTAGTAGCGACGGATACGTAAAAACGATCCTGGAAATACAAAGGTTTTGTGTGAACGAGCCCTAACTATATAATTGCCTTCAACTCCAGACAACAGCAACACAACAGAAAACAGTTGTAAAGAATAGAGTACAGAGTAGTAGCAACTAAGAATCATGAATTTATTCATACATCCATTCATTGAGAAAAACCGTACAGCCTAATTCGTTGTATCTAAAATCCTGAAATTTATGATCATTTAAATGGAAGTCCGTCAACTATCCCGGGGGAAGTTGCATAGAGCGCACAGCATGTACTCAAAAACTTTTCCCAACTCGTAAGTTTAACTCAGCGCAACATAAGTTAGTCAAAAAGGTACCTATTACTCATGCTTGCCAACTATCTCTCATATAAGACATTACTTATACAAACATTCCGAGTTAGTACAAGTGAGATAGATAATAGATTTTAGCCTGTAATAGTCTTGCTGCATTGCAAACATAGATCAGTTAGCGTGCCAAAAACTAGCGATTTTAAGCTAATAAATGCAGGTTTCCTTACCATTTTTTCCTTGGCCGTAAGTCACTGGGATCTCAGATTGGCTAAGATTTTATTCTTCAGTCTGAGTTTGCATTCACATTATCATAATCTACAATTTTTGCACAATGTTTTCTTTTTCTTTAAGCTGGAGGAAGTGTAACATTTTCTTATGGTTAGGCGGAAGACTTGTAGGTATCTACTTTGCAATTTTGAAAAGCTATTGAGTTAGTGCACTTTTTTTTACATTGTTCTCATATATTTCAAATTTTCCAACAAAAAATACCAAATACTAGTAATTCAATTTTATTGATGGAAAAGAGTGTCCGTGGAGTTTCTTGCACTGTTGCAATGTGCTACTAGCTTCATTTTTTCTGTCTGACTATTCAATAGTATATTTATATGGTTTAATTGAAATTAAATTATTTGAATTTTGAGTGCAGTAATTTAGTGGGTAGATATGTTTAATGAGTTGAGCTCTATCAGTCGTATTACAAAAAGCGATTTTACTAAAATCCTTGGTTTAAACCTCTATAATGTAAGGTGTAAACAAGGTTTAAACCTGGGTTTTAGTTAAACTGGTTTTTGTAATATGACTTTTTGTGTTTTGTAAAACGAAAGAATAGTGTCAATGATATAATCTGTCCTTCTGCTAATCTGTCTTTATGAGAATCTGTCCTTATGCGAACAAAGGGATATTTTTTGGTGCATTAGTAAGAGCTGCTTAGACAACCGCTTTTGGCTCAGATAGGGTCTCATTTACACCTTTTACGAACAAAACTCCAAAAAACAATATTATTTTGTTCAAAAAACTAACTTAAAACAGTCAAAGTCTCAACCAACCACGCAACTTGAAATAACGTTCTATCTCACACCACCCACGACTTGCGCCTACATCCAATTGAGATCGACGCGTGTAACCAAACTGAAATAAATGGCTGTTAGTCCAAACGTCATTAGTAGCTTGTCGCCAGCGATTATAGCGGCAAATAGCTCAACAAATAGCTCAACAAATCTAATCGTCACTTCCTTACCTCTTCCGTTTGGAGCACGCTAGCATAATGACGGGGCCTAATAATTACACTGGTTCTGCCTTGAACAAGTTCATTTTCTGAATAAGAGGGTGAAGGTATTGTGTTACAGTTGGACTGCAAGATGGATGAAAAATGAGGGCAGAATTATTTCGTTGCTATTTAGTGAAATTACGGTTTTCAACAGTTTTATTTTTTGTTATGCTTGGTTTTGAATTCAGCCTGCATTTCAAAATTTTTGTATTATTATTCTATCCATCTATCTATATCAAATTCTAAAAATAATAATGTAAAACGTAAGTTAAAGATACGAAGGCCTAAACAATCTTGTGCTGTCATTCTGTCAGCAAAAATGTTTGTAAAAAGTACAAAATGTATGAAATCAACATTATAGAATGCCATTTTATTTAGAGCTCAAAGTTGTTTAATTTTCGGACCCTCCTTATCAAGCAATCAGATAAAAACTGTTATTTTATTATCTCTCGACTTTTCTAAGAATATCAATAAGCTACGTAAAGTAGGTTAAGAACTTTTTAACTTTTGTCTTCAAAAGCCCTGAACGGAATCAGAGATGGCTTAAGGCCTGATTACACCTACCGAGTAGAGAGGCGAGACCATAGATACAATTTTATATATTTCTAAGCGTGGGACAGTGCACTCGGCAGAGCGCTCGGTATGTATAAACACATGGACGAGTGCTCGGCCGAGCGCTCGGCCCAAGAAATTTACTCGGACCCCGTTCTATTTACTAGACCGAGTACCTAACCCTTCGATTCCTCGCACTATCTCGCTCACTCACTCGGTGGGTTAGAATACGCACACGGCGTGTTCTCGGCGACCATTTGCCACTCGCGTACGCATCATTTTAACCGCGAATTTTTCTACCGGGTTTTAAACTGAACTGACTATCTCGCTGCAACTTCAAAAAACGTGTAAACACTCGTTCGGCATAGCACTGTCTCGGCCGAGGGACATTTTACTGTCTCGCCACTTTACTCGGTAGGTGTAATCAGGCCTTACGGACTCTCTCAGCGGCTTAGAGAATCTTCCTTGACAACTTATTTAAAATAATAAAACTGTTTATAAATCAAAAAACCCACAGCTACTAAACACGAGACAAAGAGGTATTTTACCGTGACACTTGCAGCAAAGGGTTTTTCAAAACTTATGTTAAAAACATACAAACAAACATACATACTTTTATGAAATTTGGCACACGTGCTTAGAAGCTCGCACAGAGTAGTAACATATGTGAATATTGTGAAATTCCAACAACATTACATACGTATGTGTCCTCCTTTTTTTTGAAGTCGGTAAAATGACGAATTTTAGACGCTAGACGCTAGACGATGACATATCCACGTTTTAAATTTGATATTGGATAATATGAGACTGGGTAATAATAATTATGTAATTGCTTGAATTTTTAACTGTATTGAATGTTTAAATGGTATTTGGAAAATTATTGTATTATGAATGTGTTAGTTAGTTTTATCATTTTAATGAATGTGATTTTATTTATTTATTTAGATTAAGAGTTCAAACACAATGTAAATTGTTCATGAATAAATTGAATTGAATTGAATTTAATTGAAAAATTGAATTGAATTTTCTTTAATTTTTGTCAGGTAGTTCAGGTTCGATTACAAAAAAATATTTAACTTATAAAAAGCTTCACTATTCCTGAATGCTATTAGGCTACTTTTTAATCCCATTAAAATTCACGGTTCTTGTATAAATAAAGGCTAAAAAAGCGAAGCCACTGCAGGTAGCTAGTTCTGTATAATTAGGATCAAATAAGTCAAATAGTATGGACCCCACCTAATTTCAATGGATTGATGTTGTAATAGTCAATGCACTACCAACTCACATTAAACTTATACTTAAGTAATAAGTATACCATTGACATCCTTGAAGAATCCAAAGCCCCTCGCGTGCACATTAATGCAAAGATGCAAATAATTAAAATGATGCAGTGCACCAATGAGATAAGCACTTATGTGTGCGCGACACTCATTGCGTCAGCGACTTGTCGTCGTGGTTGTCAGTCAAGAAGTCGCGAGTAGTGTAACGCTACAGGACAATTGACTCCTAGGATTCAGAATATCGAAAGAGGTTTTTTATGTAGATAGAATTGCAAGTTCGGGGTCCCAACTACCTAAGAAATAATTTGAACGTATATGTTACTACTTTTTTCATATTAAATCACACATTCTCAGGTGTGTTGGGTGCAATAGCCCCAGAGATCAAATTTTAGATAAAATTTCACTGCACCTCCTAGGTTCCCCAATTTTGGAAAATAGTTTTACAGTTCAGGTTGGTACGGAATAAACATATAGATATGTCCACCAATACTGCTGAACGTGCCTGCCTGTGGGAGTCGGGCCTCTGGCTACTGGCACTACCCACCCAACATAGGTAATATGTTGAGTGACAACAAGGAGCTCCACATCGTTGTCAATGTCGGAAGCAGTCGACCACCTCGTACACCATGGCCTGTCCTGCATTAGGAGCGCTGGCCGGATAGTACGGTACGCCAGCATTATGACATCATACGGCGGCCTCTTTTCACCGCCGGGGTGCCAGCTCTTTAAGAAGTAATGGCTTGGCACGCGACGATTGGAAGAGACCATACAGGATGACCATAATGCCTTGGAAGGTGGGTAGGCCTTTGGTGTGGGATGAAACATGTGTCCCTTGCACCATCGCATCTTCTTAGCACTGACTGGACTGTGCTGGGGCGGCTGCTGCTGGTGCAGAAAACCTCAAACGGCACAAAACAACAACCTTATATTGAAAGCTATGTTTTTGAGCCGTTTCAGGTTGAAACATTAGGTCTTCGGGGTCCGAGTGCTCATCGAGTTTTTCGAGATTTAAGCATGAGTTTATTTGACTCTTCACGTGACCAAGAGGGCTGGGCTTATCTTCCGCCAAAGAATCAGCATTGCCAGCCAACGGCAACGCTGCTAGCGTTCTGGGCACTTTTCACGTTGACAGCGAAGTGGACAAAATTTTTGACGACCAGTAATCCCTGCCCTTTTTTTACGCCTTCGTAATTTTTGATTTAAGTATATATACGTATATGTCGCCGCGTAGGCGTGAATTTGCTAATTTATTATCCTAACTAATCGTTTTAAGTGTCTATGTCTATTTAAGTTGGGTTTTGAGTTCAGCGCCATCTATTGGCTCACTGTGGAATCAGTATTGATTCATAATTCATATGCTAATTTCAATGTTTAATTAATACGAGATGTTTAAATTAAACAGGAACACTTATTGTAGGACTTTTGGATTTGTTCTCATTTTAACTATTGCACATTTGACGAAGTAAATGTGTTTCATTATGTTATTCTTATTAAGTTGTCAAACAATGGCGGATGTTATAATTTCTATGACCAATAACCAGATTTAATAATTTAATACGAGAACTAAACAAATTTGAGTAAATGATTAAATACTAAGAAGTCATAAGACTATTTTACACAGCTATGTAATAATGAGAAACTTTCTAATTAGTAAGATTGTTAGATCACCGGAAACTTGAATAGTTTTGTTATTAGATGACTATTTCAATAATAAACTACAAACCACTTTGTATTTGTGAGTATTGAGGTTGTTTCATGTTAAAATAATTAACTGATCAGCATTTTAGTATTGTTTGCTAACTTTACTCAACTATCCAAGTAATTAGTGTCTAAACAAAAACAATATGGAAGTTCCGCCGACTTAGAACGCGCATCGCGCGGACTATGTGTGAAAAATAAGAACTGATTAATAAATGTAATCGAATAGATGTTTGAAAACCTAATTAATTGTCATAAAGTGATTGTGTAATCTATAAAAACATTTAAAAAGAGTGTCCTGGAGTTTCTTGCTAGATCTCCTCCAGCGATCGACAAGGGCTTTGCGATCTAGCAAGCCACACGATGTGGTTTTAGCTTCAAGTTCATTTGAAAACTCAAAGTGCCTGTAACTAAATCAAATAAACACTCTTGAGTTTCAATCCAGTGTTGTGTGTTATTGAAGTAACCCGCTCCAGTCAAGAATAAAGGAATTGCCTCTAGACATTGGGGTTAAAGATGGCGATTCTACGATTCATAGGTACTTCGACGTGACATATATATAAGTAGTTATTGTCAATTGAGTATTTTAATGTAAAATTGTATTACGAGTATGTTTATTAATTCTCAGGAGTTGATCATAATTTTTGAATATTTGGGTACATAATTATAACCGCATTATAGTTGGGTTTTTTCGAAATGCTAAAGAAGAAGAATGCTTAATCAGACAGTTTGAAAAAAAAAAATGTTTGGTATCTTTTAGCTGTGTTTGCAGTCGCGTTTTTTAATCTTTATTATAATTTGCCTACCTACTAATTTTCACCTGGTTTCTGAATTTAGCTTAAATAAGATATTAGAAGTTTAGGTACTTCTGCTGTTTAATTTTCATGGTACTAACGTATGAAGTACATTGCTCTAGCGCGAGCTACTTGATTTAATTGAATTTTCAGTGTGAATATTTGCGCGGTTTTAGTAATAGCTACCTATTCTACCTAGGTGGGTGAGTACACTGCCTCTATCTAGTGGATAGCTACACTTCCTCCACGACATTACTCAGTGAGCGAGAGTGTTATTTTAAAATAAATTTGTAGGTGAAAGAGGGTAGAACTATGGGGTAGAAGTTTTATAGGTGTTTCTGCAGGGTATTTAGAACTTTTGTAGTTATTTGTTTTTTTTTGAGATACAAGTTTAGTTAAATAAAGCTAAGATGCAATAGTAGAGTGCCGAAGCGGAGGCTCTAAAGATAAAGTAACATTACGTATATATGAGCGATAACGATTATTGAAAGGCAAAATGCTTGAGATTGATCACTTGAAACTGCGGCAGAGCTTACTATCCCCATTGATTATAAACAATAAGATGACCATTATTGCTAATAGAAGGTCATTTTATCCACAGCTTCTAGGCTAAGAATACAAGTTATATGGTAATTAATAGTCTTTTATCAATAGAAAACGAGATCACGTTCTACCGAGCGGCTTGTAGTTCAGGGTAGAGTAGAGGGAACGAGAGCTATGCTATGGACCGACCTGGGCCTGCAGTCTCGACATAGCTAACGATCGTTACGTTAAGTAACATTCGTTAACTCTTACCACAAAATAGTAAGTATACAGAAGGGCCACTCCCGCCGTTTGGAAAATTGACAGCTAAACTTGACAGATTCACTAGGGTTGTAGTGTTCGTGATATTAAATGGATATTTGATGCCCTGTCTACCCTCTAAGGCATGTAAGCATGATATGATGTATGTTTAGACGAATCTATGTATTTATGTTTGTAACTTGGGCAACCTACCCTTTTTTTTAAATTCGGAATCAATATAGTAGCAACCCTAGTGAATCTGTCAAGTTTAGCTGTCAATTTTCCAAACGGCGGGAGTGGCCCTTCTGTATACTTACTATTTTGTGGTAAGAGTTAACGAATGTTACTTAACGTAACGATCGTTAGCTATGTCGAGACTGCAGGCCCTGGATTAAGTCTGCAATGGGCGGCCCATTACATGAGTGCACAATAGTAGCCGGTAGAGGGGGCCGTGTCACATCGTTAAGCAAATCATGTCAGCTCGAAGTCGACCGCTCTGCGAAGAGTAATTTGATAATTTAACCATGACGCAAGGAAATATTTCGAATCAGGTTTTCTTTAATTATTAAAAAATAAGGCTAAAACCTTAAAACAACTTATGATTAACCTTACCTTTACTGCCAAGAACTATATTTTATAACAAGAAGTTACACTTACCTGAAAACAAAACAAAGAATAAGTACAAACATCATTATTAAAATAACACTCATACCCTTAAATACTTTTTCCTACTCGTCTCAACTTCGACTCAGCCTTCCTGAATCGACTTGATGGATACAGTTTCTGGTTTATTGACATAACCGCCCTTGGTTTAAGAGTTTTGTTGCATCATCATGCCGATTGAGTCGAGCAGAGTGAAGGAAGTTAAGGGAACTTCCTTCACTTGAAATATGGGTGTAAGTAAATTTAAGGTTGTGAATTGCCTTATTTTCTAGGAAATATTTAAGTATTCTGTGTAGTGTTTGGGGCCGTGATCAAATGTGTAACAAGAGATAGGTAAAACAAACACGATCGATAACTTAAAATTACTCAAATTTTAATAAATAAGACGCAAAATAGATTCATAGAGATGTTATGTGTGTACCTAAGACTTAAAATATGTTAGTAGTTATATAAACATCAGTATTCAATAGGAACGATTTTAATTTTAATTATGATAATTAATTAATATCATTCAATACTTTAAATCTCTTTCTTCCTATTGTTCACCCCTTTCAGAATTACCTCCAGTACAATGTATAATAATCCTAGAGCTAGGCGATTACTCATTAGTACAAAAGGCTTCACAGGCTAATAATGCCGTAAGCCTATGCGTCTTACTCGGCGACACGGCTGCGCTACCAGTCCAGAGTAATCCCTGTTACAATGCCTGGACCTTGACCCACTCCGGTTCAAGGCCGGTACTTCAAACTGGGCTTGAGGGTTATTATTTGTCGTTTAACTAACTTTTTTTGTAATGTTGGCTTCTAGACTAATCTAGGATAATATGCCATAGTCTGATATTTTACGTCTCTAAAAATCGAATCCGGTACCCATTTTCATTTAAAATCAGTGTCAGTCTGCGGCATAAATACTTGTTATTCTTATGTTGATGACATCAACTTTAAGAATAAGCATTATTTCAAAAGCTTTTAAAGAAATAAGCATCGCTCTCGAACAACCCTCCTTTGTTTGAAGTCGGCTTGAAATTACCAATAAGTAGATTTCATTATGGTCTACCGTGTAACTGTTTGTGAAGCCCTTAATTATTTAAGAAACAATGACAATATAGATGCAGCAGTCAGATTCTAATTGAAATAATTGTAGAAAAAGTTTTCAACAAAACTTTTAAACTATGTGTGTTTATTTTTAGTCATTAAAGTTTGTATCCGAATAATTCTGTTATATATAATACAGTTTAATTTTTATTCCGCATAGTAAACTATACCGCATTACTTTAAAATAAAGTCAAGAAATACGGTATATGCCTTTAGTTTGGCAAGATGAAACCTTGGGTACTCGACCAGTCAATATTATTGCTGCATACTATCAGTGACACCTAGCGGAAAATTGAGGCACTATTCAGAGTGCTGAAAGTTCAGTCAGGAGGGACCTGAAGGGACCCACGGATTTACCGCAACCTGGTGGTTTTTAGCTGCATTAAACGTAAGTTGCATCGAGCGGTAGATAGGTGGCGCTGTGCTGGGCTTGAGCACTGAAAACTAAAGCTCGAAGTTTCAGGCAACACTGGTTGCACCAAGTGTTTGATAGATGGTGCTGTGACGACTTTGAGCGCTAAAAATGAAAGCTAGAAGTTGCACGAAGCGCTAGTTGCGCTTAAGAGTTCTATAGGTGGCGGGCCTGTGCACTGAAAATGTGAAAGTTCGCGCTAGTTTCCCTAGGTGGCGCTGTTTTGAAGCTCGGGAAATTAATACATGTAAAAGCTCGTACTGAGTGGGGTGAAAGTTAAATTGCATCGCTTGAATATAATGCTTTTAGCAATCTTTGTGAGAGATCCAATTTATAAAAATCACACATTTTCCAACCTTACTCCTGAAATCGTGTTGTGCAAATATTTGAAGAATTTTCTTTCGAAAAAAGGAAAATGCAATGAACACGAAAATTTTCAGAGCTTTTGAAAGGGATTTTGCGGGCAAATCATAAAGAAACTTATTGTTAGTGACAATAGGATAAGCTAACTTTTATGATCATCGATAAGGAAAAGATAATGTTGTTCATTAGTAAGCACATCATCTGAGACCAACGAGAGATTTGGAATTTTTTTGTTTAAAAATGATTGCAACATTCCGGCTTTAGGGAAAACGTTTTTAGGGAAAGAAAGTTAGAAAGGATTGCCGAAAAATTGGAAAATGCGGGGAAACGAGAAGTGTTTTCTATGGGATTTGTATATTGACTGTGGGCAGAACCATTGAGGTAATAATGTACTACATATTATCTCAATGGGCAGAACAACATTTGTCGGGTTAGTTTGAATAAACTTACGCCTATTTCCCATTGGGGTATGCAGACACTACAGAGTGCCACCTGCTACGATTTGTACATTAGGCACTCCTTTGGATTCATTTGGTTTAATATAATTTTATTAGAGGCCAAAAACCCTCTTGCCTACTTAAGTAGTACATATTATGTACTTTAAAGCAACTTTGATCACGATGGCGCTGTGAAGATAAATCCTTTATTGAATAATTATTTTCAATGGACTATTTTATGGGCAATAATACCAGATTCAAAATGGACTGTTAAACGATCGTATTTTTTATGATTTCTGTAAAAGAAAGCCATTAAGTTGAATTTTACTGCCGCTTGCAATTAAAATAAACCACTAAGACATGAACATTCAAGTACACGAAAATATTTAAAAATTTCGAAGAAACCTTCGTTCCTGCTTATCTTATACGTATTTCGTCCATTTGACAATAAGTATTGTAAAAACCTTTATAAGAAAAAAATCAAACCGATTTCCAAAACAAAACACTACAAAGCGGCAAATAATTATTTTTGCCGAAGATTTTCCTTTTTTCGTTTACAGTTTTTCGACACCGACTTCGGAAAAGAAAGTTGTTTTTCGATTTGTTTCGGATGTTGGTTTGATTTTTTGTTAAAAAGTTTTTTATTTATCTCTTTTTAGTTTTGGTAGTTACCTCCAATTACCATGAAAATTTATGGCCAAAGTGCATCTCATGACGATTCCAATAAGGTCAAACAAGGCTAGGGTGCATTGTTTTATTTTGGAGTTCCAGTGCTCACCTTGCTGCTTCATCATTAGATCAGTTTGATGGTACCATTTTCATCAGTACCTATTTATGTATAAGGATTTGCTTTACTATTCGAGATATCGTATGCCCGTGTTAAATTAACCCTTAGTGTTAAATTAAGGAATTCCAGTGGCCATATTCTGAGGTCTTCTTTAAAAGTTCTACTTCACTAAATGGTACTTTCTGAGTGCAAATGATTGCATTGTTTAGGAGAATACCAAAATCGCTATATGTATGCCTATAATATTTGAGGAGTTCCAACGATTTCACCAGGATCACACCATCAGATACTGACCTGATGACCATGGCCAAATCGGTCCAGGCGTTTTTGAGTAATCGGGGAACATACCTATCAAAAAAATCGATTACGACGAATTGAGAACTTCCTTCTTTTTTTTGAAGTCAGTAAAAAAACATAGTAGACATTACAATCACGCCTATTTGTCTTCCCCCAAAGGTTAGGTGGAGAACTACCTTATAATTAATATTACCAGCATTTTTTAAATTCCCGTGTAATAGAGGTTGAGTCTCATAGTATCCGACAAATTCAGATTCTCACGCTGGGCCAGACCTGAGCGAAATGGAACCGAGAGCATCATGTTCAACCAAAGAGAATATAACCTCGTAGTGTTCAGCATTAGCGCTTGTAGCCACTAGCCTCAACAAGGGTGTGTAACGTTTGAAATAATAACAAAATTTCTAATTTATTTATTTAGGCAAACCAACTAAATACACACAAGGACATACATAATACTTATTATTAATAAATTTAGTAGGAGTGCATGCATCAAAATGCAAGCCTACTGCATTTTATTTAGATCTTATTACACAAATAATCTAATATACTTTTTTTAATATAACGATCAAATGATATAATGAATTATTGATATAATTTCATTTACCTAATTTTATATGGTATATTTAACATGTTAGTTAATACACATTTGTATCTAAAAAAATATCAATTTTATTTGGAAGTCGGTTGTATTTTTTTGTAGAAAAGTTTTATAAATATTTTAATCGATAAAAGAGTATTTAAGAGTACCTACTAGTCAGTAAATCAGTCGTGAATTTAATTGGTGCAAAGAGTATAATATAAACGGTGGGTTAAATGCACGTGGAAACACCTTGTTAAGTGTGTCAGGTAATACACGGGGCTAACACACACACTGCAGTGTACACATTGTACAGGGTCTATAGTTAATACAAGCCAGATAGGCTTGCAGTGGCGATTGTTAATTCCAATTATGGTTCTAATTTATAAGCTTAGAAACTTATCAACGCGTTTGATTTGTAGGAAATAGAATGCCAATATTATAGACGCGCTTGTTTTTTTTTATTTGATTTACAACACTCATCTCGACGAAAATTAATGTCAAAAGTTTGTTTCAAATACTAGGAAATTAGATGCGTTATTGGCAGTTTGTTGTCTTTTACAGTAGGCAAGACTCAAATAAATGTGCCGAGAGTTAAAAATCAACTGCTAGCTTTTATTTAGGAGTCATCAATGTTTCAAATAGTGTTTGTGAAATCAGCCTTAATAACCGCGCGGTATTTTATCCACTTTGCGAGTTAGTTATGATTCAGAACGTGGATAAAAATCCACGCGGCTACAAACAGCAATGCGTGCTAAGCCTTATAGGAGGCCTACGCTGTAGAGGCGACTTGTGACTTGCGACATGTCATTGTTACGAATAGCAATGACAAACCATGTGAAAGAAAGGAAAAGAAGAATGTGACAGATTGAGAAGAACTGATTTCTTTCAAAACTTTTTGCCATATGTTTAACCTGTTGTGTACTTAATTAAGTTTTTAAAATTGTAAGTAATGCAATAAAGAGCATTTTTATTCAATTTAATGTAATCTGTAACTGGGTAATACAGTACCTCTGCATGTATCGTGTTACCCAGTTACTGGGTTGAGGAGGTCAGATAGGCAGCCGCTCCATGTAATATACTGGTAATCAGCTGCATCTAGTTAGACTGGAAGCCGAACCCAGCATAGTTGGAAAAAGGTTACTTAGATTTAAAGGGAGTAAGTTCTTTAAATGACATACGCCTGTTTGGCAGTTTCATATTGTCAGTTATGTTTTAGTCCGGTGTTAGGAATGAGAGTTGCCCACGGCCAATTTATAAGCTTTTAACGACCTCCGCCGCCGCGTGAGCATTACCCTGACCTGTGTGCGTGTATGACTAGATGTATGAACGCGAGTGAAGCAAAATAAGTATGGTAGGATCGCAGCAGTTGGCGAACTGTTGTTTCTGCCTACCCCAAGGAAAATAGAGATTAAAGTTTGTGTACGTATGTTTACACCAAGACTCAAGGCGTATCTCGTTATATATCTCAGATAGGCCGACATACATTACGTTATCTCACTTTCAAACGACTTCGAAAAGGAGGAGGTTCTCAATTCGACTGTATGTTTTTGTATGTTTATTACGCAAAAACTCCGCCAATTATGAACTGATTTTGATGACTCTTTTTTATTATAAAGCTGGTGCTTTTCATGTTAGATCAAGATCAGATGAGTGGTTTTTAGTTATTCTTAATAATGCGTAATTTCATTGTAATATTGTCATATCAACAAAGCGAAAAATAGTCGGTGTATAAACGAAAAGAAATAGTTACCAAAGACACCGATTTCCGAAAGTAAAATATTTTTTCACTTTGTAGTATTTTGTTTTGGAAGTCATAATCAGCCTATTAAACGTAATAGGCTGATTATGTCCAAATTAATTACTCGCAGGAGGCTTAAATCCAAATAATGGGCACGCCCACTGTTGGGACACAAGCCTCCTGTGAGAGGAAATGGACCAGTCCACCATGCGGGCCCAGTGCGGGTTGGTATAATATGTCACATGTCTTCGATTTTTTTAGTTCTAGGACATGCCGTTTTCCTCACGATATTTTCCATAACGATAGACGAGAGAGAGTGGTGATAAAATAAATATCACAAAGTAAGACTTCTGTCCAGGCAGACCAATTACTTTGTTATTACTTGATTTGATAAAACCAGTTTTGAACCCTCGACTTACAATTTATAATTCGGTATCTTTACCACTGGGCCACCACTGCTCTCTTATTATTTATGATAGTAATTAAGACAGACCACATTTTTTAAATATAGATAGAAGCCTATCTATATTAAAAAAAAAAATGTTTTCAATCTGTTGCGCTTCACTACAATCTCACCTAACGGATCTCGACGAAAACACGAGTACCTACATACAGTACAGCACAGCACATACGGTACAGCACATACGGTAATACATGTTGCCGTGTCCATCACTACCTACTCCTGAATAACGGCAGCGACAAAAACTGCCTCACTGATTCCTGATAATTAATAGCCAGCCACATTCACAGACAACCACATTCACCGACGACGGCCACATTTCCCAGATTCGACGAAACCGGTAACTCTTTTATAAATGTGATAAGCTACATTCCACCGTCCTATAGCTAAAGTGTCATTATCTGACAAAATTTCTACTTATAGATGAAAAACAAAACCGCTGAATAAAAAATTATATGCAAGTTTTCTGTGTTAAGAATTAAATCTAATTACGTATTTTCGAATGGTAGCATTGTTAGTTTAAATCATTTACTAATTCTCATCAAAAATTTATTTGATAAGAGCAATTTGGTGCGTTTTTATTTTTTTGCCGGAATATATTGAAAGTAGAAGAATATGTACTGCTTAGAGAGACTTTTTTTCTAATAACATAGGTATTAAAAACTCGAAATCAACCAATTTCTTGTAGTGACACACTACGTATAGTTATAGAACGGCAGCATTGCAAATATACTTCAGATATGGATATAGAGATTTTTTTGTCTGCGTAGTATCAAGGTCATTGCCACGTAAAACTTGGTTTTAGGATTACGGTCGAGTTTAATGCATTTCGGATTAATATGCTGTTATTCTGGCTGCAGGCTTTAACAGTGGATGGGTAAGCACAAAGCACTATCCACGAGAATTATCTTAAAGCACTATCCACGAGAATTATCTTAAAGCAATCAGCATAGCCTTTTGCCAACTATGTCAGAGTCAGCGTCCCATGCAACTGTATATAATAGTATTTTACATAGAGCGGCTTCTTACCTCATTGCCTTGATACTGTTTTGACCTTTTTATGTCTTCAGTCGGAGTTCTTTTTGTCATATCGTTGTCATTGTTAAAAAAATTACATGGCTACGCTCCCTACGCTTAGGATCGGCGAAATTGGCTACGCTTTGGGGAAGCCTATTTTCAGCTGTGGACGTCTTTTGGCAGAAATGATGATGATGATCAAGCTCCCTAGTTTAGTCACAAACTATGGAATTAATACAACAATGGTACACTCAGGAAAGCTCTATGGTCATTCATAGAGTTTTCCTGAGTGTACACTTGAATTCTTCATTCTTCACCGTTCCGAGAGGTGAAATAAGCCGCACAAAGTAAAGTGCCTGCCTGTGTTCGAACCTTACGACCTACTTGTAAGTTGGGCCGCTTCCACTGGACCGCCACTGTTACAAGCAGCAGGGCTCTTTGTAAAGCTTTAGACGTACCTTATTAGTAAATTGATTAGCTAATATACGTGGGACACTCAGAAAGTTTTGCGAAACTAAAAAAAATTGTTCTATACGTACATATATTTTTATTAAATCTTTTCAAAGTACTTTCCACCAGCCTCTATACAAAGATTCATGCGCCTAAACCAGTTTTCAAAACACTTTTTCCAGTCCGCCGCAGACACCTCGTTTACAGCCTGCTCGAACGCAGCCAGCGCATCTTCCGGCGACGAAAATTGTATCCCTTTGAGCTGATTTTTTATTTTTGGGAATAAAAAGAAGTCACACGGTGCTAGATCAGGGCTGTAAGGAGGGTGACCCAGGAGTTTGACTGGCGTGCTGTCCAGGAAGTCCCTCGTTTTGAGTGCGGTGTGCGCAGGTGCATTGTCGTGGTGGAGCAGTAGCCCGCGGAGCCCTGTGTTTGGTCGCTTGTTGCTTATAACAGAGAAAACTTCTGGCAAACATTTGGTAGTATACCATTCGGCATTAATGCTTCTTTGATCCCGTAAGGGAATTGATACCAAGTGG
The DNA here is from genome assembly GCA_949775005.1 of Orthosia gothica. Classification (NCBI taxonomy): domain Eukaryota; kingdom Metazoa; phylum Arthropoda; class Insecta; order Lepidoptera; family Noctuidae; genus Orthosia; species Orthosia gothica. The sequence goes on along the minus strand of OX459039.1, from coordinate 32,946,532 downwards.
CCAGTCAAATTAAAAAAGCTAGCGATCAAAATCTTACCCCCGCTTCTAGATCGCTTCACTTTGGTAGGCGTTGGCTCATTTTGAAACACCCAAACAGTCGACTGGCGCTTGGTTTCTGGGTCGTATTGATAAATCCAGGACTCATCACCTGTAACGATGTCGTAAACACGCCGAGACGAGCCTGCTTCAAATTTGTTAAGCATATCACGGCACCATTCCACCCGGGCCTGCTTCTGAGCATCGGTGAGGTTGTGCGGCACCCAGCGTGATACTATCCTCCTCACGCGAAGATGGCTGTGTAGAATCTCGTGAACGCTTCCCGATCCAATCTTCAATATGTGTTGAATCTCCTGATATGTAATTCGCCTATTGTCTTGGATTAAATTTTTCACTGCTAGCACGTTTTCTTCGGTAACAGCCGTCAAAGGGCGACCGCTTCTTTCGTCATCCCCCAAAGTTGGTCGACCGCGCTTGAATTCGTTATACCAACGATACACGGTTGCCTTGGAAGGGCATTCATCCATGAATGCCATTTGAAGTCTATCGTACGATTCATCCGGTTTCAGGCGACACTTGAAATCGTATAAAATCATAGCTCTAAAATGTTCCCGGCGCAGATCCATATTTCAGTGAGACACAATACTTTGAATTAACTCGCAAAAAATGTGGAGGGAAATTTTGAAATTGGAACTTACTTATTTTTACTTATAAATAATCATATTTTCGAAAAACATTATAACTGGCCAGTCTCCCATATATAAAAACTTTTTTTCGCAATACTTTCTGAGGGGCCTGGTATGTTATATATATCGCATCAACCTCCTCAATCCTCAATTTTTTTTGCATATATGCAAAATTAATTTTTATTTAGTAAGGGTGACAAAGAAAGTTTAGTAAAAAAAATTGTTAAATGTTTTTTTTATAAATAATTTTTGGCAATTACGGATATCGATAGAAGGTCAATTTTCTTTTTTTCGGTTCCGTACCCAAAGTGTCCGAATGGAGCCCTATTGCTGTCACTCACGTGCATTTCTTTCCATCGGTCTGCCTGTCCGTCGTCGGTCTTACAGGTTTTACAGACAAATGGTTGGAGCTACAGTCTTCAAATTTTCACAATATAAGCATCTTGTTGACCCAAAGCCATACAATCGTCAAAAAATATTTTTAAATTCTTAGAAAGGGGCTCCCATACATCGAAGGGGAAAACATAGCATAACATAAATCTTGTGTCTCTTGTTTAAAAAAATATTTAATAACAAAGGAATGAGACGCCACCAAAGTTAGGATTTTACAAAATTTTGTTTCAAAGAAATTAATTTACATATAGAAACATATTCGATCACATATTAATACATGGTTAAATCATCAGCTGTTTAATTAAAAGCCTTTCTACTGCTAATTACCTACGTCACAATATCAGCCCGCTGCACTTAGCTAATCATTTAATTAGAAATCGCCTTTGTATCCCATGTTCAATACATACTATTATGGACATAATAATGGAACGTTAACAATGATAATGGTACGTAGATGTGATGTTTGTTTACACTTATAACATAACATAACATAACGCCTGAATTGCCTGTAGGGTTGGCCAGAGTTGTATATATTAGACCCCACTTGTCTTCAGTTATGTTTCAGTCCCATACTGCCGACAGAACGAAAATGGGCGTACGGTTGGCGCAGTGGTTGAGCGATTTACTGCTGCGCTGCGTGTCGCGGGTTTCGATTCCCGCACGGAACAAATATTTGTATGACCTACAGATAGTTGTTCCGGCTCTGGGTGTTGTGTATGTGAGTTTATATGTTTGTAAACGCACCCACGATACAGGAAGAAATTCCTAGTGTGGGGCAACGTTTTTTTTAAAAAAAAAAAAAAAAATGGTTGCAACTAACAAATTGTAAATCTCGAAATAAATGAGCTTAAATTTTTTGATATTTTTCGGAAAAAAAGAAACCATTTGAATGTACTTTTTTAATATTTATGAATGCAATTATTTGTATAACAATAAGACCTATTGACAAGTGTTTTTATTGTATTTTTATCTTTGTCCATTATCAGCAAAAATATGATTTTTCCCTTGCAAATTAATAAAAAAAAAAAAAACTGTCTTCATTACATAGAAAATTCACAAATTCGCATTTGGTTTTAAATATTAAAATAAAAGATCACATTCTGCTCAGTTCTGTCCTGTATTCTGTCTTATATAATATATACCAATTTTCCGCACAATAATATGCCACAAACCGATCAGTTGTTCCCTTTATAATATAATATTAATTTTATTTAGGAATGTTCACTTTTTATAGAAAAGATATAATTAGAATTATTTTTTGTTCAAACACACACTTGAAGTTTATATTTCAATAACTCTTACAACCACTTTTGATAAGTCAAATTATATTACCATTTTTTATACAAACAAAACCACCAATAAGACTACGGTTGCTACGGGCGTAGCAAGATGTTGAGATTACGCGCTACGTCAGTGCTACGGCGTAGCACTAGTAGCTTATCTCCGACCCGTCACGTCGAGTCACTTATACTGCTAAGTGTTCAGATGTATTTGACTGATTGTTTTGATTTTACTTTCATGTGGCTATTTTCTATATAAACACGAATATTCCACGACCATGACGAATATTGCTCTCAAAACGGTGAAGGAAAATGTCGTGAGGAAACCGGCATGTCCTACAACCAAAAATTTGAAGACATGTGACATTCACCAACCCGTACTGGGCCTGCGTGGTGGATTACGGCCCATTCCCTCTCACAGAGAGGAGCCCTGTGTCTCAGCAGTGGGAACATTAATAGGCTGATGATGTGATTCCACGACCCAGATAAAATTATTTTAAGCAAGTAAAGGAAATACTTGAAATTCGTGAGTCAAATCTAATGTTCTAAACAATTGTTTTATTTGGCCACTTCTGCTCTCGTAGATGCTTGTTTTGGTTATTGTAATATTTGGTTTGTCTGTATCCACCACCGATAAGGAGATCGATAGACAAAAACACAATATTTTATTAAAAATCAAAACAGAAGATACAAATGATAGAGTGAACCGATTGCGATGAAAAGAAAACTAAGTTATACTTCAAGTTACGCACAACTTTAGTGTGTAAAAGTTATCTGCACTGGTTTCGTACATTTAACGTGCATCGTGCTCAACTAAACAGACAAAAATTCAAAAAATGCGTGGAATTGGTTATGTTGGTTGGCCTTTTACCTCTGCCAAAATTTTCTTCTATTTTTTGATCTGGCAATATTTTCTTCTACTTTTTTTGGAAATATTTTTGATGTACAAAAACGACTCTTCTACAGATTTATTATAATGTATTGATGTCACTAACTAGTTTTACCGTTATAATTAGCTGACAAACCAACCGGCCAAAGTTCTATTTTGAACACAGTTTCCCGTTAAAACAGAAGCTCGTAATAAGGAAAAGTTGCCTCAAATACATCTAGTCTGTTTTTTAAAGTGTGGCGGACAAGTTGCCAAGCCAAACTTCTTGGCATGCCCGCCAGCCAGTGCGCAAGCCGTGTGGCAACGCCAGCTGCCATGCCAGTACTTGCCAGTCTAATGGCACAGATATGGTTTAAATACTGCCATAAAAGCTGTTACGTCTGCGATGTAGAAGCATGAATTGTTGTGACTTGTGCTACTTGCATTTGGGGACGGAAGTATGTACTTATAAGATGTTTTAGTTTGACCGATGTTTTATCGACAGAATATGTCGTTATATTTTTTTTTTTTTTTTTTTGTATTACGTATTTGGTCGCTGAGCTTAATACCCTATACGCTACGCTCCATCGCCCTTTGGCATCCCTTGAGTCACATACGTATCATGGAGGTTTAAAAGGCAGTAGCTCCATGTGAAATACTAGTATTAAAAAAACCGGCCAAGTGCGAGCCGAACTCGCGCACGAAGGGTTCCGTGCCATTATCGCAATAAACGGCAAAAAAATCACGTTAGTTGTATGGGAGCCCCACTTAAATATTTATTTTATTCTGTTTTCAGTATTTGTTATCATAGCGGCAAAAGAAATACATCATCTGTGAAACTGTCAACAATGTCAACTGTCTAGCTATCACTGATATAAAGCCGTGAGATAAAGCCTGGTGTCAGATGGACAGACAGACAGACCGACAGACGGACAGTGAAGTCATAGTAATAGGGTCCCGTTTTTACCCTTTGGGCACGGAACCCTAAAAAGTAATCTCTGAAAGTCAATTAATCAGCCCAGCCTTTTTCCAACTATGTTGGGGTCGGCGTCCAGTCTAACTGGATGTACCTGAGTATCAGTATTTTACATGGAACGACTGCCTATCTGATCTCTATAACCCCAGTCACTAGGACGCACTATCTCTTGGAATGATTAGTGTTAGATTACATGGTTTCCGACTGCAATAACGACTATTATATATCTTCAAGTTCAAAGTCAGCTGGAATCAACGACTTAACGTGTTTTCTGAGGCATGAGGAGCCTTGGTATTATATAATGAACTAGCTGCCGCCCGCGTGGTACTACTACTAGTTCGCCTAATATCTTAGAAATTATAGCATATGTGTTATTCTGATGTATAAGCTAATATTTCTGTAAAATTTCATCTAAATCGTTAAGTAATTTTTGCGTGAAAGAGTAACAAACATCCATTCATCCATGCATTCATCCTCACAAACTTTCAAGTTTTACTATTAAGTAGTAGGATGTTCACCCATCCACAAACCGACCTCGGCCAGTTGCTGTTATTGCTTAACCACGAACTCTTCAAAGGTAATAAATATCAGGAAGTACTGAACCGAATGGATGGCAGTGATGGCCCAGTAGTTACAAGTTCTAGATCATTTGTTTGAATCCGGGCAGATGATTCATTTTGTGTAATTTATTTCATCACCACTGCTCTCACTACGGTGAAGGAACACATCGTGGGGATACTGGCATGTCCTGGAATCAAAATTCGAAGACATGTGACATCTACCAATCCGCACTGGGCCCGCGTGGTATGTGGGACTACCTCTTTATGAGAATAGGCCTGAGTCCCAGTAATGGGAATATTTAAAAGGCTAATGATGTTGATTGATCCGAATTATATAACTCAAAGAAGGGTAAACTATCGCTGAGTGCCTTAAGTTTGCTGTGGTGCATTTTTGGATAAATGAAATGATGGAAAATCGGTATGATCATAGCTGCTTATTTACATATAAACTTTATACCTGTTACTGGTGAATTTTACTCTTTTGTTTTTCAGATTTCTGTGACACCTATAAAGCTGGAAACAAATTATCGGACGCGGCTTACGGACGCGACTGACAGCCGCGACTTATAGAGTATCTAGGTAGTAAATGTTGGGCGTTCGGACGTCTGATAGAGATCTGGCAGCCGCGTCCCATACGACTGTGCACACATATCAGCCGCGGCTGTAAGTCGCGTCCGTCAGCCGCGTCCGATAATTTGTTCCCAGCTTGAAGGTTGTATGCTGTAATAAACCTTATGATAGCATTCAGACTGCCGAGACGAAAGTTATTTATGCACTATTTAGGGATTTGCTTTAGAAGTCGGTATAATATTTGTGAAAAAAAAAATATTTCTCTCTTTTTAGTTTTAGTACATAACCACAAAAATGTGAGCAAAGTCAAAGGTACCTAAAGTATTGAAAATACCCATAATAAAAGTAACTTTATTTACACATACGTGCTGTTTGTCGCTAATGAGTTCGTTTGTATGTTCCATATCTTGAAAACTAGTGAACCGATTTTGATGAAACTAATACTGTTCCCTAAGTTAACATCCATACACTTATGAAATTTGGCACACGTTTTTAGAAGCCCATACAGAGTTACATGAGTGAATATTGTGCAAATTAATATGTATCGAATTACATACATATTTGCCTCCTTTTTTTAAGTCGGTTTAAAATACCAGAACATTGTCAGCCAGCCATTTTTCATTTGTACAAAATCGCACCAAAGCCTTGTAGCTTTGCGATTTTGTACTAATAAAAAAATCGTTCAATTAATAGGAGTCAATTTGCCTAGCCTTTTTACCTTATCTTCTGAACTTATCTGTAGCATTTTGACAACTGCTAAAATAATGAGTCCTCTATCGTCTAAGTGGTTTAATAGTAGTTTATGCAATGGTCATATAATACTGGTTATTAAAACACGAGCGTGTAGAAAACAGTTGAAATAAAATAATTTAAATTCTTATTGCACCATGACTGTCAATGTCAATAAGCCCATAAGCGCCAATAAATTAAAAAGTAAAAGTGTGCTATAAAAATTAAAATAGTAGATTATTAACCAAGGGGATAAAGCAGTGTCTTCTGTCGCGGGTGACGATTTAAATCGCGAGCGTAACGAAGGACTCGAGGTTTACTCCCGAGCGTAGCGAGGGTGTTAACAACTTAAATCACGAGTGAAGCGAGGGATTTAAGACGAGTCCTGAGTGTAGCGAGGGATTTAAGTTCACCCAAGACTAATACAGCTTTATCAACGAGGAAAATACTCTACTTTTCGTACCATTTGCGAAAAAATATAATATGAGATAAGCATTTATTAAAAATAATAACAATTAAAAGTAAAATAAACTTAACGTTTATGTATTTGAAGAAAACAAAAACGCGGCAAATTCCTAGACTAATATTTTTTTGTCGGAAAAGCAAAGGCATCAAGCTCATACGGCCTTGTCGGTTTTCGTAATTTTATTTAATAATCGTAACTGCATAATAAATGCGTATTCCTTTTTCAAAAAGATGTATAATGCTGTATATACAAACTCAATGGTGTAAACACAGATGTAGTTCAGTATAAATTTCGGTAAGTATTCCAAATTTAAATCACATTCTCCCCCTAGAGGATGAATGAAATTCAGTACAATTTTCTTTTCCTGTTTTTAACAGATTAAAAATGACTATTGTTATGTTCGCTTTTTGTGGCATAGAATGTCACTTTTTTGAGCAAGTGGTACGAAATAGTAGATTATTAACCAAGGGGGTGAAGCAGTGTCTTCTGTCGTGGGTGACGATTTAAATCGCGAGCGTAACGAAGGGCTCGAGGTTTACTCCCGAGCGTAGCGAGGGTGTTAAAAACTTAAATCACGAGCGAAGCGAGGGATATAAGACGAGTCCTGAGTGTAGCGAGGGATTTAAGTTCACCCAAGACTAAGACAGCTTTATCACCGAGGAAAATACTCTACTTTTCATACCATTTGCGAAAAAAAATTACACAATAATAATATGAGATAATATTTTTTTTAAAATAATTACAATTAAAAGTAAAATAAATTAAAATAAACTTAACGTTTATGTATTTGAAGAAAACAAAAACGCGGCAAATTCCTAGACTAATAATTTTTGTCGGAAAAGCAAAGGCATCAAGCTCATTCGGCATCGTCGGTTTTCGTAATTTTATTTAATAATCATAACTGCATACAAATGCGTATTCCTTTTTCAAAAAGATGTATAATGCTTTATATACAAACTCAATGGTGTAAACACAGATGTAGTTCATTTCGGTAAGTATTCCAAATTTAAATCACATTCTCCCCCTAGAGGATGAATGAAATTCAGTACAATTTTCTTTCCCTGCTTTAAACAGATTAAAAATGGCCATTGTTATGTTCGCTTTTTGTGGCATAGAATGTCACTTTTTTGAGCAAGTGGTACGAAAAGTTATTTTACAATGCATGTCCTCGAAAAGAGCGGTTTTCCAAGCAGCCAAACTGTGCGGAAAGTGTCACTTTTTTTCACTAGTGCTTTTTACTTTCCTGTACTTTTTTAATTTTTAACTCCAACGTCAGCCCGACGCATAGAGTTTTTATTATTTGAGAAAAGTTTTAAAAATTAGTTATGTACAGATTATCATTCATATAAAAGGTAAAATAAAACTAATACTTTATTTTAGGCGTTTTTAATTATTCTTGATTTAGATTTTGATCAAAAATTAATTTTAAATATTAATTAAATATGTTTGGCAGAACGTATATTTTGCTCGTGTCTTATTGCGTTACGATGTGACAGCTATTCACACATGCGCAGTACATATGCCCGAGGAACTATTAGTTAATCTGTGGATATGCTGAACGCGCTTGAATAAGCCCGCCATTTTAGTAATTTCATTTTATTATTTTTATTATTTCCTCACACAATGCATAGTAAAATATTGTATGATACACGTACGTAAGATGATTTCCGACTCGTGTCGATTTATCCACTCACTCGCTTCGCTCGCTCGTGAATAAAAATGCCACTCATCGGAAATCACCTACCTTCCGCACTTGTAGCATAAATAACTATTATGATGCAGTTGTTTGAAAATCGAAGAAAATTTTGAACTGTATTGGTTTTTTTTTTTAATTTTACCTATTCATGAATATAAAGTACGTGTTTAAGCAATATTTTTTGAATTCATATTTGGAACATTTCGTTTTGAGTGTAGATAAAGACATTTTTGGTTAGTGCCTTGCAACTTTCAAGATGCAAAACCACAGGTTGCCCTACAAATGGGCGACATTTTTGTATTGGAGCATCCTCTATTTCAGAAGCAATAAGCACAGTTTTAACCGCCAACGTGTTTTGAGGTTCTGAACATGTTATAAGTTTTAAAAAAAAACCGGTTCTATAGTCGATCGAAAATGGGGAGTTTTGAAACCTTTTTGGTTTACTTTCCTAATGCGTAACCGTATCCGTACATCTATAGAGTGGAATTCCCTGCCAAAGTCTGTGTTTCCTGAGGGCTATAGTCTGGTCTAGGAGTCTTTACAAAATAACTAGTACACAAGTCTGCTCCTTCGCCGACCACTTCATTTTTTACCGTCGATATTAATCTTAAAGTTTTTTGTGAAGAAACTCTATCAAAAGAAGTGTGCAGTAGTAAGTAATAAAAGTGACTCGATTTCTTTGAGATGAAGCTTAATATCAAAGAGTGGTGATACTCAATATTCCAATAACGCTGAGTCACAGCTAATCTTTAGTTTTATTTATCTTCATATTTTATGAAGACATATTTGTTGTCCATGTTTTGATATTGTTATTTATAACTTTGTTGTCTATCTAAGAATGATTTTCCAAACACAATTAAGAGTAAGTACCAACCGATCTAAAACTCCACAAACATTACAGACCGAGCTGAAAGTACGAAACAAGCGAAAGATAATGTTTTCAAATTTTCAACCCTGGCGGATCGGGGCGCACTGTTTTGTATGCAAATCCCTACGATGCACATTTGTGGTTTAGTGAATACCAAGTCGACTCAGCTGCTGTTAAATCGTATGGTGGCAAGTCTAATATGGTACCAGCAGTACATGCAACATTTGCATTGGGGAATCTGGCTGTAGTAGTGTTGATGTCGTGGGTTCGGTGCTTGAGTTGTAATTTTCTTAGTTCTGTCGTGGTTTTAGATGAGTGTGTTGTTAGAGTTAAGATTTTAAATGACAGTTAGGTTTTTAACATAACCCGTAATTACTCAATACCTAATCGGGACGGGTTCACAGAAGCCCGAATAGCGGTCAACTGCTTTCCATAGATAGGGTATCGTGACCCCCACGGGTTGTAAGTGCTAGTTAGGTAGTCTATCAATCTTAAATACTGGTATTCTGCCGGAACCCACCCCAACATAGCTGGTAAGGGGCTTGGTAGATTGCTTTTGAGAGTTTACTGGCTTTGTAAGACCGTAAGCTCTATACAAGAACCCATTTGATCAGTACGATTATTATATATATAAGTCAAAATATAAGAGTTTTATCACGAGTTTTGGTAACCCCAAAGTTTTCGGCATTTTAGGCCATCACTAACGCTGCAGATTCCACTGGATGCAGGACGCACGGGCCTAGTCAATGTAGCGATGCTTGGGGTAGGTCTATGTCCAGCAGTGTACGTCTTTTGGCTGATATGATGACTATCGCTTATATATACCATAACCTCATATCACAGTGTATCAACATATTTCATTCGCCAGTGTATACCTAGCATCGTAATTTCACTTCCCCATGTTCACACGTTTTAGGTTAGATTGTAGGTTGTCTATCAGCCAATCACGAACCTACAACCTATGTACAGAAGATGTAGACAGGCAGGCGCCTAGAGACACGCAAGCACGAATTCGCCGTGTTTATATAAACCATACTGGGTGGTTTTAATTTACCCAATTTCAATATGGAGCAATCTGGGGCCCTACTGTGGGGGGAAAATTGTTGTTCACTATATTTCTACAATTTTTGCGAAAGTAAAAATGATCTTACTAAAAAGGTGGTTCGGATTTTCTTATTTCAGAATTTGTCCCTTTCTAAGGCTTTAAACAGACGGACTCCATTTAAACTGCAAAAATCCAGTTTGGATGTCGTTTATGTGTAGTTGAAATAAATAACACATCTGCACAACTGCATCGAAACTGCTAACCGACTGAACAGTCCACTCAAAGAGCCTAAACGTTGATGTGGTCATGTGATGAGGAGGGATGAAATGCATGTTACAAAAAGAGATGAATATAAAGAGATGAAAGAAAAGATGGATGGACTGTATGAGATTTGATACGAAAGAAAATGGAATCAATGATAGCGTGACGGACGGAATGGAAGGATAAAACATGTTGGGCCAACCCCAATTATGCCGCATGACCTTCATAGGCAAGAAGATGATGTAAACATTGATAATTAGATTATATTGGTCCAGTATTACGTTAGGTTGGGGCTATCTGAGAAGGAGACTGTATAGTTGTGGCCAACTGATCTGCTAAGGCTGAGTCCGTCAGCGCAAGACATGGCTTTGAGGTATGGAGTTTGCTGGCTGCTTTGCGCCCCTACCGAGTGACAGGCCTTATGTTTTTATTTTTCTTTATTTTTTTCTTCCACACTCAATGTGAAAATATTTAATAAATATTCCGTATATAAATTTGACCAGCCAACTGCAACCAACAACCCTATATATACATATATTTTTATTGTGTCGTGTTTCGGGGAGATTAGCAGAATAATCACTTGTATATTATCTTGCGCTTTATTTTTTCCGAAACAATCAGATAATTTTCCAGAGCATTGCAATGATCCTTCTGAGTAGATCATTTTTGTTCTTAATTCAGAATTTAAAAAAACATAGGTACAAATTAATCCCATAAGTATTTCATATACATTGGTAGAAAATTGCATCCTCTGATAGATCGCCCACGAACTTAAACTCCACCCTATTATATAGGTACACATACACGAGTCTTGTTTACAAACCATTTTAACCGAAAAACTCATTACAGTACATAAAGTAATTAGTAAAATCGCTGCCAAGAGATTTGCATAACTATCGAATGTTCTAGACAAAGTTGTAGCAAACGTTATTTTCCTTGGCGGTGTAAACTCATTTTGTACGAGCATTTTTAGCTCTAAAAACAAAGTGATGAGTTGGATAACTTTGAAGGAAATATTGTGAACGCTGTGTCAGGTAAGTCACTAGCTTTATGAGTTAGCTGAGGGGCTAGACAAATCAAATTTGATCAATGATAACGATTTCAAAAAACCAAACGTTACACGATTGACTTGTGATACCAAAATCTCACTTTGGCAACAGTCTTAAACATTCAGAATTATGACAATTACTTCCCCATTTTTTTGTCGAAACCCTATCTAATGCTTCGGGCAACACAGGCGTGATTTTATGTATGGTATGTGCACAAACTACGAAGGCGGTGGCGCGCCGCAGACAGAGGGACCACTACGAACAAAGTGTCATTTTGCACACACACTTTTACATTGCGGTTTTACAGGGAATATTGGGCAATATTGGACCGAGATCAGTCGCGGCTGTCATGAGTGCTTTGTGCGGGCGTTTGTCACGTCATTCATACATTAAGTACTGTAACGAGGTTGGTTGCATTGGATGGGTCACCTTCATTATTTGTTACAGACCGAATTTACTTTATTTTTTTAATTCTTTCTTTTAATATTTTTTAAGTTATAAAGGTCATTATCTTCCAAGATGACAAATTAGAAATTCATTATCTAGGATTATAATCAATTATTTTAATTCCATAGACGAAATTCGGAACTTGTCGTAATAATAAGGTTCAAGTCATACAGCTTACAAATATGTTTCCTCCGACTGCACAGCATAATTTTCTTCTTGTTTAAGATCATCTTTGTTTTATTTTATTTTATTAGGTACCTGTTTTTTCACATTTATATTTTTGTCGAGCTTGGTGCTTTTCACAATTTATTTTTTTAAGTTTGATCATTATTACACTATTACTACGTCTTGTTACTCTCCAATCTTCGTCGTATGTGGCGTAATATAATTTTTTTCGTGATATTAAATGGATGATTTGATTTGATGCCCTGTCTACCTTCTAAAGCATGTAAGCATGATATGATGTATGTTTAGACGAATCGATGCATTTATGTTTGTAACTTATACAACCTACTCCTTTTTTAAATTCGTAATCAATATAGTAGCAACCCTAGTGAATCTGTCAAGTATAGCTGTCAATTTTCTAAACGGCGGGTGTGGCCCTTCAGTATACTTACAATTTTGTGGTATGTGTGTATGTACTGGACTATTGAATACTTTGACAGTGTCTATCAAGCTATATGTTTTACGGTCATCGATATTTTCCTGCCATTATCCGTTCTTAGGTAACACGTTATCTTCTTCCATTTACCCAGGTCTGCAAACACAATATCATTCACTCTCTTATAGCTCAAATCATACCTCACACAATCCATCCATCTCTTCCTTGGACTATATTTCCCCTTTTATTCTTCAACATTTATATTTATCGCTTTTGAGCCACATTATGCTTTGTGTCTTACAATAACTGCTACCTATAAAAAATGGTCATCAAAACCACTCCTTGGTAAGTTAAAAGACGGGTCTAAGCAAGAACTCGCAAGGAACAATAATAATGAAAATATATGTACTTATTAAGAATTCTATTGCTCATTAAAGGAATGATAAACATGATGTTTTAACCCCTTTTTGTAAATTAGGTAATAAAGCTACAATATAATTTGTCATCGAGGGTTGCCATCGATTGGCCTGACTGGGGCACGGTCACTGGAAAAGTATAATGTATCTACTGAACCCTATATATACAGAAATTAAGTAATTGAATTGAAGGGTGACTTGCTTTTGTAGTAATTTTACTTGTCTTTACTCTTTCTTTGTCTTTACAAGTCAAACTTAATGACCTGAGGTATTAGACAAGTGACATTCTTTCATCGAAAGTGTGGCGATAGCGATGGTCAAAAAGTCAAAATTATATGAGAGTGAGTGAGAAGCGATATCGAAAAAACACGTGATCAATCCCTTACATTTTGACATTTCGAATATCGTCTTAGCTGTCAACGAATGCCACTTGTCTAGACCCTCTGTATAATAAGTGTAACTTGAATGTCAACCGCTTACAGATTTAGACTGAGCTTCTGCTGTGAAATTCTAGATAAAACTCATTAACAACACTTTCGTTACTAAGTGTTTTAAGGCCACAAACTTATTCAACAATCTGCATAACTTTTTCCTTACTATAAGTCCATTAGAAATCGACATTAAAATCGCAAAGCTTCATGTAGTTCTGCATGTGTACTATATTATATGGGCCAGTTAGGGTAGTATTCATCCAAATTTGCAACTTCATGTTTTTCGTGCTCGCTGCGCACCACACGAAAAACTGCGAATGTTGGGCCTTTTTCAGTTTTTGTTCTCGTCATAAACTGCCGAAGAAGGTTAACGTATTTATCAGTTTATGTATGTATGTTTTTTAGTGTCGATTTCTACTGGGCTACATTAAGGTGTTAGATTTCTGCCTTCTGACTATCCGTAACGTCTGTCAAAGAGCAACTGGTGCGAGACTTTAAAAGGCTTCTGTTGTTTTTTTTTACTTTTGTGTATGTAATTACCCCAGATAATAATAACAGCCGCACTGGTTGATCAAAAAATAAAAAAATCAAACCGACTTCCAGAACAAAAAATTACAAAGCAAAAAATAAATTTCTTTTCCGAAGTCGGTGTCGAAAAACTGAAAACAATGGGTACAAAAGACAACGACTTCGGAAAAGAAAATTATTTTTTGCTTTGTAGTTTTTTGTTCTGGAAGTCGGTTTGATTTTTTGATAAAAAAGTTTTTTAAAGCATATCGAGTTTCCTCCGTGCCTCGGAAAGCACGCTGTCATTTGTAGTTCTTTGACAGTCATTACGGGTAGTCAGAAGCTTGAGATCTGACAGCAGTCTTGCCAAGGGGTATCGTGTTACCCAGTTGATGGGTTGTGGAGGTAAGATAAGCAGTCGCTCCATGTAAAACACTGGTACTCAGCTAAATCCGGTAAGACTGGAAGCCGACCCCAATATAGTTGGGAAAAGACTAGGCAGATTGATTGATTGTATGTAATTAACCCAGATGTGTGCTACGTGCTTGCCGAGGCATGAAGGAATCTCGCAATGTAAAGATGGTTGACCATTTACGGACCGACCTCGGTAAACATTGCTTAACCTTTATGATTTACTCGTAGTGAAGTTATTATTTAGCAACGAGCACGATATAATGTGCAATTGTCTACAAGCAGTGGAAAGTACCTAATCTATCTACAAAAGTTCCAAGTCTCCATAAGGAAATACACAGCCTTTAAAGCTAGAACTTATAAGTATTCTCAGTTAAATACATCACAAACAGCAGCACTTGTTTGCGAAATTTCAACTTAAAACAATGAGTCACATAAAGCGAGACGCGACTCCGCAAACCAAGGGAGAGGTTACAATAAACGCTTAGACGACAACGTGAAGGTCACGCCTTTATCTGTCACCGAACATCGTGTAGGAACTAGAAAGCGCCCAACCATGTGCAACGGACTTATAAACTGTCATAGGACTATGCAAACCAAAGTGGAGGTTAAACTAAATGCTTCGACGACAATGTGAACGCGACCCTTATCTGTCACCGAACAACTCGTAGGAACTACGGAACGTTCGACCGTGTGCAACGGACTTATAAACTGTCATAAAGTTGCTGCAACAACTTGTTGTTGTTACAGCAACGGTACCGTGCAGCAACGTGCGATTCCGGGCGATACCGATCTAATCTCGTGCCCTATATCACATGCAACCTACTGTTGCCTTAATCGAGGAGCCGTGTGGGCGATGATTGGTGGCAAGACGATTGATTGTGCAAGAAAAAGTTCATAATTTGTCATGCAATTTGCTTTTTTTTTGGTTAACTTTGCTTTCGAACTTTGGGCAGACAGTTGATTGGGACTGGTACGAGTAATGAACTTTGAGCACAAGAATACTAGCGTTCAACTATCCTGAGTCGTATATTTGACTAAATACAAAAAAAAAAGTAGTCACGCGTGAAATCGTGAAAAAAAACCAATTGTGCCCTATATCGAGCAATACGAACATAATTGTTTTGAACACCTGTTTTTACTTTTCTTTTTCAGTTTTGAAAAGTTATTCATATTGTTGGAAACTATTACACCCCAAACATGGCTAGTGAATTATAAATAACCCTGTATCATCATATTATGCCTAGGTTTTGCCTAAATATGTTGTGCTCGGCTTCCAGTTCTAACTAACAAACGCAGCTTTAACATATTTCTCATGCAGCGACTTTTATCCGACATCGACATCGCAGTAGCTAGGTAGCACGACAGCTGACAAGACTGCTGAAATAACCCAGCATAGTAATCTAAAATTGAACATAATCCACGTTGACTAAATAAACTAGTCCTTGCACTACTAATACTACTTTAGTATTATATTCTACAGACTATAGAAGGCTATTAGTGCATGGAGGTCGCACGCACCGCGATAGACAATCGGCCCACTGAGTGGAAAATCTCGTCAAGGCGAGTACGGCACATAGCCATGCAGTATTCTAGTTTATCTATAAAAATAAAATGGTATTTGTTAGGTGATTACGTGGAGAATGTTAAAGTTCTTTGTGAAGCTCTTCAAAGACAGTATTATCAATATTTTGTGCGCAAAGGAAAGTTGTTGATTATTAATTATTTATTTTATTTAAATTTTGGTGTCTTAAAGTCGCTGCACACGTAACGGTAATAACCCGACCGGAACGGGACGATAGGACGTATACAAAAGGGCATACGTACGGTACGGCGACGTGGCGTCGCTAGGCATTTTGTATGAAACGATATTTTCTACTTATATCGTCCCGTTCAGTCCGGATTAAAATATTAAAGGTAAAATATAAGGTCACTGCATACGTAACGTGTGCAGTGACCTTTAATATGTTGCCCTTAATCAAACCTAAAAATCGTTTAACTTGACATGTTCATTAAAAATTACATTTATATGACAATACTGTCAAAGAAACGAAATTGTCCCTCTACCAAAAGGTAGTTTCATATTGACGCTTAGTAGTAGTTTATGCAACGGTTATATAGAAGGGGTTGTTTTAATACCTAATGATATGCCGTTGCATACACTATTTTATCATCACTCATACAGTTGAAATAAAACAAAAGTGGAAACGGAAATTAATGGCGGGAAATTTAGATTCTCGTTGCGCATGACTGCGCAGCGCGCGCATCCTGTGTCATTGTCTATAATGACACTATTTTTCTATATTAAGTCAATGAGCCCATACGCGTCAGTAAATTAAAAAGTAAAATTGTGCTATAAAAATTAAAAAAGTTATTTTATGATTGAGTTGTTTGAAAATCGAAGGAAAATGTTGCACTGTAATGGTTTTTTTAATTTTACCTCTCCTCGAAAAAAAAGTACGTGTTTATACAATATTTTTTGAATTTATATTTGGAACTTTACTTTATGAGTGTAGAAAATAGTAGTTTATCCAATGGTCATAGAATAGGGGTTATTAAAACACGAGCGTGGGTTTATCACATGAGGCGGAGCCGAATGTGATAATAATAACACGCGAGTGTTTTAATACCTAATTATATGCCGTTGCATACACTACTTTATCTTCACTCACACAGTTGAAATAAAATAAAAGTAGAAAAGGAAAAATATGCAGTATGGCGGGCAATTAAGATTCTCATTGCACCATGACTGTCAATGTCAATGAGCCCATAAGCGCCAATAAATTAAAAAGTAAAAGTATGCAATAAAAATTAAAAAGTTATTTTACAATGCATGTCCTCGAAAAGAGCGGTTTTCCAAGCAGCCAAACTGTGCGGAAAGTGTCACCTTTTTTCACTAGTGCTTTTTACTTTCCTGTATTTTTTTAATTTTTAACTCCAACGTCAGTCCGATGCATAGAGTTTTTATTATTTAAGAAAAGTTTTAAAAATTTGATAGGTACATATTATCATTCACATAAAAGGTAAAATAAAACTAATACTTTATTTTAGGCGTTTTTAATTACTCAAGATTTCGATTTTGATCAATAAATTTATTTTAAATATTCATTAAATATGTTTGGCAGAACGTATATTTTGCTTGTGCCTTACTGCGTTACGATGAGACAGCTATTCGCACATGCGCAGTAGATATGCCCGAGGAACTATTAGTTAATCTGTGGATATGCTGAGCGCGCTTGAATAAGCCCGCCATTTTATTAATTTCATTTTATTAATTTATTTATTTCCTCGCACAATGCATAGTAAAATGTTGGATGATACACGTACGTAAAATGATTTCCGACTCGTGTCGATTTATCCACTCACTCGCTTCGCTCGCTCGTGAATAAAAATGCCACTCATCGGAAATCACCTACCTTCCGCACTTGTAGCATAAATAACTATTATGATGCAGTTTGTAAGTAATGGTTTTTTTATTAATTTTACCTATCCACGAATATAAAGTACGTGTTAATACAATATTTTTTTTATTCATATTTGGAACATTACTTTATGACTGTAGGATTAAATCATTTTACAATGTTTTTATACATTACGAATAACGTGATCACGTGTAGAGTGTGTGTTACTACAATAAACTTATCTTAGTTGTTTTCATCTAATTATAGAGTTTCGGATTCGAATCGGAGATTGCCATTTGTGTAATGGGTGCAAAGCGTTCCAGTGCGAGGATAAACGATTAAATAAATAAATAATTTTGCATACTTATAGGTACATATCATATATACATAGCCTAGCGATCAATATATCGCACACTAACGTTACAACGGTTAGGCACACCGTAAACGTATTGGTGCCTCATAACCCTTTCATAATTTTAGAGATAACACATAATAACACGTCGTATCGGGTAATAGCAGCGCGCCGCCTACGTACCTAGGCCATGTTCCCATCGCTTACCAAACTAAAATGCATTGTGAATTTCATTACACTCTAACTTATCAAGAGGTTTTTAATCCTGCTACTTTTTTACCTGACTGCCGAAAGAGGGTAATAAACTTAAAATAGGAAAATAGAAAAATGGCGGCTTTTCGGCGCCATATCATGGCGGCCCAGTAAGGAGTACCGTGTTACATAGTTACTGGGTTGTTGAGGTCAGATAGGCAGTCGCTCCATGTAAAAACACTGGTACTCAGCTGAATCCGGTTAGACTGGAAGCCGACCCCAATATAGTTGGGAAAAGGCTAAGCAGATTGATTGATTATGGCGCCCCAATATTTTTTCTTCCAAACCCATCCTGTGAGGTATCAAAGTAAAGGGTTTTCAATGGTGATTTCATAAATATAAGTCTTTGAATGTACCAAATTTGAAAAAAAATGTTTAGTTTAGTTAATTACAAAATCAAGACTCATATTCGCGAGCTGGCTGACTAAAACTAGTTGTATCCTCCGACTGCACAGCATGATTTTCTTATTGTTTACGTCTTTTAAGATACCTTCTTAAGCAGTGGATTTTTTATATTTTTTTTAATTTCTTTCTTTCTTTTTCTTTCTTTCGTTCAGTTCATCCAAAGAATTGCCCGGTGCGATTAGACCACCCATTTTACACTTATCTTTACACGATAGCTTAAAAAGCCGGCCAAGTGCGTGTCGAACTTCGCACATTTAGGTTTCCGTACTAAACCTCAAAATCAAGTTGGTTGCAATAGGAAAAATGAGAGCATTTCAAAGAAAAAACTGATTTATCTTGGTATTTGTTGGTAAAATATACTTAATAATAAACATTGTGAAAAAAAATTAAGTTTAAAGGTCAGTAGAAACTAATAAAAAAATCGGAACAGAATTTTGTAAAAAAAAACTGACTTTGGTGGCATAACCTTTGTGTTTTAAATAAAAATGCAGTATTTACTCGATGGCTCACATTTTTTTTACTAACACTCCTTTAGCTGTATGGAAGGTAATGTTAAAAAAAAAAACTTACTATTTGTAAGGCTTTGGGTTAATAAGATGCTTTTACTGTGAAAATTTGAAGCTTTAACTGTTTGGCTGTAAAACCTTTGTGACAGACGACGGATAGACAGACACGTGAGTGACAAGTAGGTCTCCGTTTGGATCTTTCGGTTACGGAATCCTAAAAAGGAGTGTATTGCTTTCATGGTTTATGTATGTATCAATGTTAGACCGATGTTTATTATGAGTTTCTGGTCAGGTCAATATGGTATAGTTTTTTCAGAGAAGACCAAAGATGACCACTGGAGCGCCTTAATAAGTATGTGAGTGAGTATAAGATAATCTCGAATAGTTAAGCGACTATGACGAAGCAAATACATATAAATAAATGGTACTGATGAAAATGGTTCCATTGAACTGATCTGACGATGAAACCGGCGGGCTTATTACGTAAGGAACAGCAAGTAGCAATAATTGTACAATTATTGCGCGATCAATTTAGTGACCTGGCTACTGAGGCGTTTAAGTCAAGTCTTTTTTTTTTGACAGTCACTTTTAACAGAAGCTATTTTATCTGTCCGATGATTTATAAAATGTAACGTTTGATGAATTAACCAGCTTATGAAAGAGCAACACTTCGTGGAGGCTGTTTTTTTACAATAGTCAATTTGATTACTATTTAGCTCCAATATTCCGATAAATTAACATTCGCAGAAGAATTTGCGTAAAGTAAATATGGCAGTGAAAATTTGATATTTGCATTTTATTTACATGTATGTCAATGTGTAAAATCAATTAAAGTTTCTTCGAATTGTCGATTGTTTTAAAAATTGAATCGATAACGCATTAGAACATCACTTATTAGACTACATTAATCTCGTATTTGAGCTTCGAAACGTAAAAAAGATTTTTCAAATTTAATTTAGACATTGGCAGAATAGTCGACATCGGTGTTTGCCATATAAAAAAAAAAGATAGAAGATACTTATTACGAACTTATCACATTCTCATGTGTTTGTAAGTATTTAGTAGTAAACATATAAGCTTCGCTGAGGTAGCCAACACAGGATTTTTTTATACTGTATATAAAAAAATCCTCAACTTTACCGTGATCACTTCTGTTTCAATGATTCAACAAATAGTCCAGTTGCGTAGACATTAGAGACTCAAACAACACCAATTTGTCATTTACATTTACAATATTCACTAGGAATTTGTTATTTCATTATTTATTCTTATATTATTATTCTAATTTGCGGATAATTAAAGTAGCCACAAAATAACATACAAAAAAGCCGCCAAAAACTTCTGTACCTACTCAGCCATCAGCGAGCGATTAGCAATCGACCAACAACAAGGGAAAAAGTAATCGCAATTTGACAGCTACATTTGCTCGCCGATCGCTGTCGCTCTGCTGTCAAAAACCATACGTAATACGAAATTAACGCGATCACCTTGCGATAAATGCACATTTCAGTTAATAGATTTTTATTGTTAACAGTGCTGTCGTAAAATTATTATGGTGTGGCTATAGCTCATAAATATAATGCGGATTCGCGATTGAAGAGCAATTATTTCGCAAAAATATGCCTTCCAATTTTTTGACGTAAAGCGATATTCGCGCGATGATTGTACAATCTCTGCGCAAATATTGTTAATTGCTGTTTCATACGTAATAAGCCTGCCGCCGGTCGACACTGGAACTCCGTAATAAAACACGGTTTCCTAGTCGTGTTTGGGCTTATTGGATTCAAAATGAGATGCTCTGGTTATAAATTATTTTCATAGTAATATTAGGTACGAAAACTAAAAATAGTAAAACAAATTACTTTTTAACAACAGTAATAAACCGACTTCTAAAGCAAAAAACTACAAAGCGAAAAATAACCTTGTTTTCGAAGTCGGTGTCGAAAAACGTGTAACAAGTTTTCAATTGCTATCGCGATGCTATTGTTGATAGGAGTCTAGACTTGATTTTGTCTAGACCTCAATGTTGTTGTCATCAGGAAACAACTTAAAAAAACAAAACATTTCGAACGATCGTCTTGACATTTACAATAGACAATAACCTATTACGTAATGTAGTATTCATAGTCCTGCGAAGGTGAAAGATATCGTCACATCGCGTGACTTCGTCAAATCTTACCTACGCGAGACACACTCATAATATAATATTATTACCTGTCGGTAGTACCTAAAGACACTATACTCTTTGCGCTGCGGCATGGTGCTGGTGACAGTTTCAATAACATACCATAGTTATACTATAGTTGCCTGAATGACGTTAAACTACAAAAACCGGCTAAGTGCGAGTCGGACTCGCGCACGGAGGCACAGTGTGATAAATGGCTCCAAAATCGGACATCGCTTTTTTATTCTTCTAATCGATGGTATACACTGTTTTGAATGCTAGAGTAGAACTCCTATAATCGAATTCAACTTAGAACCAGAGATATACATTTTTAAATATTTTATTCTGGTTATCCATAGAAATCAAAAGAATTGTTTTAATTTATTATGTATGCACCATTTCTGTGTTTTAATTATAGTATGTAATAAAGCCAATTGTCTGCTATTTTTAGAAACGCAAACATTATTTCTAGATATAATCTAAAGCAAGTTACGTATTTGTTTCTGTAATTTTGAAATTATTTTTTTGCGTGGGTTCTAGAGGGGTAGAGGTTCAGTTGCATTTTATTTTGAAACACATTATTGTTTAGTGTTACCTCAACCTGCCTGTAAAATATCAGACGCCTATCCCGAAGGAATTCGGATTTTTCGACTTCAGTATTTTTTTTGTTAGGGTTATCACAAATCGAAAATCCATAACCATATTTTTTTGTCTTAAATTAAAGTAGGTATTCATTATTATTTATAAACTGTAGGTATAGAGGTACCATAGGTAATTTAATGGGATAAAAGTATTTTTGGCAAATAATTATTCTGTGAAATTCAAAAATTCCTCGTGGCTGTTTGCAAGTATAGTTTTTAAATTGTATTTCGTTTCACGCGTACAGTTGTTTGTTTATTGCATTATAATGTAAAACTAATATACTTATATTTTTCTGATGACGGGGGAAAAGTGGTATAGGGAAGGGGTCCGCCATCGTCAGGTTTAATCAAGCTAAAACCCTATATCGAAACATATTCTCTGGAGGAACGGGGGTGAGGCTCCATGGAGCTGTCAAAGACCCATGGTTGCACTTTGCCTCAGCATGACCTGACTCAGCCTGCTGAGGGATGTCTGTCCGGGCTCCGACCGGCTGACTTAATGTTAGGAGGGCAAGAGGGCGCCAACCCTCTTGTTAGTCCACGAGTGGCGATTGAGGAAGCTTTGGATAGTGCCATAGCCGTTGCTCTTCAACCTCCGAGAGTATCCGCAAGTACAAATTTTGTGATTTCTCCAAATCTGTTGCGAGTAAATATGTAACGGAATATGAATGGTACCCAATGACAGTGACATTACACAAAATATTGGTCCACGGTAAGGAAATAATCACGCATTCAGCTTTACCTATAGGTGTCCTATCGGAGCAAGCCGGTTAATCACGCAATAAATTTTGGAGACACGACCGCGAACATCACAGTAGGAAGTTTGACTGCAAAAAGACCATGCTAGATTTATTTCATAGAGCGCTAGAGTCTTCTGACCCATACATTTTCGATATCATGCTTCAACAGAGATTAAAGAAGTAAAAACGCCAACCTCTGTCAATCACAGTTTTGAATTTGTTAAAACCCATTAATGTCCATAGTAATATAGAGGAACCCCAAGCAGTGGAATCTAGTTCCAACCAAGTCACAATACTCGAAGAGTTTGAACATATTGACACACAAACTCTTGTGACAGAAAACGAGGCCTTTCTTCTTTAATTGATTACTAGCTTCTGCCCGCGACTTCTTCCACGTGAAAGACACATACTTATACCATAAAACATCTTAAAGCACTCGGCAGTAGTGTAACTTTCTATTTGTGAAAGAGTTTTAGAAATCGGATGAGAAGTTTCGGCGATTATCCAAATTATTATACAAATCCACAATTTTTATCAAATTGTATCAAATACGTATAGTATAGACATAATTAGGTACTGCACCCTGGCGCCGAGACCCGCGTTAATATAGAAACATTAGTTGTCTCAATAGAAATTATTAATTAAAATTTTTGTGTTCTGAGAGTGTTAACCCTATTATCAGAGAAAATTTTGAAAACCATAGAATCATTATATCTTCGATTTCCTGATAGATTTGCATCTGATTTTTTTTTATAATTAATAGTACAATTCTGTTCAATATTAGGTGCTACTTACAAAAGATGTCCGAGGGAAAAAATAAAAAGGAAAAAAAATAAAATCAGGCTTATTTGTTTTTCTATTATAGCAAATTATTTTCTGTTTCACCTATAGAATACCTTGTATATATTGTCAATAAACTTCAAAAACAAATGTTCAAATATGTTTATCACATCGTTTATTTTAGAGTTTTTCTGAAAATCCAGAAAAATCTAATAAAAATTCTAACTCTGTTTTAAAGTATATTTAAGATCCGGGAGTTCTACTCTAGCATTCAAAACAGTGTATACTACCGATTAGAAGAATAAAAAGGCGATGTCCGATTTTGGAGCCATTTATAACACTGTGGGAGGGTTCCGTACCATTATCGCAAAATATGGCAAAAAAAAACACGTTTTTTGTATGGGAGCCCCCCTTAAATATTTTTTTATTCTGTTTTTAGTATTTGTTGTTATAGCGGCAACAGAAATACATCATCTGTGAAAATTTCAACTGTCTAGCTATCACGGTTCATGAGATACAGCCTGATGACAGACAGACAGACAGACAGACAGACAGACGGACCGCGGAGTCTTAGTAATAGGGTCCCGTTTTTACCCTTTGGGTACGGAACCCTAAAAAATGCGTATACTCGTACGTATATGCGTTAAAAATGTTATTGATACTGTCACCCGCACCATGCTACAGCGCAAAGAGTGTAAGGCCTTGTAATTGCTTTACCACTTTAGACAAACGTTAACAATTTCTATCTTACTGACATATATATGTTCTTAAAGCAACAATAGACTGGATACTAATCTCAATCATCATATTCATGTGACATCATCATCACAGACATAAATCTAACTAGATGAACCGATTGTATGTATGTACTTTGCGTGACAAAAAACGGGCTTAAATTACGACAAATGATCGTAATCTGAGCTTTTCATTTAGCATTATCGGCACCGGAAATCCATCGAAATCTAGAAAAATTGCCTTTTTATGCAATATTGAGCTCTAAAGAATGTATAGAAAAAGTTGGCCAAAGCATTGGAAATGTTTTCTTTTATTGGTAAGGAGTTTGTTTTTAAATTGTTTGTGACAAAGTGGCACGCTTGGTTTTCATACAGATGGAGGAACTTGCGTTATCTATCTAGACTTATGTCTGTGATCATGTTTTTTTAATACCAGTATTACACATGGAGCTACTGCCTTTTAAACCTCCACGATAGGTATGTAACGCAAGGTATTCCGGCGATGGAGCGTAGCGTATAGGGTATTAAGCTCAGCGACCGAATACGTAATACTACGATACGCTCCCAAACTGGAATCGCTGACGTGGGCAGCAAGTCTGCTGGGCTGAAGTGGGGTTGGGCGGGACATATAAGCAGAATGCATAACGGGCCAAAATCGTCACGCAGTGGGAGCCGGAAGATGGGCGTCGTAGCCGTGGGAGGCCTAGGAAACGCTGGCGTGATGACTTAGAGGCGTTTACGGGCAATTAGCAGGTGATGGCAAATAATTAGGAAGAGTGGATTTCAATATTGTTACTTTAAGATATTGATTGTCGCTGAGATGAGATTGCGACTAGTGAGAATCGGCCATCATGACGTGAAACTGACATTCTGCAACTGGTAACGCAATTTTGATCTTGACTGTACCCAACTACAGGTAATGATAACCCTCGCAGTCACCTCCGACCTCACAAATGTGTCCCTCTGCGAAGTAATTGTTGTACCGAGCGGCTTTTACTTAATTTAACACTTTCGCCTAATGGTATCACAACAACTCCGTGACTCCAATGTCAGAGGTCAAAACTAAGTGGTGATTCATAGATTATGTAACGCGTCTGGTATAAATTGGAACCTAATTTGGTAGGTGTTGCGTGAACTTTGGCTTTTGACCAGTTGGCGTAGGTTAGTGGTGTGAAAATGTTCTTTTGTATTATGTATTGTGGTGTTGTAATTATTATTTTGTTTTATTTTATCGTGACATTAGACAATTGAACCGCAATACTTGGGCATATTTTGCATCAATTCTGGGCATGTACTATACCATAGAGGGTACGTACGCTTGATGATTACCGGTCTTCTTTCAAAGTCCCAGTGACACTTCAGCATGGAAATTAATTACTTCCAAGCTGCATAGCTAGAGACAGCGTTATTTTATAGATTTCAACGTTTACGATTTTATATAAATCTAAAATAATATAACAAGAAAGTAAGATTGTTTGTTTGTAAAAGGCATGATTATATTATCTGTGAAAAAGAGTATAATATTTTAAGGTGCTGATATGACTTTTTATAATGCTTCTCTATCAATAAATGTCATAGGTGACTTTTATCTCGGAAAATACACGGTTCCTGTGGCATGGGAAGATACGGGAGCGAAGTCAAGGGCAAAGCTTTAATGGGCGGTTTCTGATTTGAGTATTTGGAGTTAAGAACGTGGCAAACCGTTATTCAAAGACAAATTTTAACAGCTTTTCAGGCTTGATTTTGACAAATCACATTACATCACATCATCAGCCTATTAATGTTCCCACTCTTGGGACACAGACCTCTGCTCTGTGAAAGGGAATGGGCCGTAATCCACCACGCGGGCCCAGTGCGGGTTGGTAAATGTCACATGTCGTCGAATTTTTGGTTCTAAGACATGTCGGTTTTCTCACGATGTTTTCCTTCACCGTTTTGAGAGCAGTGGTGAAGAAATAATTTACACAAAGTAAAGCTCCTGCCTGGGCTCGAACCCACGACCTACAACATGTAAGTCGCGGCGAGTACCACTGGGCCCACCACCACTGCTCTCTTGACAAATACTCAACTTCAAATTCTTATTTCAGAAAGCCGCGGTAAGACTTTCATATAACCTTCAAATAGAGCTCAATACAAAATTCGATTAGTGAACTCTGGTACTCAAGCTTCGGCATTGAAGTTTCCCATAACATCGTTATAATGGGCCTTCTAAATCCATAACTATTTCTTCGTGCTCGACCTCGGCTGTCTCGTCCGAGTATATCGAGGCTGGCACATGTCAATTTCAGGCGATACTTCAGCATTACTGAGTTTCAGATTAACCCTACTGGTGAGAAGTTTGTTATACACTAGCTGTGTCCCGCGGTTTCATTTCCCCGAGCTATTACTTCGTTGTCGTTTAGTATTCTTTTAAGATTTTTTGCTCAGCTCCTAAGCGTCGTAGCGTGATGTTAAATAGCCTATAACCTTATTTAAAAACTGCCCTGACACAAAGAAAAGGAGTTTTAGTTCCTCTGATAAGTAGTAACTAATACTGAGCCCGCGGTACTTTGCTTAGTATAGTATCTACTGTTTGTGTTGCTGCTGGTTTTAAGCTTAATTTATTATAAATAGGCATATTAACTTTAATTACATAGATAACATTTTTATTTCATTCTTTTTATACTACATAATGTATCTAGTATGATTGTTGATCTAAAAAAAACTACTAACTAACTTAGCTAAAAACTAATCTAAAAATAGCGTCGAAAAACTCCTCCACATCCTTGTCCACTGCTATTGTGCCCAAAGACTGGCAGCTTTGCTATGTTGTGTGGCAATACTTATCCTCAAACCGACGAGCTAAGAAGATGGGATAGCGTAAGAGTATCGAAACAAGTAGCGTCCCACACTAAAGGCCTACCCATCTAACATGAAAACAAAGTCATGCCATCGTCGCGCGCCAGGCCATGGGGTTTTACGGCCAGAACGCCGACGGTTCTGTGTCGCGCTATGCGGCCCGCACTTGGGCTGCATGACAGGCCATTGTGAACAAGGCTGTTGTCAACATCACGGCTGTGACAACGATGAGGCGAACAATAGGGAGCACCAAGACGTAGGGAAGCAGGCGGAAAGTAGTGGGGTTAAACAAGGTGCCTATATTCGACGACGGTACTGCGTGAAGCCGACTCGCACTCACCCACAGCCAGCAGGTCGCACTCTCGGCAGGAGTTGCAGATGTGGCATTTTCAATCCCACCGTCTCTGGGATGATGGGTTGTCGGGGGGATGAGAGTTCGGGCAAGTGAGTCTCCAAGAATCAATATCCTCGGTCATCATCATAATCATCATTTCAGCCTAAAGACGTCCACTGCTGGGCATAGGCCTCCCACAGGCGTCGCCATATTGACCGATCCCGTGCGTCTTGCATCCAGCGCCTTCCCGCAATCTTAACCAGGTCATCGGTCCACCTAGTGGGAGGCCTTCCAAAGTATCGTCTTCCGGTTCGCGGTCACCATTCCAGAACTTTTCGGCCCCATCGGCCATCCGTTCTGCGAGCAATGTGCCCTGCCCACTGCCACTTAGGTTTGGCAATTCATCGGGCTATGTCGGTAACTTTGGTTCTCCTGCGGATACCATCATTTCTGACGTGATCACGCAAGGAAATTCCGAGCATAGCCCTCTCCATTGCCCTTTTGGGTGATTTTAAGCTTTCTGATAAGGCCCATTGTGAGCGACCACGTCTCGGTCCCATAGGTGATCTCACAACACACACTGGTCATAGACTTTTGTCTTGAGACACTGCGGTAAATTGGACGAGAAGATACCACACAACTTCCCGAACGCCGCCCAGCCGAGTCGGATTCGCCGGTTGAC
Source organism: Orthosia gothica (assembly GCA_949775005.1). Classification (NCBI taxonomy): domain Eukaryota; kingdom Metazoa; phylum Arthropoda; class Insecta; order Lepidoptera; family Noctuidae; genus Orthosia; species Orthosia gothica. The sequence goes on along the minus strand of OX459039.1, from coordinate 32,918,446 downwards.
CTCTTTCTCGAAGTTAGACCTACCCAACTGGACCGTTTGTCCCAAGTAAACATAATCGTCTACCACTTCAAGTGTAGAGTCTCCGATCTTGATAGGAGTGGGTGTTACATGAGCATTCACCATGACTTTGGTTTTGTCCATGGTCATTTAAAGATCCACTCTTTCGCAAGCTCTACTGAGGTCATCGAGCATTTTACTGAGGCTCTTCATGGTCTCAGCCATGACCACTATGTCGTCGGCAAACCGAAGGTGAGTGATGTACTCGCCATTAACGTTGATGCCAAGCCCCTTCCAGTCCAGAACCTTGAAGACGTCCTCCAGCGCAGCAGTGAACAGTTTCGGCGAAATGACGTCTCCCTGTCTTACGCCGCGCTGAAAAAGGATTGGTTTCGAGGTCTGATCCTGAAGACGGACTGACATGGTGGCGTTTTTGTACAGACACTTTAACACCTCAATGTACCGGTAGTCGATCTGGCACCGTTGGAGAGACTGCAGTACAGCCCAAGTCTCGATCGAATCGAAGGCTTTCTCGTAGTCCACAAACGCTAAACAGAGTGGCAGGTTATACTCTTCGGTCTTCTGTATAACCTGCCGCAGTATAGTGTCGGGTCAATCTAGCTCTTGGGTCGTTTGCTAAACTCGCAACGGGTTTGCTAATTGATGTGTACAACTGTCCATAGAATGTCTCGATCTCCCTCAGAAGCTCCGGTTTGGCGGATACGATCCTGCCATTGTCGGTCTTCAGTTTCGTGAGCTGGCTCTGCCCAATAGTCAGATCCCTTGAAAAAACCTTGGAGCCTTTATTTCGCTCAATCGCGTCTTTAATACGTTCGGTATTAAAGCGGCGGAGGTCTCTTTTTAAGGATTTAGTGATCTGTCTATTGATCTGCCGGTATTTGCACGCCTCATCTGAAGACTGCAGGATCATCTGACGCCTCTCCTTCATAAGCTTGAGGGTATGATCAGAGAGCTTTTTGTTTCTATCTGTACGACGGGTCTTGAAAAACTTAGACCCGACCGTATGGATAGCTTCCACGAAACCATCGCTATATTCTTCCACGGAGCTCCCTAGGCACTCGAAACGATTCTGGAGTTCGAGCTGAAAGCTCTCGAGGTTTTGGACCTGGATCTGTACTGGACGGAGCGTGGACTTCATCAGTCGAGACCTTTCAAGCTTAATATTAATGTTCAATGTGCCTCTTACCATGCGGTGATCGCGCCCGGATTTTACCGAATTGATCACAGAGACATCATTGAACATTTGCTTCTTGGTTGACATTATGAAGTCGATCTCATTTTTTGTTGCACCATCGGGGCTCTGCCAGGTCCACTTTCTGTGTTCACGCTTTTTGAAGAAGGAGTTCATCATATAGAGGCCATCCTTCTCCATAAAACTGGCCAGTAGGTGACCCCGGTGGTTCCGTCGTCCAACTCCAAATTGCCCCACTTGCAGCTCATCCTTGTCTCGTTTGCCCAGTTTCACGTTGAAGTCCCCCATGACAAAGGTGAAGTGAGTTTTGAAACCATGCATGGCTGTGGAGATATCCTCATACATGGTCTCTACCTCGTCGTCGGCGTGTGCCGAGGTTGGGGCGTAGACCTGTATGACCTTCAGCGAATATATAGAGGATATTCTGAGTATAAGGTACGCCACCCTGGTCGACACACTCTCGATCTTCACCAAGTTGTTTACAAGGAACTTGTGGACGATAAGCCCGACACCACCCTGGGACTGCCGGTCACCCTCTCGGAAATAAAGCAGGTTACCGGATTTGAGGATTATCCAGTCCTCCCCCTCTCTTCGGACTTCAGATAATTCTATAATACTCCATCGCAACTTGCTCAATTCCTCTTCGAGCTCGGTGATCTTCACGTCGGACCGAAGTGTGCGCGTGCTGTACGTTGCCAGGTCCAGTCGTCGGCGATTCTTGGGGTAGCCGGATCTCGTCCAGAGATTCTTAGCACCCCTTGCCATGCCGTAACCTCGACCGCTACCGTAGTCAAGGGTAGGCAGGCTGCCGCGCACTAGGGGCCATTTTTTATTTGTGCTATTCATAGGGGGGGTTACGCCATAAGGGTTGGCGATCGCAGTATGGTTGTTATAGAAGCCCAGAGAACGCTGCTGCCCATTCTCTGGTTTGTCCCTTAGTCGCATCTTACGACACCCACGGGAAGACATGGGATGGTGAAATTCTTAACTTAACGTCCGGCACCATACGGAACCGGACTTTCCTCGGTGTTTATTATTAATAATTTAAATCGGCTCAAAGCAATCAAGCAATCAAAACATTTTATCTAATATATACCAATTTAAAAAAAGGAAAGATTTATTTTGTTTGTTTTTTTGTACCGTATTTGGCTCCGAAACTATAGGACCGATATAAAAAAATCTTTCACCTATGGCACACTAAGCTCGACTAACATAGGCTATAAAATATTCCCAAAAAAAAAAATGAGATCCTTATGAAAATTGCAATAATGTAACCCAAAGTAGCAAAATTTTGACAAGATTTTTCTTTTAAATTCCTTCTTTTTTCCTATTACAACCAAGTTGATTTTGCGATTTGATACGGAACCTTAATGTGCGAAGTCCGACACGCACTTGGCCGGTTTAAAAAATAAATGAAAACACAAGTTCAAAAATGTTTGGTGTTATTTGTTAAACTATCAATTTATGAATTTACTTGAAGATACATGTAAAGGTAGGTTTTGATATTAGTGATATGACCACCGGTATCCTGATTAATAGTGTGGGCAATGTTAAAAAAAAGTAGTATGAAGTAACTCAACTTAGCACAAAATAAGATTTGCTCGCGCTTTTCCACTATCTCACATGATGGTTATGCGATCACACGCTTGCCTAGAAGTAACCTATTCACTCTTGACTTGAAGACCCCAGGTTGTAGCTATCGGGAAACACAGACTCCGGCATAATAAAGGTACCCTATTTCCAAAACGTTTAGTGCGTATGGGTGGAATGTCTACCATGTATCGATGGCGCATCGCCGTACGTCTGGTAGTCCTAGTGGTGGTGGTGGTGGTGATATCTCTTAATTTTCGTAATGTATCCCCCTCCCCGGATTGTGTGTCATATTTTCCATTTTTTAAATCTTTCTGCGAGCTTTAAATTTAGCCCTTCACTGACATTTAAAATATAAAACTTTAAAAGCATAGTAGAGTTTTGATGGCACATATGATTGATAGCATAAATGGCACCGAGCTTTGGACCTAGTAGGTATCTATTTCTATAATATCTGAATGGAAAATGAAATAAAAATTGTAGATTTTAAACTGTCAACATTTATAAAATGGTTTGGATTTTAAAGCTGCATAGCTTAACTTGTTAGTGCCGAACCTTGCAAAATTGTATGGTGCAAAAAAAACATATTGCCGAAGTAAGTCTGTTAAGATAAATGATATTATTTCTGTAAGTTGGTTTGTGCAAACACTCTTACATGTCGATCATATTTTTTTTTAAACTAGATAAGGTCCGCGTTTCCTATCTGAATACTCTGAGAAGAAAGACCGAAACAAATTCAGAGGTCACAGTCCCTTTTAAAGTCCAGACATAATCTTGGTAAGATCATGTGAAGACCATGTAGATTGGTGTCTGAATTAATGGTGTTTTGAGGAAACAACCAGACAGATTATCCTCATCGAAAAAATCAGGCTGTAAAAATAAAAAAATATTTTTTTGGAGCAGCGTAACAACGTAAAGTAATCTTTACCGGTATAAAACGCTTTCTGGCACAACTTACCTTTAATTAATTTAATAAGGATTATATCTTGTTGTTCTTATTTATTCATTCACTTTTTCTCAGATAAAACCGCTGTTCATGTTAGTGGAAATACACAAAATAAATTCATAAACAGGTGCTTCTAGTATTAATTTTCAAAACATTAGGTTATCTGCTATTTTTTGTGAAACATAATGCGACACGTTTCAGTTCATGGTGATTGTAGCAATAGTGATATAATCAAGTTATTTTTGGTGAGCTTGAGCCGTTTTTGCTTGAAAAAAGATATGAATTCGTGTATGTTTGTATTTATGAGTGCGTGTAATAAAATAAAGTTTAAACTTACTCCTCTCCTAAGGTAACGACCCATCGCATAATTCCATAGCTTTGGTCCCATGTAATACACCTGTAACAAAAAAGTAATTAGTACGGGTTTGTGGCAGTAGTGATTTATTAGGATGAGTGTTTGATCTCGTGTTAGTAATGGTAAAACTTTGAAATGGGTTTGTCATGAAGCGCAGTGACAAAATTCTAGCCGCGAGCCGAGTCACGTCAAAATCTTTAATACCGCGTCCAAAGCCATTCTGATTAGCTGTGAGCCCGAACACAATAGATTTCTTGACGCGCTTACAGCGATTTTAACGTGACTTTGAACAGAGCGTTTGAAATGGGTTAGTCATGACATAAAGCGCAATGACAAAACTGTGAAAGGGATTCGTCATGAAGCACACTGACAAATCTCTCAGGTTGGTTTGTCATGAAGTGCAGTGACAAAAGTATAAAATAACTAAAAGTAGACTTTCGAGCAGAACGGCTACGGCGTTAAAGATGCCATGGTACTGAAATTCGCGGTCTTAAGGTCGCCGTATAATATACGTCACTTACGCGTTCGATTCAACCCATTGTTGCTTTCGCCGTGACTGTCGTGGCCGCTGCGATCCAAGTAGATCGGCAGGCTTATTACGTATCTTTTGCAACAGAAAAACGATAGCGATTTTTGCGCGATAATTGCTCTTCAATACAAAAGTTTTAGAGTTTGTTGGCGGTTTTTTTTTAAATAAGTACATTTGACCAACAGCGAGCGATTCGCAAACGATTGTGTAGGACCTACCATACCTACACTGCAGGTAAATTCGACTTTAATGACATAAAGCGTTTGATCGCTAACGTTTTGCTCTTGCAAAAATACGTAATAAGCCTGCGGGCTTAGGACGTTCTTGCCGCGAATTTACAGTACCACAGCGTAAGAGATCCAAAACCGCTTTGCTTGGAAGTACACCGTTAGTCATGAAGTCAAAACTCTGAAATGGGTTCGTCATGAAGCGCAGTTTCCACGTCAAGCGCCATGACAAAACTCTGACATGGGTTAGTCGTGAAGTGCAGTGACAAAACTCTGAAATGGGTAAATCGTAAAGCTCAGTGACAAAATTCTGAAATGGGTCCGTCATGAATCGCAGTGACAAAACTCTAAGCTGGGTTAGTCTTCAAGCGCAGTGACCAAACTCTGAAGTGGGTTCTACATATAGCGCACTGACAGACAGGCCTTTTATATGAAACTAACAGGTAATTTGACAAGTTAGTGCCTGTTTGTAGCAACACTAGGTGACACTTAAAGCCGGTAGCAGACCAAAAGCTAAGCAAGGTTAGTCTTTTATACTAACACTATGTAATTATTAAAAAATCCCTCAGATATTTCAGTTAAGCTAACATAGCTTAACTCTTAATTTAAAACGATCTATGTTAAATTTTGGTGTCGCCTAGTGTCAAGAGAAAAGGGACGAAGTATTGTGCTTTTAACAAAAAAAAAATTTGGTTCACTGTGTCAATTTTGACATTTTTGATAAATAATATCTATTATGTCGAATTGTCATCAAATATTAAACTAGGACCCAGGTTGACTTGCATAATTTCTGAGCATTTGAAAAAAATCTAAGCATGTGCTACGATTGAGGCTTGAGTGTTGGTAGATGGCTGATTTATGGCTCCCACAGACAGGTGCGAAGTGACAATGTCACAACGATGCGACAAACATTTTTCCTAGAAATTGTTCTATGGATAAACATATAGAAAAATAACAAAAAAAATGTCGTTGTATCACACCTGTCTTTGGGATTCTTATGTTATGTATGTCACTCACAGCAAAACGAAGGTAGCTTTCTTGATGATATCGAATAATTATATTTACTTAATGTTTATAACAAATACTCTTACCTGAATTATTCGTCCGTGATATCTTTACGATGAAGCTGCAGGTGACTGTACTCGACCGGACCACAAACATTTAAGGACGAAACAAATACATAAAAACATTTAATAATTGCCGGCTAAATGAGCAAAATATAAAATAGGACAAGCACATAGAATAATGCATACGAGTATCTACTAACACATAAGATCCGTTTAAAACATTGAGGAACATTGGTATTACCCATAATTTCCAATCTTACTTACAAGTCAATGATATAAATTAATAAGCCAATTCAGTTTTTTTATGTTCAAAATTTATAAATTGTTCTCATGTTTTAATTTTTTTATAGATAAAAAAAATACTAAAAGTATAGGACGCACAAAAAAACATGAAAAATTATCGACGTTTTCAGTAAAATCTTTATTCACTTACTAAATATTCGCAATTAAGAGTTCTGAAATGAAAATATACTACATAATCTTATATTTACAGATGCAGGATGAAAAGAAAATAAGGGCCGATATCTGACTTGAGTATTTGACGTTAAAAACGTGTTGAGCATTTGTCAAACTACACTTTAGCCAGAAAACCTGTCAAAATTTGGCACTTTTGAAACGTTCTTAAACTTAAATACTCAATTCAGTCATCGGCTCTAAGACTACAAAAAACATTTAATAATACGAAGACTAAAAGAAAACACAAGGTTATACTTTTCAGATTTTTAAGTGATGGCTAATTTTGGTCTCGAGAATTTTAAGGTTCAAGTTAATTTAAAGGTGTGCTTAATATGGGACGGAACTTGTGTCAGCACTGTTGCCGCCAGCCACCTTGGTCGCACCGTCCTCTCGCCGTCAGCGAGGAAGAGGTGAAGTACGCACCGTTGGAGGGCCGCTACCATTTTGTACCCATTGCCGTTGAGACCATGGGTGGCTGGGGCACTGAGGCCAAGAGGCTCATTAGTGAGATAGGGCACAGGCTCCGTGACAAAACGGGTGACTCCCGCTCCGGCTCGTTCTTGGTGCAAAGGTTAGCCATTGCCATCCAACGTGGCAATGTAGCAAGCGTTATGGGCACCTTTGCCCCGGGAACAGTTAGGGGTGGGTTATTTGACTAGTTATAAGACAGATTCTTGACGTGTCGTTGTGACTTTGACATCTAATTTTAATGTATGTATTATTTGCATAATTTGATTAAATAAATATATTATATTTAGCATATGTAGGTAATTGAGAAAAATGTTTTGTGTATTTATGATTCAAAGGTAGTAAATAATTAAAATATAATTACAAAATTATCAATTTCATTTTATTAAAATTTTGTCTCATAGAAAACTGCAAAATATTCCACATTAAACATTTACTAACGCTAAAGGACACGAAGTTGAAAAATCTCAAGCACACGGTCGCTTTGATCTACTGTTGAAATAACCCATCGCAGCTTCAAGCCTCCTTCAGTTCGCGTCAACCGTATCTTGTCCAGTACTGGTTCGCCAGACTTGCAACATCAGATTTGGTAACAACCACAGACATGGAGAATGGATTGAACGTTTCCTAATCACGAGGTAAATACGGGTAGAAAATTGTGAAAGATTTAGCGATCGTGTGGCCAGTAGTTCTCTATTTCTAGAATTCCTGAGTGGGCTAAATCACTCTTCATTACTATGAACTTCAGAATAGAAACATAATTGCTATTCTGTAAACAGATCACAATGAAAACTAAGATGAAGAGGGCTGTCAATCCATACTTTTATGTGGTATGACAGTTTACTACACGCTTACGTCACCTGAGTCTTTACAGAGAAGACAGCACAAACAATTTATCTATCTCTACAGAAAGGTCAATTTTGGTACAGAAAGGTCACAACGTAAAATAAATGTCTTCTATATTGCATTTATGTGGCTTGGAGAGGATGTACGGAGCGTTAACACTGCTCGTTGGAGACTACCCAAGGAAATTCATTATATTAATTCATAAATAATTGAAATATGCATTTTGAAATAAGCTTCTACATAGATTCGCATGACTAGAGACCGTGCGTGGCTACGGTCGCGATGCAATTATTCAAATGAATGTAGAACATAACAACTCATTCAGTTTATTAAACTATTCAACGTGCACTGACCCGTTTATATTTATATATTGCGCTCAAAATAATCAGCAAAATATAGTATGATCGACACAACAAATATCCCTTACTAAAAACTATACTAGCTGACCCCCGCGGCTTCGCTCCCGTCAAAATTATAGCCTAAGTTACTCGGCAATAATGTAGCTTTCCATAGGTGAAAGAATTTTAAAATCAAAATTTAAAATTCAAATTCCTTTATTGCTCAACACAGTACATAAAAATACACTTCCAGATGTCAGGTGAATGCGCAGTCAACCGTGTTCTACAAATTTAGGCATGCAAAATTATAGTAACAATAATAATTAAAGTAATACAATGTTGTAAATTAAATTAAAATTACAATTTGAACGTATATGTCATAAACAAAAATAAAATAAAATCTAAATCGTATTCAATGTCGCACGGACGCACGGTTGGCGCAGTGGTTGAGCGATTGACTGCTGCGCTGCGTGTCGCGGGTTCGATTCCCGCACGGAACAAATATTTGTATGACCTATAGATAGTTGTTCCGGCTCTTTGTGTTTGTCTATGTGAGTTTATATGTTTGTAAACGCACCCACGATACAGGAAGAAATTCCTAGTGTGGGGCAACGTTTTTTAAAAAGAGAAGAGAGAGAAGAGAAGAATGTCATAAATTAAAAAATTGCTTAAAATATCATATCATAACATGTCATAAATTCCAAATTAAAAACGTGTACAATGTCAAAAATTAAAACATATGCATTATTATAAAATAAAAATACTATAAGATGTCATAAATTAAAAAATCAGATGTATGCTATGTCATAGATAAAATTTGTACGTATACAATGTCATAAATTAAAATTGATAAGTAATGTCAGATTATACAATGTCTTAGTAATTAACATAATAATAAGTAAACAAATCGGACCCAAGTATCCACCACAATCACACCACTTAAACAGATAAATATCAGTCCAGTAGTTTCGGAGCCTATTCGGCAGAAACAAACAAACAAAAAAATCTTTCCTCTTTATAATATTTGTATAGATACTTATAACCTTGACTATTTTAAATGTCAAACAAGAAAAGAAGGAGTAACAGCAGCAGTCAAATGTATTGTTTATCTTTAACCATTCCATATTTTCCCTAAACATATATGGCGGTAAAGACATTTTACTAAGAAAGGTGTAGTTAATTTTAATAATTAATCAATCATCATTAATGACATCATTGCATAATTTATTAATTTTCAGTACCTAAAAGTAATGATATCGGTATAAAAATCACAAAGGTTACAATTTTTTTTTCAATGTAGCAGTCCATCGTGTTCTAAAAACGAACTACTACAAAAAATCTTTAATTCTAACAAACTCTGAAAGGCAGCCATCGACATTCGCCACAATATTTTCTACTCGTACAGCTCTTACTTTGTGGGTATGAAACAAAATAAGTCAAACATTGTTTCATTACTATTTGGCAAAAAGTTGTCTCCTCGAAAAACACCATAAAAAATACTCCACAGTATAATATTGAAGAGAAAACACTGTTCCATTCCATCACATAACACTTCCATCACAAAACAACTACATGGTGCAAAACCTAAACCTTTCCATCATACGGCCAAACACAACTGCATGGAAAAACTACGCAGATTTTTCAATAAAATTCACCCACACATACACATACATACACCCACATAGAACCTACATACCTTCACATACCCACACAGATGAGTTGCAATCATTTACATAGCTTTGGTTTGACGAGTGAATTTATAGCATGTCGGCGCTACAATCAGGGTAACCGACGGCCTTTTGGCTGTCAATTTGATTTGATTCGATCTTTCAGCACGCTCGGACGAATACATTCGTACAATCGCGATGCGACTCAATCGTGTTTCATATTTATTTATGTGCTCGAACAACTCGATTCCGTTTAAATATTATTATGTTTGGTGTAAATAAGTCTAATTAGCTTTTTACCAACCACGTAGGGGTCGACTCCCAGTCGAACCAGCGGATGTCAGTATTTTACATGGAGCGACTGCTTATCTGACATTCACAACCCAGTAACTGGGTAACACGACTGGTGTCAGGTTTTGTGGCTAATACTAACCATAACGACTTGGTATAAATGTAGATCTATTTTTATCGGTTGATTTTTTCATAAGTTTGACTTATATAAAAGTTTTCTTTTGACATATAATCGAAGTGCATGCGTGTTGTTAAAACAAAAACAAAACTTGAACAGAGTTCTTTGTTTTTTTTTTGTACTATAAAATGTTTGCTAAGTTTCTCTCTCTCGTCTCAGTATAATTCAACAATTTTATATACCTGCAAAATATTTCAGAACCGCAAACTGCAAACCTATAAAAGTTTAACGTCTCTCCTTGGTGCACAATAAAATAAAACTTCAATCAAAACTGACGCAACCAACTATAAAAACCATCTCCTTGTTCACAGGAATCAGGAAATTTAAGAATCACACGATTTTTCAGATTCAGAGAAATCCAATAAATTGAATGCTGGGAGCTTCGCAATGCAGCGGCCAGGTGCCACCCTTGTCTCTTGCATCCGGAGGACAATGAGATCTTTTGAGCTAAGTTAGTGAAGGGTCGCCTTTACAAAGGAATTTTAATAGAAAATAAATTGAGGGAATAATGAATTTTACAGCTGTTTATTATCGACTGGTATTTGTAGTGTTACCCGTGTTTCTTGAAATTAAAAGTGGTTTATCAACTAAAGGTTTTGATGCAGCTTGATCAATCAATGCTTTATGTATGAATATTTTTTTTGACTAAATAATGGCTGATTTCTCATTTAAATTTAAGTTATTTTTTTCTCTTTTTAACTATTGATTATAATTTCCATGACCCTGAATGATCTGTATGCCTGTAAGTGACTTGTTTACTCGGGATCCTTTTCTAAATATTGCAATCTAGTATTAATTTGTAAACAAGTCGATAGTGTGCCTATTTTTACGAAATATACTTATGAACCAAAAATTTATTTCAATATATTTTTTTATATCAAGTTATAAAGGACTGGCAATTTACTTTTTAATTCAATTTAAAATCTATCGCAATGAGCATAAAACTCAATATTTGGAAGACACTATGACCATATTGATACAGTTTTTTTATATTACATAAAACGTCTTAAGTGCATCATGAGTGGAATAACAAGAAAGCTTTAATGTTTATTTATTTATTATATACTTTATCGTACGCCACTTAAATAATTACAGGACAAAACATTTATAAAGATAAGTTTACAATGGGCGTTCTTGTCGCACAGGGCAATCTCTTACAGACAACCTTTGGATGGACTGAACGAGACGGGATAGGCATAGGGCTGTCAGTGTACAAAACTATATTAGATAATATTACTTAGATATAACATAAATTACATACATACAAACAAAATAATGGACTAATAAATATAAAATATAGAACAGATAATATTTTGAAGGTTTCGAACGAATTATCGGCCAAATGGGTCATGAAACAACTTTCTTGACTGTACTTAAGTTGGAACCGTTTTGTTTATGTCTCAAGTCCGAACAAGCTAGTATTTTGCTCGCATATTGCTAACAGTATTTCTTGTTTTCAGCTTGATGCAGTAAGTTTTTAGTAGTTTCTAACGTGCTGACTGGTTTCTTAGATTTTTACTATGACGTCATAAGTTATGCTCTTTAACTGTGGCACTTGTAAAGAAGTAGTTTCAATTTTTATAACCACGTTAATAAAGATTTTATAACCGACATAATTTTTTATAATTGCCTCGTTGGCATAGTGATCGCAAGCGTTGCTGCTGAGCCTTAGGTCCTGGTTTCGAATGCGAGTATACTAGGAGCAACTCTGCCTAAAAACTCATACAAATACAAGCGTAATGATATGTTATTAAAAACTACCTAAGTAGTATTTTCTCGCGGCTCCACCTCTGTAGCCTCTCTTCATATAAACAGTAACCAACAGTGAACATAAAAGTTTTCGTAAGCGTATCACCTGCACACAATTTACCTAGCTTAGACATGTATTTGAGGCTAGGCATGCTGATTACTGAAACCTAATACCCATTAGAGAATTTCCCTGTTCCGCAACATGAAAAATGTAGAAATTACCTTAAGATGGAATGCATCGCAGAAATTGGAGGTTGAGGTAATGGTAATTGTTTGTAACGTGGATCGCCCCATGATATATCAACTGAACATTTTGTTCACTAAGATGTACAAGACGGTGAAGCTTGATATTCTCACGTACCTATACAATTTGGTAGCGGAATATCATAGAACTAGATTGAGCAACTGCTATACCCGAGTGGTATTCGAAAACGGGAGTACGATAACTTCGCATTCGGATGTATGATACCCTTGTATACAGTTTGTATGAGGTTGTTATAGAAGCAGCTTTCGCCAGGTTTCTCATGGTATTTGAATATTATTCTACGAGAATGTACTGGATGGGTAACAATGTATCCTTTGCCTATCTGTGTTGACGAGTAGTTGATAAACAGAAATCTAAACATACAGATTTTCTCATTTAACAGACTTCCAAAATCACATTAATAGAATAGGAGAAGAAATATGGCATTTTCAATCTTCATCACCATATTAATGTGAGCCAGAAAAAGTACTGTTTACACGTGCCATGAACATATCTGGCAAAATTGAGTCAGTTACACATATACCACTTTTGAGAATATCAGTATGATATTATTCTTTATTTTGAATTTATCAAATCACATCAAATCAAATATTTTTATTGATTATATTGACCAATATAATTGAAACCCTGACTTCTGAGATAGGTAAAATGAAACCGAAACCTGTGTTACAGAAGTCTGTCTTGTCCCCTTGTTGTCACTTGTTTACATTAGAATTGAAAACATGCCTAAATAAGATTAAAATAACATACATTAAAATTAAATCAGAATAAAATTAGGTCCATTTTGCAAGTAAATAAAATAAAATTACAATTAACTAAAGTAAAATAAAGTCAAAATAAATGCCAAACTGCAATTAAATCATAATAAAATTAATTCAAATTTACAATACAATAAATATTATTTTCTGCATATTATGTAAATCATTGCAAATCAAATGCGGAATCAATGCCTTATGGCCGGCTTCTGATTTCAGTATTTGGAGTTAACAGGTCAAACACTTCCACGTTTTCAAGCAAAATTATAGTTTGACAAATAGTCAAATGTAAATGCTTAATTCAGAAATCGGTGGTTAAGTATTTTCTACCTGTTGTGACCTTAGTGTGATCTATTGTCTTTTATGGTCTGATTAGTTTATTAAACGCACAGAAGTTTTTTGCAGTTAATTATAACATTCGAAAGCTTCATTTAAACGCCTTATCTTATTAGTTTATCACTTACCCGCCGCCAGCGACTAATATCATCTGCATCCTGCCTGGTTCCCTTGCGACCGCGCCGTGAAGATAATACCATTGCTTAAGTCATTTTGTAGCAATTCTCACTCACGATCACATTCAAAACTACTTACACATAATTATTGGATGACTTTTAGTTTTTTTTTATTGATGCACATTTTTTACATTTTTAGTTTGAAATATTTTAGTTTCACATTCACTGTTTTTTTAGTTTTGGTATTTTAATTCACTTGTTCACATGATAGTTACCTAAGAGTTAACAAATTAATTGGATTAGATTCGGTTCTAGATAGATTCTGTGTGTGTTGCAGATTTTGTTGGAAGGCTGAGTCGACGTAAGATCATTTACGTAAGGGTAATGTAAGGATACTTGAAATTAATATAGGTGATTAAACAAAAATATACTTAAGGTTACACTATTCGAACATGCTTTCATACCAACGTAGTCTGGCGATTACTCCACTGTTTGACGATGTACGTTCAAAATAAAAAATATATCAGTTTGTCTCATCATTATCTAGCCCTGTATGGAAACATAAAAGTAATAACAATAATAATTTGAAAGTTATGAGCGTTGAATGTTCCAAATTTCAACAACAATTTTAACGCATCTTTGGGCGGAAATAAATACCATAAGAAGAAGGAAAATTGCAAAACGGCCTCCATACAGGGATAGATTAGTAATTCAACAATGCAAATAATTTTGAAAATATACATTTAGTTCTTTTTGTCATGATATCTAGATTCCTAAAGGTCTGTTTATACAATTTCGCGCGCTCGTTTTCGTCCTAAATCATCATCCATTTCGTTACATACTTGCATAAGTGCTAATTCGTACGCGAACTAGCTTCTTACTGCTCATCACAGCGTCCATCTCTTTCGCACGTGTTGTCTGATGAGATAGCATGCATTTTAACCCCACGCACAAAATAGTTTGTGCCGTAGACTAGGGCAACCTTAAAGTAGGCAGACAGGATAAAAAAAAAATGATATCAAGTTAGACTTTATCATTTAGTGTTGTCAATCAAACAATATAAGAACGGGTTTAATTTGGTAACGATCTAAATAATTGAATTTGTTAACTTTCCTACATTCGAACATCTTGACAATAGGTTTTTTTTTTGTAAGCAAAATATGCACGTCCGTCACGCCAATGTTACTACTGAGTTGGATGGAGTAGTGTAGTCGAATAATGTTATATTGTTAAATTAATTAAAACTTACACCGTTACACGCCACGCCATACAAAACAGCTAGATAAAAAAAAAACACTTCTTGGATTTTTTCAGCAAATCAAGTAGGTACCTAATTTTCAACAGTGCATGTCGCCTCTAATTGATACCAAAGTGTTTTGGCTCACTGCGGAACCATAGATCTTGCAAACTTTGAAAAGAGGAAAACACAACTTATTTGGCAACAACTAAGGTGTATGTTACAATGGCGCCAGTAAAGTGATTAGTCAGAACTCTGGACTGTCCGAAATTTCGTAATGAAAAGTCACTCAACACCATGAGGGGATCAAAATGCATAATCGCTTAAAAACCCACGCCATTATTTGTTTTCGTTTCTCGTACATTTCTTATTATTCTTTCTTGGTCAAAATGATTAAGAAAATGGTATTGTATACTAAAAAACATTAAAGAAAAAAACCGGCCAAGTGCGAGTCGGACTCGCGCACGAAGGGTTCCGTACTTGGTAAATTGCGGTTTACGATTTATGACGTATTAAAAAAAAAACTACTTACTAGATCTCGTTCAAACCAATTTTCGCTGGTAGTTTACATAGTAATGTACATCATATATTTTTTTTAGTTTTATCATTCTCTTATTTTAGAAGTTACAGGGGGGGGGGGACACATTTTACCACTTTGGCAGAGTCTCTCGCGCAAACTATTCAGTTTAGAAATAAATGATATTAGAAACCTCAATATCATTTTTGAAGACCTATCCATAGATACCCCACACGTATGGGTCTGATGAAAAAAAATATTTTTAGTTTTAGTTTCAAGTATGGGAACCCCCAAAATTTATTGTTTTATTTTTATTTTTGTGTAAAAATCTTAATGCGGTTCACAGACTCCATCTACTTACTAAGTTTCAACAGCATAGTTCTTATAGTTTCGGAATAAAGTGGGTGTGACATACGGACGGACAGACAGACAGACAGACAGACAGACAGACATACAGACAGACATGACGAATCTATAAGGGTTCCATTTGGCTACGGAACCCTAAAAAGCGTATTAAGCGCGTATTTTACCCGTACGCAAAATACGCGCTTGGTCGTGGAGTTGCGGCAACCAGCCCGTTTTAACCTAACCTAACCTAACCTAAAGAAAAAAAATACGTTAGGTACGTAACCGTTTAGACGTGATGTTCATTCTATAAAGCTTCCTGTCTTGCCGCAGCGCGAGAGTTTTATGCATCACCTTGGTCCGTCATACCTCTTCTACTTTGCCGCAGATCTAACACTAAAAACTTGTTTTACTTTAACGAAATATATTCCTCTCGTGGTATATTCTTGAAGTTTACGATGCTGAGTAAGAGTAGTTGTTTAAATACGGCTGAACTGGCTGCACAGCTCTGAGGTATAAAGTTTTTTATTACGTTCCTTTTTCAGTTGTAAACTACCTCTCTACGAAACTTCATCAGAAGTCATGCGGTTGTTTTGGAGATGAAACGTGACCGATAGACTGACGTGGCAATTTGCCGCATCTACGTTTCTGCAGTTTTATGTTCTGGACTTTTGATAGCCTGATTTAAACTCAAAAGTTTTAATTAAGCCAAATGGTTCAAGAAGTACTTGAGCATGTACTTTTGAACAGTCAAGGAGTCATTCAGTCAGAAAAACGCAGCTAGTCATGGATGTTTTAGAAACTAAATGGAAAGTAGGTATTTTCAATTTACATACATTATCTACAATTGTCCTTAACTAAAATGCAATCATGTTGTTGCTATCGAAATTAGCATAATAATTTACTTAGCATTTTAACCCCTATTTTCACACGTTTCTATCACGATAAAAAAGACGCGCGCATTTGACCTTCGAATTTTCGATCGGAGAGAAATGTGTGCATTACGTTTTCGAGATAGGGGTCAATATGCTTTGTATACTTTAAGACATTCGATTCGGCTAAGCCTTAGTGTACTTTGACACTTTTATATTTTTTTTATTACTGATAGGCTCGCGCTTGGTCCCTATCTCACCTGATGGTAAGCGATGATGTGGTCGACGGTGAAGTACGCATGCCTAGAAGTAACCTATACACTCTCAATTTAAGGACCCCCAGGTTGTAGCTATCGGGAAATACAGACTCCGAATAACGATATTTTCTTTTTCCATATTTTCATATTCCATCGCCATGACACTCCATAGGTACTAAAGGTACGTCTATTAATTTCGCGTGCCCATAAATTAAGACTAAGTACAGTTGGCTCAGTGTAAGTTCCATTTGTATAATTAAAACAGCCTTTCATTAGCAGCCTGTTATTCGCGGTGACGTCATCAGGCATGTTATCAATCACTATTATGAGATATGTATATTTTTCGCTGAAGAGATATGAATAAATGCAGTGGGATATAATATTTGGTTCCTAGCTAAAAATTGAAGTAAAATCTCTGAAAATAAGTCCAGTCAGCAGTCTAACGTGGCAGTGGGCAGCGTACATTGCTCGCAGAACGAATGGTCGATGGGACCGAAAAGTTCTCGAGTGGCGACCGCGATTCTGAAGACGATGCGTTGGAAGGTCTCCCTTGGACCGATGACCTGCTTAAGGCTGCGGGGTCCTGGTGGATGCGAGACGCACAGGACGGATCAGTGTGGCGACGCTTGGTAGAGGTTTATGTCCAGCAGTACACGTCTTTCGGCTGATATGATGGTGATTATGATGAAATCCAGTCAGCAAGGTTAGTAGGTATGGTATGTTTTATTTATATATTTGTATTTAGCTTACACATTATTATACGTACTTTGACCCACCTTCTGTTGTATTTTTATTCTATTTTGTTTGTTATTTATGTATTATGTAATTTATTATTCAAGTATTTTCGGTTTCCGTAAGTGTGTCCGTGGTATCAACAGTGGGTCCTATCAGAATATCACCACAGCGTTATTTTCTTTTTTGGTTATCGCTGCACATGCTGAGATAGGAGCCTTTTTGGTCTCGCACTGGGTTATTTTTTTTTATTATTGTTAATTTTTATGCATATTTCTCGTGTCTCCTGTGCGGGTCATAAATAAATATTTTTTCTTTCTTTCTTCTTTCTAGGTGTGTGTAATATGACACGTAAGATCGCTAAGGATTTTCCAATGTCAACCTAAATGCGTTTGACATTATCGATTATATCCCGACCAACAACTGCCATTGGTGGTGCAGAATCGCGAACTTCACTTATCTAAGGCACATTGTTCCACCGATGTCGATCAGCGAGAAGCGAGTAGAGCTAAAAACTAGATAGGAGTTACCGAGAAGCGAGTGTGTAGTTCCGATAGTATGTCGCTCGGCTTTAAGCGAGTGTTCTTGTGCGACGGGAGATTACTCGCACCACTCGCAGGGGCTGCCAGTCCTAGGGAAACCTGTACGTACTACGCAGTTCTAGTGATTGTTCTAAATTCATAATATGTTAGCTAGCACTCAGATAACTTTAGGTAGGAATGACCGCTCTCGGCGGGAGTTCTGACCCTCAAGCGAGCATCGCTGACCAAGTATTATCTTTGATAGCTCTTGTCGCTGCGATGAACATAGTGGTGAGAGGGTTCTCGTCGGCAGTGTCAACACCCAACTATTAATATATGAGGTCTATGTCTTTTATCCATTTCTTCAGCGAGAAAAAGTCGATTGCTTATCGCTTCCTCGTTGGTGCGGCGGTTGGACAAATGCCAAAAGAACGTTCGCTCGACTGACCGAAGAACTGTAGGTAAAACTAATTAATGCTCGAAGAACGGTCGCTCCAATGATCGTTTGGCCGATAAACGTGCACCCACTTAATTTCAGTTGCCTATAAATCTATCGCATGTAGTATTACCAAACAAAATAAGTATGTATGTCAGTGTAAGCGCGCTTCCTGTTGACTCGAAGCGATTCAATTTATATCACCCCGATAAGCGACTTTTAGTAAGCGAAATAGCATGTCCATTCACATGGACGTAGTGCGATTCAATTCGTTTGATTTGCTTTTGTAATTTTCATAGGATTAACTTATACGATATCGCCTATCGACACAATTTAAATTCTAGCAGGTTTTGTAGTGTCTGGATGCCTAATGGGAAAAGCGTGAATTTATTTAAGTACTAATTGTGCCCGCGGCTTCGCTCCCGTCAACTGCCTACCCTACCCTTACTTAACTACCTATCCTACTTACCTTGCTAACTACATACCATTTTTTTTCTCAAGGATCACTCTTCCGCGGCGAATCGTATTACCACCATTCAAATAATGACGTCAAATGCACAACGCCATCCATCTATCGAATATGGAGTACAAATGTCCGAGTATCAGAATTTTGTGTGTCGTGATATTTTACTTCTTGAACACTTTAATTTCATCTAACTTTTGATAGAGTGAACCGATTGTGATGAAACAAAAACTAAGTAATACTTCAAGTTACGCACAATTTTATGTATAAAATCACATTGGTATGTTTTATGTGATGCGTACACAACTAAACAGACAAACAGCCAAAAATTCTATAAATGTTGGTAATTGGTTATCCTATAACACCCCGGATATTTTAATTTTTTATTTTTCATGTACAAATACCACTTTTATATAGTTTTATTATAATTATGTATTGATGTCGGTCTTTAGTTTTTAGCGCAGCACAAAGAGAGGCTTATCCACTAGGAGACATATTTCCTCTTTCAATGACTCACGGTAAGCTATGGCTGATGATCATGATGTAGGTAAAACAAAAACATAACCAAACGAATACAGTTTCGATAAAACTTCGTGCCCGTTCTTCTTGGTAAGTAAAGGCAAAGTACTGCTGCCTGGCACAGTGCCTACAGATCTTAGAGTGGTACACATTTGTCATCTTATACTTATATCATAAAGAAACATACATTTGTGTTTGTTTATGGGTTTATTTCAAGTTCTTATGAGTTTACTAGCTTTGTACCGCGACTTCGTCTGAATGTATGCTTATTCTCTATTTGACATGCAACGAAGGTTTTGTGGGCAACGCATTTACCTATCTCACATTTTGGCTGGATATTTTAACAACTCTTCGTTTTTATTAAAAGTTTTTGTTGTATATTTTATTGCAAGAACAAATTTATGCAGTACCTTTTTCTTGTTTCGAAATTTTGTCATCTCGTTTAGTGTACTTATAAGATGAAGTTACTTTTATCTGTCATTTAGTAACTATTACATTTACACTGCGCAAAATTGACATCTGATTAATTTTTGAATAACAAGAAGCAACGCCTTGGAAGACTCAGACGAAGATGACAAGTCAAGAGCTTTTAAAGTGGAAATAGTGCAGAAATGTTTTTCCCCAACATTGGGTCAATATGCTCTGTAGAATAAGTTACCTGTAGTTCTAAAACATTTTAGCATTATGGCAACTGAACCGAACTTCACATCACTCTGACAATATCATGTCACTAATAATCATCATAATTTTGCGCACAATGGGCCTTATCAGAAAGTTTAAAGTCACCCAAAGGGCAATGGAGAGGGCTATACTCGGAGTTTCCTTACGAGATCGCATCAGAAATGAGGATATCCGCGGGAGAACCAAAGTTATCGACATAGCCCGAAGAATTGCGAAACTTAAATGGCAGTGGACACATTGCTCGCAGAACGGATGGCCGATGGGGCCGAAAACTTCTGGAATGGGGACCGCGAACTGGAACATGATGCGTTGGAAGGCCTCCCACTAGGTACCAGGTGGACCGATGACCTGGTTAAGGTTGCGGGAAGGCGCTGGATGCGAGACGCACGGGATCGGTCAATGTGGCGACGCCTGGTTGAGGCCTATGCCCAGGCAGTGGACGTCTTTCGGCTGAAATGATGATGATAATTATGTCACATTACCTATTCACTAAAATTCACTTATTTGGCTGTATTAATTGGTCAATTGGTCAGTGTCGTTTATGTCCAATAAAATAATTAGCCATTAAGTAATCGATGGCTTTAATTGATATTGAACGAAATTGGTCTTGTGTGTTATTGAAAATTTACAAGAGATTTGATAAAATGTTATAATTTTTGGGTTGGTATTATTTATAACTACATAATTCTCCTCTTATTAATTTACAGACTTTTGACTTCCTCGTCGGTCTTGTGGTCGCAACCGCCACTGCTAAGCGTGAGGTCAGGGGTGGGCTTCCCGGGACGGCCAATCTTTTTTTTTTTGGTATTTCTATCTGGAATTTCGAAGTATCGACTAGATGGCAGGGCCCTATGGAAATTTCCGGGAGCTCGGGCATCCCCGCAGTCTCAAGACTAGTCCCCCAATGATGTCGTCCTTTCAGTGCATATCTGTAGGTTAGGTTAGGTGAGTTTGGTTAGTAGCGCGGAACCTCATCTCACTTACTTATCCTCTCCTTCCTTCACTCGTAGAAATGTAAAAAATAAATAAAGATTAGAACTCGACAGTGGCCGCACGCCCTACCACTGAAAGTGCACCTCACTAACATCAGAGGATCTGCACTCCAACCTTATAGCTGTCCATCATCACCTGGAGACTGATAAGCCAGCTTTCTTTTTCCTTTCGGACACGCAGCTCAGACGTCCGTCAGAAGTGTCGTACCTATCATACCCAGGGTTTACCCTGAAGGAGAGCCTTCAATAGGGCTGCTAAGTCCTGCAGGAAGGTGATGCGAAAGGCTCGGTTATGACCAAACTTGCTTCTTACCCAGCAGGTAGTAAAGCGTTTTTGTCCCTGGCTAATACGGTTAAATCGAATTTCTGCCGTCCTTCACTACCAGTGCTGAAACCCGACTGGTCACTGGCATACTGTGGAGAAAGCAAACTTGTTTGCCTCTCTTTTAGCGGCATCTTCAAGTCTGGATTCTGGTGACGCGCGGCCCCGATTTTCTCCTGATGGATGCGAGAAGGGTATGTCGGACCTTCACATCCATCAAAAGGATGAACAAAGTTAGTGGCCGGCGGGTTACTGGAAATAGTTGTTGTTGCGCCTGAACTGTCTCCAGTCCTGATACGCCTATTTCGCTTTTCGTATGAGACTGGAAAAGTGCCGAATGCTTGGAAACAAGCTTACGTTCAGCAGTATCTGCCCAAGAAGGGCGGTCGTGCTGACCCGGCCAACTACAGACCTATTTCGATAATGTCCATCATCTGCAAGAGTATGGAACGGGTTCTCAACTCTAAACGCCTGCCATAACTGGCAGCTAACGACATCCTCAGTGATCGCCAATAGGGCTGCAGCCAAAATCGGTAAACTGGGGATCTTCTAGTGTATGCCATTCACATCTGGAGTGAGGCCATTGAGAGGCACGGGGAAGCGCTTGCCATCTCCCTAAACATCTCGAAAGCTTTTGACAGGGTCTGGCTTAAAAGCCTTATTGGTAAGCTTCCTTTATTCAGTCTGCCCAGTGGTCTGCGCAATTTAATTGCAGAGTTCCTGAGAGACCGGACCATTCGAGTGGTTACTAATGGCCGCTCGTCTGTTTAACTGGATATTAATGCCGGGGTCCCGCAGTGGTTGGTACTCTCAGCAACATTGTTCTTGCTGCACATGTTGCTGACAGATACTCGTCCGACGCGCGCTACTGGGCCTCAGATCCGGTCTCTCCGGGAGGCCATGATTGGGCTCTTGAATCTGTCCTTGAAGTCTCCGAAGAGAGCGATGCTAGCCTGTTAGGGCGTGTCTTTTGCTGCTAAAAGGACCAATTTCACCCGGCTACTTGTTACCGACATATGACCGTGTCGATAAAGGAACATTTTGAGCTTCTTGGCGTTTTGTTGACATCGACCCTTAATTTTTGGCCATTCATTGAGGCAAAAGCTCAGTTGTTTGCCAAAAAATTGGGTATCCTTGCGAAAGTGAGATGGTTGCTCAACTTGTATCAAGCGCAAGTTCTATTACGCTTTCATCTCTGGGACGGATCTACCAAATACCAGATGGATGCACTTGAATCGATCGTAAAACGGGCCAAGAGGCTCATCGGCCATAAGATACTGGTCGAGTCTAGGCTCCAGAGCCTTAAACATAGGTGCCAAGTTGCCAGCCTGTCAGTTTTTTATAGGTTACATTTCAGGGAGTGTGCGTGAAAATTGCATGAACTAATGTCTCCTAGCCTGTTCTATCATCAGACGTACGGCAACGCGCTATCGGTACAATTACATGGGACTTGAACATAATTTAAGAAATGTAAGTGTTCTATAAGTGCAGCTCTACCTAACCTTATGGGGAATAAAGGCGTGATGTTATGATATTTATATATTATTGCAATGTATTTGGGGTAAGTGGGACATTTATCTTTTTTCATATTTCTCTATTAGCTGTCAACTTGGCAGCATTTCTAGTCAAGTCATCAAGATCATCATCCTGCTCTCGTCCCAAGTTACTTGTGGTGGGAGCAACACGTTTTCTTCTTACATACCGTCCTGTCCATCGTCACGCCATCACTGAGTCTCTTTTCTCTCATATCACCGCTCACACAGTTCATCCACATTTTCTCTTAGCCTTCCGTCATGTCATCTTTTACGAAATACATCAAACGTGTATTTGGTCTTCCTCTACCCATAAAGTTCAAAATACGCTGACATAGCGCTGTTACATAGTCGATGGCGATAAGATTGAGATTAATATCCCACAAAAACATATCTACATGTAGAGTAAACAGTGGCTTCAAAGGCAAGCATGTACCTTTACCCTAGAAAGATAACCTACGCCGCAGAAGCGCCTGCGCGGGCAAAATTATGGCTGTTATTTTTTATCCGACGCGTTTATTTGTTTCTCCTTCTCAGCCAATTCAGTCTTCGGTCTGCCATTTCACGGGATGGCTGTTTCCATACTGTAAGTTTTGTAGTTTTGTTTATATGACGATTCTGTGCGCTTGCAAGGCGTATGGTTCTTTTGTGAAACTTTTAAGAGTTAATTAATGTTGCAGTTGTAACGATTTAAAAAGTATTTGTAAATGTTTTTTGTTTGTTTTTAGGAAAGATTTATTACGTATACATCATGGCACATAGGTGAACACAAGGCAGAAAATGAAATATGCTCTTTACTGGGTAGAGAAGAAACAAACGACCCTGTTGAACTGCTGTAAAGTGACAGCGAGTTGGAAGATCACGTGAGCGAAGACGATGTCCAAAGCGAATTCGAAGACAAGTTCGTTGGCAACCAAAATGTAGAGACAAAACAACAGGATTTGTTAGTCCTGTAAACATCAACACCAACTGAAAACGAATAGGTTGTAAATTACTATGTTTTATGGGATATTGAACATAACTTTTGTTAATTCGTACGTCATATACTGCCACAATTGCCTGTCAAAACATGAAAAATCCTTAAAAAGAAGGCAATATAAATATGAAGAAACTCAGTGAATAACTGACTGCGCCATGGATGATAAACAAACTAGAGGCTCCTACTTTGCCTAGACATGTGCGAGGTAATATCGAAAATATTATCCCAAATCCCACTGCACAGGATCGTACAAAACAAGAAGAGGAACTTTCGGCCAAAAAAAAAGACGGTACTGCAGTTACTGCACGTCTAAAAAAAGGATGTCAAAGATGAGCTGCACGTGCTGCAAGTGCAAAAAATACCATTTGCGCCAAGCTTACTTTTGCCATGACTGTCTTTGAAATCTATTTTTTTATGACAGATTTCTTTTTAGACTGATAACTGTTTTATAAGATCTTGTTTAACTGATTCTGTTCCTGAAGCTTAGTGCTGTGATTTTTGTTATTTTTCTAGAGGTCTGTCTAGTCATTTATGTTTAAATAAACAAATAAAATTTTATTTTATTTTTCTAGTTTTAAATATACCTTTTAACAAAATAACATAAATTATAAATATGTTTTATTAAATCAATTAAAAACACGTAGATATTATAAAAGGGTACGCCTCTGAAGCGTATGGTACATATGGCATCTTTAACGTATGCCTTGGTATGGTTATCTTTCGATGGTTTCTAACAGCACAATACTGTATAACCCTCAAAGTGTCAATGTCCAGACACAATAGAAATTACCATTGTTTTAATCCGATTCGGAAATATGGACAGTTGAGCTCATATTATTTCATAAGATTGTTTGCAAGAGAAGCTAATAGCTATGCAGTAAGTTTATGTTGTTGGTCGTTTGCATAGTTATGGCATGGTCTTTTCTGTAGGTTCTGGGTTCGTTGCCTGGGTCGGGCAAAGTGTTATTGGGTTTTCCGTCTGAAATTTCTTAATATTAGCCAAGGGTCTGGATTTGTGCGGTATTAATTGCAATTATCTCGTTTCTTATTACATGAGACTTACATGTGACTAGCAAAGTATGGGTTGACTACAGACAAACCACTGTTTAACACTCCAGGAAATATTATGTCATTATGTTTTAATTTTTTCCTTGGATATTAAAGATAGACCGGCTTTTGACCACTGTCTCACCATACTTCCATTGGTTTCTCCATGTCAGATACAATTGACTGACTGTCTTATGTCTCGATGAAAATAATTATATTGTGGAATAATTACGAAAAATATAATTTGCGCCATCTAACACAGGCGCCATCATGCTTAAAAGGAGGCTCAAATCATATACTAATTTATACTAGTTGGTGCAAATATAAATACTTTATACCTGTACGTAGTATAGTGTGTAGAGCTATTCTGGGTGCATCGTCCTCACATATATTAATGTATGTACGTATGTAAATATTGTAAAACACCTATTTTTTTAAAAAAAAGAGTAAGTATGGAGTTTCTTGTGCGTTCTTCTCCATAACAATCTACTTTCCGAATGCACGGTAGAATCTTTTCTTTATTTTTTTTTATTACTTGTAAATTTTAATTTTAATTTATGTGACGTTCAAAAGTGCCGTTTATTGGCCTAATTGAATATATATATTTTTTTTATTTGACTTTGAAAATATTTTGTATTTTTTTGTGTTTGTCTTGAAACACTTGCATGCTCAAGTGACCTTCAAGTCTACCTGGAGTTAGCAGAATTCACAAAGTTCATAACCAACAATCATACACCCCTGCATATTGTTCAGAGTCGTAACGATCCTTGATTGTAATGCGATTTGCATCTAACTGTGGATTGGAAGGTGTATGGTCTGGTTTGCAAGGACAACTTCAATATCGACCTGTGTAAGACATTTGTATACATACTTTGCGGAAAGACATTCGTGTATTGAAAGGTAAGTTGCTAAGTAGGTGCTTTTCTTAGGTAGGTTCTTTAGTTAGGTAATTAATATCAATTATTAAACATAAATATATAAATAGTTAATGATATCTGCGTTCATGTTTTGTTTTCTAAAAACGATAAATATTAAAGTAAAAATGCTATAACAATATTGTATGTTAAGCGTAGTTAGTTTTTAAAAAGCATTTTAGCATCATTTATACTTCAACTAACCCCTACTTCGCAAGCATTTTGTTCCTTGACAAAAGAACGAGATTTCGTGTTATATATAAAGTTACTCTGAAACATACACTTTTTGTACTTCGTTCTACAAAAGATGGTGAAATCTTTCCAAGAATCTGATGCGTAGTTTAAAAGAACTTACGTGGCCCGCTGTGGCCAAAATGTGATTTTATTTCATCTATATTAATATTATAAAGAGGAAAGATTTGTAATTTTGTATGTAACGAATAAACTTACAAACTACAGGACCGATTTCAAAAAATCTTTCTCACGGGTGGGTGGAACCGTGAGGCGTCCGCTAGTCATAAATATTTCATAGTTTCATCACCAAATGAAATCTAAAGCTGTTTATTAGGTATCATATAAAATGTTACTTAATTGATTAAAATAATGCCGGACCATTCCATTATTTACAGAACTTTCTTAAACGGTATAAATAAAGATAAACCGGCATTTACGTTACGCTAAAAACTACAAAAAGATATACGAAATCATAATAACAGTAAAAAGAAGCCTTTCCCTAAATTAAAAAGGTTGAAACAGTTACCGTAATGATGTTTACTTGAGAAATCCGCCTGAAAAAGGTACTGTAACTAGGGATGTGACTCTGTAAATAAATGTCGATGTCCTAAGCTACATAGGTACATAATTAGACCATAACATAGCTGCATTAGCTAGTAAATATATTATAATTTAATAATGATAATTGTATTGTGTTCATCTTACAACTACTGTTACTTATTAAAATTATAGGCGAGGACACTAGCACCCTTAACACAAGTTAAATCTTACACTGGGTGTCAGAGTTCATCGTAAACACTCTTGTTCCTAGTTGTACAATTGAAGTTAATAAAATATATTGTTTTTACCTTCGGTAGTGCCTGTTATGGTTGATTATAATAACGTGATTGGTATCGAACCCGAACCTCGCTGAAAATTAAAGCATCTGAAGCCTTGCATGAAGCTGAAAGTAGAAGTAAGGGGTAAAAAAGAAGATTGTTTTTTTGTTTGGAGATTTTTTTTAAACCATGGTGTGGTCACGACTCCCCGTATTGGAAAAACGACGCAAGAAAGAGGAGGATTTGTTATGACCTTTGAAGCCAACTGTTGTACCCAGCTCCACCAACAGTTCGTCCCGGAATACCCTCTCGCATCGAGAATGAAAAACAGGAACGGGACAGTCAGCATCCCCTATATGAGCATCAACTCCAACGAGCCCGCCTGAAGCACCGTAAGAGCTTCTTGAGACTAACGATCTCCTTGAAAGCCAGCGCAATTGACGAGAGATGTGAATTACGAATACATACACACCCTACTCCTCTACACTTCATCAGTCCGGCAGAGCATCTGCCCCCTGGAAACGAACTGCAGTGGCCAATCTGGGCGTCCCTAAACTGATTGTGGACCCAGGTTGACTGCTGTAGAAAAAGCATGGCCAAATGGAGTATTATAAAAAACAGTGTAATTTCCGACACAGGCCCATCGAAAAAAAAACAGTTCCGGTATGGGGCCCCTTCGCAAGATATGGCCCACCTACTTGTCTGCCTTTCATGCCCGACCACCTGCACCTTATGGGATTTAAACGTAGCGAATGACAGGTCTGTCCAAGTATCTACATACTGGTCGGACAAAACCTGAATGGTTGAGACTATGGTTCACGAGAGAGTGATTTGTGTAAATAGTAGTTTATGCAACGCTCATATAATAGGGGTTATTAAAACACGAGTATGGGTTTATCACACGAAGCGAAGCCATGTGTGGGTTTGTGGTATATATGATAATAGTATCACACGAGTGTTTTAATACCTAATTATATGCCCTTGCATGCACTATTTTATCTTCACTCATAAAGTTGAAATAAAACAAAAGTGGAAACGGAAAAATATGTAGTATAGTGGGAAATTTAGATTCTTATTGCGCATAACATCGCAGCGGGCGCATCCATTGACAATGACTATATTTTTCTAAATTAAGTCAATGAACGAGCAAATAAATTAAAAAGTAAAATTGTGCTGCAAAATAAAAAGTTATTTCATGTTTGAAAATCGAAGGGAAATGTTGCACTGTTATGTTTTTTTTTAATTTTACCTCTCTACGAAAAAGTACGTGTTTGTACAATATTTTTGAAACATTACGTTGTGAGTGTAGATACAACTTTTATCAGTTTATTTTGTTTGTGTCAATAAATAACTGCGCAAATTTAATGCAACTGTACAAAGTATATGCTTTACAGGCGTAAGCTTCATAAAGTTGTTTTTCAACGTTCCACAAACAAAACTGTACTGCAACAAATTTATGCTTCCTATTTACAGATTAAAATAAATAAACTGCTCTTAAACCGAAAGCTGAAATATGTAAATTTTCAGTGCCTAGTAGCCTGAACTTTAATGTAAATAAAAATTTGTAGCAATATTAAAAATAAATAATTAATGTTTTATTAATTTATATAGAATAGAGAGAGATTCCTATACAGATTTACGTGAAGAACGAATGATTATTTTGAATACGACAGTATTATAAAATTTAATATTGTACATTGCCAATAAATTGCTGATAAACGTTTCATTGGAACCACTTTCAAAGTTTTCACTATTTGATACACACTTTCATAATTTGATAGACTGTTCATGTTTCATTCCACTGTTGGAGAATTAAATTAAATTAATAAATTATGTACATATAATAATTTATAAAACATGTACATAACCTAAATAATAAACCCTCTAACCCGACTACATTTACTAGTACCACTAAAACGTCCAATGACAAAAAAGGATAATTCCGTGGGGAAGATCGTGCGTGCGTAGACAGTCGGGGGTTAACTCGGAGACGCGGCGGCGCCTCGAGCGACGTCCAGACTCACTGACGCCAATTCCCACCCCGTTTCATCCCCCACAACCAAGGATAATCAATCAAGGTGCATAGTATAGACTTTAACGTTTTTCAGACGATTACGTAACGATGTCTGTTTTTTGGTAAATGAGTATTGGAAAGTACAATAAGATCTTTTTGTTTCGTGACCTATTTTTTTATATATTTATTCCAGTAGAACAAAGACAGTATCTGGTTTATTTGTTTGTTTGTTTATCAATCTCGATGTTTTGCGTGCTCCTGAGTACTTTTATTGCCTATGCCGAGACTTGTAATTATCTTTTATTGATTTCTGACCAATATATTCACGTTTTTATCTACAGCAACCATTTTTTTTTCATATCTATAGTATCACAGGTACTGTGAAGCCACCATAATAAGTAAGGGCTTGATAAAACCAGCTCCCTAGCGATTAAAATGTTATCCATCGCACCGAATGTAACTTTGTCCTATTTACATAGCAATAAAATCATTCCACATCGCCTCCTTCGAATTAAATCCAAATAAAAAGATAAAACACGTCTTGACAAACACGCAATCGAAACTAATCACTATTCGTTGGACTTTAAAATTTACTTTCGGCCTGCAATCCTGCCTTACCAGTGTCCTAAAATTTCCATATTTAAATTACGTCATCACGGAGTTCCGGAGTAGTTGGTGTCATAGTATTTTCAGGGGAGGATTCCCTCCTCAAACTGAACTCGAACTTATGCCGTTTTTGCCATAACACTTATTGAATGACTGACACAGATACATATGTTTATACTCCCCCATGTTCATATTATGCTGAGAAAGCCTCCTTTCATGTGGAGGCAATATCATCGTATTTATGAATTGTTATATTTTATTAGCTATAGCAGATAAACATAGTATTTGGTTATGGGGGCAATTTTGTTGGCACAGCACTTGGGAACGATTTATGTGAGGATCGAGATTCTTGTTTCTACAGAATGATATATTAATTTGTTAGCCTCTCCGCAGTCACTTTTTGTATTTTTCTATTTGTGTGTGGCGAGTGGAACAAGACAAAAACTTTGTGGGCAGTTGGTAATCTTCCCACGCAACTTGTGGAATTTACTGAGGGAAGTTAGAGCGCTTTATTGGAGGCGATGGTCGAGTTACTGTGACTATTCATGCAATACATAATTAGGAACGAAAACGTTTGCTGTACGTCTCTGTGGTTTTCGGTAGAAAGTGGCATCAGAATGGCCCAATTACTTCTTTTCGTTTGGATATAAGATTTTTAGGAAAACTTGCTTAAATCTCAAGCCGAAGTAAAAACCTTACTGCTTTATTTGCTTTTTTGTATGGCTCGCGTTTGACCACTATCTCGTGTGATGTTCAGTAATGATTCCATAATGTGGCAGGCTTGCCTAAAATTAACCTATACCTGTAAAATAAAAACTACTCTTAATGCTTACTTTTCCTTTATTTGTATTGCTTAAATTTATGAATCCCTGAAAAGAGGTTAAGCTTCATAAAAACAAGTCAATCAAACCTTACGGTAATTTTTATTTTCTTGGAACGACTTTCGTCGAAAACAAAAACATGTTCCTTTTGAACTATAATACCTACATAAAACAAATGAGTTGCTTGATTGTCTTTGCTTTAATTTCTATTGTAAAGGTTGATAATATACATGTTGATGTATTAAAATGGACAGGCTGCTCGACTACTGCAGCATTAGCTGTTCTCCTAAATTTACTTCCCAATGCAAGTTCCCGATAGAAAAGTAAACTCTTAAATTCACTGACAAATAACGCACAACGAATATCTCTAGGACTAGAAACATGACTTTTGTGTCAGCTTTCCTAACAAAAACTTAAACACTAAGGAACAAATTGAAAAATAAACCAGCCAAGTGCGAGTCGGACTCGCGCACGAAGGTTTCCGTACCATTATCGCAAAAAACGGCAAAAAAGCACGTTTTTGGTATGGGAGTCCAACTTAAATATAAATTTTATTCTGTTTTTAGTATTTGTTGTTAAAGCGGCAACAGAAATATATCATCTGCGAAAATTTCAACTGTCTAGCTATCACGGTTCATGAGATAAAGCCTGGTGACGGACGGACAGACAAACGGACATACAGACAGGCTGATGGACCGCGCAGTCTTAGTAACAGGGTCCCGATTTTACTCTTTGGGTACGGAACCCTAAAAATATCCTTACAAAGTGGCATTCTGAAGTTTCTGCCTTCCCCCTTGCGAAAAAAGAAAAAGTTTATGTATGTATGTATCCTTAAATAATATAGAATGAAAGCTCATATGCGAGCTAGTCATTTTTGCCGATGTTAAATGACATATGGCGTACGGGTAGTGGCTACTAAATTCATTCGTAGTCCTTGGTCCAACTTCTTATTACGTGATGCTTTAAAGAGTCAAATACAAGTGTGATCTGAGTACGGTACATCTCTGTGTACCTGTGGCTTGATTTACACAACACTGGTCCGGTTGACTTTTAATCAAACCTATGTACCGATCATGCTCGGTAACTCATTTAATTACTAACATATGTATAATAGATGTAATTGAACTTTGCCTTGTTTTGTAAATGGACGACGACTGGAATTAATATTATTAATTTTATTAACTTTAAATTTTGACATTCAAAATTGTATATATTATATGTTAATATGGACCAAGTGTTTAATACGGCATTATTCATAATCCAGCTCTCGTCAGCTCACGTCAGCTCCCGTTATCCCCTTCGAACCTAAACTATCCGTGCCGGGGTGCCCTAAGCTCCCGAGCTCGCTTCGCTCGCTTTTGGACTAATTCATTGACCACAATTATCGAATTACCCAACCGTTACGTAGGAATATTCATAATGACCAGACAATGTGATAAATATAGAAGTTTAAATCAGTATTCTATTCAAGACATATAGGTACATAAATTATTAATTGTAATACACTAAACTTGGACAAAACCTTCGTTTCTGGCTGCTTGTTTCTCCATTTAAGATTTTGATGTCTGATGTATTTGATATTTGTGATTAATTTAGATAAGGATTTTCTTAGGTAGACTGTAACTTTGTCGTGTTTAATACAGATGGGTATTAGTTTTAATTTTGGCCTGAAATCTATCTTCTTAAAACTTTATAATTATAAGACTTACCTATTCTCTAACTGTAAATACTTGGAATTAGAATTTTGTCTTCAATTCGTAGTTTATTGAAACTTCACTTAGGTTCAAACTTTCTAACAGTCGTATAGACAGGACTTTGTCTTTTTACGAATTGCTAGTGACTAAACTTTAGTCAACGAAATTAACTATTAATGAACAGCTAATCAAGACTTAACATACTGCTCTTAACGATATCCTACCTGCAACCAAATTGTGAAACTTTTTAAATTGTTCAAAGTATCCGCGCACGACATACACCCCCGCTACTCGCGTTGTGACACGTTGTGTATTATGGTCCTTTTCCTCTCATGGAGAGGGGTTTGTTTCCCAGCACTGGGAACATTAAAAGGCTGATGATGGTGCTGACGATGTACTCACGCGCGATTTGATCAGTTATTGCTTCATATGTTTAAAAGCCTTGTACTTACTCGACAGCGTAAAATACGTAATAAATGCTGACAAGTTATTTTTTGTAATACTTAATACTCGTATCAATAAGAACAATTTTGCATGCTGTAAGGTAAAATGTATTGGGGCTGTTTACAAAAAAGTCATCTTATCTGTGTAACTACTTTTATTGGAAAATAAATGTTTTCTTATTACAGAATACTATAGATTTGTCAAAATGAAAGAGTTTGTGATCGATTTTATGAATTTATATGTATGTTATAAAATTAGGCCGCTGAACAAAATAATTAAGTAAGAAATTATAGAAGATGACAGGCGCAGTGGTTGAGCGATCGGCTGCTGCGTTGCGTCACAGGTTTGATTCACGCACGGAACAAATATGTATATGGCCTACAGATAGTTGTTCCGGTCTGGTTGTTTGGGTATATGAGTTTAAATGTTTGCAAATGCACCCACGAAACAGGAGTAATTCTTATATGGGTCAACGTTGTTTAAAAATATATATTACACAATAAGGCAGCTCAATCAAACAATCAATCAATCTGCCTAGCCTCTTCCCAACTAAGTTGGGGTCGGCTTCCAGTCTAGCGGGATTCACCTGGGTACTAGTGTTTTACATGGAGCGACTGCCTATCTGACCTCCACAACCCAGTAACTGGTTAACACGATACCCCTTTGCAAGACTGGTGTCAGATCTCAGGCTTTGGACTACCCGTAACGAATGTCAAAGATCTTCAAATGAAAGCCGGGACCAAAGGTTTAACGTGCTTGCTGAGGCACGAAGGAATCTCACTATGTAAAGATGGTCATCCATCCATGGACCAACCTAGGCAAGCGTTGCTTAACCTTGTAGATTGACCCGTGCGGCTATTATTATTTAACCAAGAGCTCCCTTTGCTTAGGATGCTGATAAATATAAAATCATACAGTACATCCTCAGTCAAGTCGTCAGCTCATCACACAGATGTCATAACTCAACAGAAGAGTTTGAAATAAGCAGTGTATGAGCCACTTGTTCCGTCATTTAGTGTTGCATCGCTTTACATCGTCATTAGCGTAGGACGAGCAAAGCAGAGCTTTTGCAAAACAAGGAGGGTTTTATGCGAACTTTTGTAGTTCTAGGAAACGCAGCCATCAGTGATGTGTACTCGGAATATGGACGGAAAATTGTTATGGCTTTTTTGTATGGCGTAATATTTTTGTCAAATACTTGACTGCCTGCTTGCAAGCAAATGAGTCAAGAAAAGCAATAAATTAAATATGTTAATAAAGGCCGATATAGTATTGATCAATAATAAAGTCATCAAAACCTTAACGAAAACTGATTCCTATTGAGATTACTGTATTTTATTCTTACTGCTAAGCATGAGGACCTGGGTTCGATTCCCGAATCGGGAAAGTTATTATTCAATTCAATTCCTTATTGTGACGTATAAACTGGGCACGCGTGGAACACTACACGCCGCCACCTCGGGTCCTGGTATTCCTGATGTGTGAGGGACGACAGACGTCCCCAAAACCGTCACCCTTGGACCCATTTAGACTGGAAGAGGGCCTCCGCCGACGCCCAGTGCTTCTGCTGTGGACTGGGTGAGTGGACGTGATCTCCATTCTTCCTTTCCGCAGCCTCTTGTGAGACGACTGTTTCGCAGAAGGATACCAACGTGACTCAGGACTCCTGCCGAACATCGACTCGACTACGGCCGGCAGTGACAAGTCACTGCCTACTTCTGAGATGAGGGCACTACGCGGCTCCTCCCAAGCGACACACTCTGCCAGATACGCTGGCACCACGCCGTGTCCCCCGACAGTCGACGCAGTGGTAACACCGGGCGTCTGGCTCCCAGATTTTATTTATTTATTTATTTACCAACTCTAACACGGGCCCATTAAGCATGAAATATTTTAATTTAACCTCGTCTTAGCAACTAACTCAGAGTTATATTTTTGGCGTAACTGGGACTAAGGCATTAAATGTGCCTTTGTACCATGTTCTTTTTACATGTGCAGTCGATGATTAAATTTTCCCCATTTCTATTTTCCAGGCCCTCAGTATCTAATGATGCATTTTTTTCACTAGCAGATGTAAGAGGCACTCAAAACCTCCAGTGTTCCAGCTAGAGTAGTTTACGAGTAGCACCGAGAATTTTCTATTTTTACGTTGAATGTGAATTAACACTGAAACTCTCGGAACTAACTATGAAATGAATTTACAGGTAGAGCTAGAGAACGCATGCGCTCTTTTATGAATCTGAGGGTAGAACGGCAAGGTGAAGTAGTAAATTAGACGTCACAACTTCACAAGCTTGTAAAAGGGGTCATTAAATGAATTCTGGACAGTGTGAAAGTTTGGACGTGACTTATTAGCTATGTTCGTTTAACTACTGACCTGATTTGTATAAATATCAAAGACTAGATATTGACTAGATCTTCAGAAAATAAATATTAAATACTAGATTTTGACTAGATTTTAGATGATAAATATCAAAAACTAGATTTTTATATAATAAGTATCAAAGCCTAGATTTTTGCGTGCGTTGTTTTTGTATGAAGTTTACTTTGGATACCAGTGATAACGTGATAATTTATTACTGAATCTGGGTTTAAATGGGTGACCATCGTTAACATACCAAGACGAGATGCCTTACTACTTCGGGAACTAAGCTAAGTCTAACGGCGCTGGGACCAACGGTTCCGGCTGTCATATCCAGATATTTGAGAGTCTTAGTAGTTAGAACTGGGAATTGGAGTTCAGATAGGCAGTAGCTCCTTTTATAATACTACTGGTCGCTACTTTTGTCGGGTAAGATTTGCAGCGGACCTCAACATCGTTAGGGAAAATCATAATAAAATCGTTTATTCAGGAAACTTAAACCCCACATTACAAACAAAAATTAAATATATAACAAACAAAATGTCAAATCATAATATATTTTTTTAAATAAAGCACAAAAAAAATGCTACATATAGCTGTTGATATCGACTGTCAAGTGTCAGCTGTAGAAATAAAATCCAACATTATCTGTGCTGGCGCAAAGATTCGTCGTAATTCTTTTGTTCAACCAATCATTATGACTTCAGCAAGTTATATGAGACTTTACAGCTAGTTTATTGATCAGAAACTGGATCGGACTTTTATTTCTTCAAAGTTTACTAAAACTCTTTATAAGTAAGAAATTATGAATGCACACGATGGCATTAAAAAGATGTAGCAGAGATGAGAATGTTGAGATGGATGTGTATGAATGAGTATGTTAGAGGTAGTTTGAAAGGAAGCGCCAGTGACAGAAAAGTTGAAAGGAAACCGTTTAGCCTGGTATGGTTATGTGATGAGGAGGGATGCATGTGAACATGCGTCATGTTACGGATGGACAGAGAGAGAGGGAAAGAATGATGGATTGTATGTGTGAGGAGTGACATAAAAGAAAAGGGAGCCAGTGATAGCGTGACGGGGGCAGGACGGTATGCAAAAAGAAAACGTGTTACGCCGACCCCAAGTAATGGGATAAGGCCAGAAAGGCATTCAATAGAAACACTTATTAGCACAGAAAAAGCAATCAAAGTCGCAAAGAACTTATTAAATCGCCTTTTACTTTGACCCTCAAAAGTGATTTCACAAACAATCCGTTCTGATTTTAAAAGTTAAAACGCTAAAAACATAACACCGTTGTTCCTAAATTGTGTAAGCTGGGGTTTATCCACAATTAAAAGCAATTATACGTATCAATCTTTGAACGAGGAAAATGTCGTGAGAATAGTTTATATTATTCATTGCTATAAATGTTGGGGAATACCAAATAAGGATGAAAGAGGGATGGCGTCGTATCGTGAGGACAATCATATCAGCCCGAAGTCTTACTGAAATGATGACCATGACCGCTCTGCCAAGAATGCACCGACACAGCAGAAAAGACTCTTATAACGTCTATAAAGGGACGCCTGAAATCACGACTAAAATCCCCGTCATGAGAAGCTATAAATTTTGTAAATAAAGAACTCTACTAAGTTACGTAACGAATACGTAGCGACAATTCAATAAACAACAAATAATCCCAAATTCAATCAACTCAAAGTAACATACATGTAATATGAAACTAACGAGCGATCGGGTTATTTTTAGCAGTATAAAGCACTGTCATCTACCCCTTGCGGGGCTTGTCTGTTCTTCTACGCGTAGGTACTTTCCAAACGGATGGTAAAATCACTTTACCATGATCGAGCCATAGTTTTCCCCGGCGACCCTCTGAGCCGAGATTCGGCCCTCAGCGAGGTCGCTTAGGTTAAGCTTTTTGTGCCTGGCTGGACGCTCTAGTTTAGTCTCCACAGGATCGCCCGGTTAAGCAGTAGCCAATCACTGTGATTGAACTGAGAGATGACCATAAGAATCCCCTCGCGGCGGCGACGCGACTTCCAACGAGCGTGTTTTGTTGTACTGGAACATGAATTCATGTCCTGCCGAGCCCTAATACATATACTTCATATACAGGACAACAGATAAGAAATTAGAAACATAAGCTGGTACACAGTTAAATACAAATTGATAATGTCAAGAACGTCTTAAGTATATTTAATTAAGTAATTATGTACACAATACTAATTCAGAATGATTTACAATAAATAGGTTAAACATTACCAACCGCTATATTACACAGGTGATAATAATTACCAGTGATGGCCAATCCTGTGAGTATTTTAACCAGAAATCAATCGCTGACCGATATCGGTTACTAGTTACTAGGGCAATTAGAGTATCAGCAATTATATTTACCGAATGCCAGCTGAAGTGATGTCATGCTGATGATAACTTTATAAAACCGATCAACCGTAGCGGCTGCCGAACAGTCTCTAACCTTATTATGAAACTGGAGCGCTTTTTAGCCACAACTTAACAACATTAAAAAGATTTTCCAACAATATTTTAGGCTGTATTTTTTTGAGATGGCGATTTATCTACAGGTTTTTCTGGTATATCGCATATCGGAAAAAGTGTTTAATCAATCTGCCTAGCCTTTTACAGACTATGTTGTGGTCGGCCACTCAGACATGCCGACTATGTTGAGGTCACACGGTACCAATATTTTACATGGAGCGACTGCATCGGAAAAAGAGTTATGTAACTCAAATGGAAGGAAAAATTACATGGTGCGGTGCTAACAGGCTGAGTAAGAACTGGCAGAAGGAATGTTGGTCATCCGGCAGAGAAATGGGAATTCGAAATGTGCCTGGTTATGGCAAAGAAGCTTGGGGTTTGGCACAAGAAAATAAACCCTAGCCTATACCCGGCAGTGGACGAAGTAACTCTGTGGATGATGATGAAGTTGCCCAGATGATTTCAGATTTTGATTGTATAGTAGTTTTGATGAAGAAGAGTGACAACGCGGCGATTGGTAAATACCCATTTATTCGTGGCGATGATGTAATAGTTTTGTTTTGTTTAAATATGTTTTTCTTATGCCACAGTATTGTAGTAAAGTTTTAAATCAGCAGTCGATTCAGGTTTTTCGGTCCAAGTCTCATAATACTAGAAGTCTCGATTTGTATGAGGTACATATTATTCTATTCCTGGCAAATAATCAATTGTATTCAGTCATGACTCTACAGCATTATTTCCACTATCCAAATAAAATTCTCATTATAAGTACCCGAGTTCCTACACAATGATACAAACCCTATTCACGACAAAATATAAAAATTGGTAACCATACCAGCGTGTTACTGGAAAATAGGTATATAATAAAAATTGATATTTGCCGAGTTCATGTGGCCCGAGCAGAGGCTTCGTGCCTTGTACCATATCGTTTCGACGGCGAGGAACAATAAAATATTTTCTTCGTTCTTGCAACTGTTGTAGTAAAGGTAGAAAAATGTCTTAATTCTGCGACAGATAGTTTTTGCAAAGTTAGAATATAATTGGATGCTCTAGGTTGAGTTTTTACTGACAGAAACAGTTTGTTCATTGCGGTTTGTGAACAACAAATTTTGTTTTGCGACATGCAGGGCCAAAAATGTACAATTAGTACTTGGTAAGGTTGCGGGCATCCACTGGATGTGAGACACGGGATCGGTCAATGTGATGTACACTTGGGTGAGACCTATTTTCGGCTGAAAATACAAAGTGATAAAGTATTTGGGCATTTTAATTAATATTGTCTTTTATATCTTTGGGGACCATAATCATTATCAGGTTATGTGCAGGAGAAGTCAAGAGAGGTATTGCTAAGTTTTGGACCCTTTTCCCATTGACAGTGACCCAATGAAGTTTTATACCCAATTGTAAATAATATTTATTTGTATGAGCTTTATATAATACTAGCTGTCCCACGCGGCTTCGCATTCCCCATCAACTAGCTACCTCCTCATCTACCCTGCCAACCCTACATACATAATTGTTCCGTAACTTAAACCATTTACGCAGCGCACGCAACGGAAGCTCTCAAAAAGAATACATTTTTCTTGTTTTTAGAAAAAATCATTTATGCTGAGCTCCTGTTGGTCGTAGCGTGATGTTATATAGCCTATAACCTTCCTGGATAAATGGGCTATCCAACACAAATAGAAATTTTCAATTCCAACCGGTAGTTCCTGAGATTAGCGCGTTCAAACAAACAAACTCTTCAGCTTTATAATATTAAATAATATATACAGTACAGATAAAATGCATTATTCAT
Source organism: Orthosia gothica (assembly GCA_949775005.1). Taxonomy (NCBI): domain Eukaryota; kingdom Metazoa; phylum Arthropoda; class Insecta; order Lepidoptera; family Noctuidae; genus Orthosia; species Orthosia gothica. The sequence goes on along the minus strand of OX459039.1, from coordinate 32,879,404 downwards.
TATATTCGTAAATAAAAGTTACATACAAATAGCGTCAGATATGACCTTCAAACCTCATATTACAATTGTTTTGATTTATTTTTTTAAGCTTTTATAAACTATGCAATTGATTGGTTTCTGTATCCATAAATAAAGATCATATAATTATAGAGTCAGGTACGACCTTCAGACCATATAATAGTACAAGACAATTGATACTTTAATGCCCTAAGATAATATTTGTGATGCCTTATTAGTTATCTCATCACCCATTTTATACCCAACTGACATGTTTGTTTTTATCAACTAACATATGCTGATTAGTTCCTGTATCCTTAATTCAATTCCGTATTTTCTATTTCTATTTCCATAAAATTATAGTGTTCAAGTATGACCTTTAAGCCTGTCAATAACGATTTCTGCTGACCGGCATTAGACGATGCATTTCCAATGAGCTTGTCTGTATCGGACACGCCACAATAAAAAGTTAAAGGCTATCAGCAATCGGGTGTCCTACATGATAAGCAATTTGCTGCCCAAGAATATAAAAGTAGCATACTGTACCAGTTTATAATGTAGGGTGACCAACTCAGAAAAGGTTTTTTTTTTTGGCTGCCAATATGACTTGACATGGAAGTAAGGCCTACACCCTGATTGCGATTTTTGACAGCTAAAAGCACGCACACTCCCTTTTAGTGTGACAATTCAACAGTATTTGCGAATTTTACGCTGTAAAGTAGACGAATTTTTGAACATATGAAGCAGTGAATGCAAACAAAACACGCGTGCAGCATTCTTTGAAGTTACATAACAACAACCGCAACGCGACACCTCTACACGCTACCAAGGCAGGAGACGCGCGATACCTTTTCCTTAGGCTTTGTATGGGAGTGAGACAGCGCGCGAGACCGCGACGCGTGACCACGACGTGCGATACTGAAGACCGCTAGCCGGTCTTGCTCACGGAAGTTTGATGATTGTTTTTAGGGTTCCGTACCCAAAGGGTAAAAACGGGACCCTATTACTAAGACTCCGCGGTCCGTCTGTCTGTCTGTCTGTCTGTCTATCACCAGGCTGTATCTCATGAACCGTGATAGCTAGACAGTTGAAATTTTCACAGATGATGTATTGCTGGTGCCGCTATAACAACAAATACTAAAAACAGAAAAAAAAATGGAGCTCGCATACAACAAACGTGATTTTTTGCCGTTTTTTGCGATTATGGTACGGAACCCTTCGTGCGGGAGTCCGACTCGCACTTGGCCAGTTTTTTTATTTAACAATTAAATAACCATTTTTTGTTCTCAGTCTCGCCCGCGAACACACCCCTAAGATCAAGACGCGCGACCAAGGCAGAGAGCCCCGGTAGCACGTCGCATCTATTTCGGAATGGGAATTAAGCAACATGATCATTGCATACATAACAATCCATCCATGTAGATAAACATCTATACTTCTATATATATATATACTTATACTATTTTACTATAATATTATAAACAGGAAAGATTCGTATTTTTGTATGAAACTAATAAACTTAAAAACTAATAGATCGATTTCAAAAATTCTTTTACCGTTGGAAAGCTACACTATCCTTGAGTGAGATAGGCAAATTTACGGGAATGGGAACAACGCGGGTGAAACCGAGAGCCATCCGCTAGTAAAAAGTAATTTTATAATGGACTTGTTCAATGAAGCTATCTGTCTATTCTGTTGTACAATAAAGCATATTTTATTCTATTCTAAACTTAAAATATTCAAGGTAATTTTAAGAATATGATGGAAATACGATAAAAAAAATAAAATATGTAAATTTTATTTTAAATCGATAGTTAGATAAACAGCAAAACTGGTGATATTAAATAGACGATATTTTTATATAAAACCAGAGCTGAAAAATGTTATTGCAGAAAAATATCAACTTATTTTATTTTGATATATAAAACTTATTTCAACCATGTTGCCACCCTATCTATAGTAAGAAGGTGATTTATTGATGACAAGTAGTTATCTAAACCACGGTTGGCCGATATTCATAGCTACTGAGTGACATAACCGTTGAACATCATGGGTAATAAGTATCACAAATAATTTATTCTTAACTAGCTTTTGCTGTTTTGCTTTACCCACTTTTTAGGGCATCTTTTACAATGTATCTTGGATTAAAATTAACCGATTATGTCGAATTTTGCTAATTTAAGATGGAATTCATTATTAGATTTTTTTCAGTGACATATTCCACATTGGGCACCCGCTTTAACGGCACCTGAGTGAATGGCACCTGAGGCATTCCACATACGGCATCTGTAGATATTTTTCGCAGGTGCCATTAGTGGAATAATTTATTTTTTAAATGTTTATTCCACATTTAGCACCTACGGATTAGTAGGTACTAGTGTTGGGACGTTTATTTTTTATAGGATATCTAAATCAAAATTTGATTAAAATCAATAGAGAATTTATTATCATAATAAAAATATAACTGTATTTTTTGCATTTTTAATTAGATGTTGAACATTATAAGCATTTATACCCAAACTACCAGAACGCCAGAGTCATGAAGAAGTATTTGCAGGCCTAAAATTATCAATCATTTTAAATTATGACCTTATGGTACTTCATTAATCTATACCGCTTATTGTTCTTGGCCCGCAAATACTTCTTCATGATATGGCCTCCTGGTAGTTTGGGTATAATTAATGCTTATAATTTTCAATATCTAACTAAAAAAGCAAACGAGGCAGTTATATTTGTATCTGTTCTCTCTACTGAATCTTGTCGTTTTTATTTTTTGATATCCAAAAAAAAAATATACGTCCCAACACTAGCACCTACTGATCTGTAAGGTGTCAAATGCGGAATAAAATTTTAAATAATAAATTATTCCACTAATGGCACTAGCGAAAAATATCGATAGGTGCCGTATGTAGAATACCTCATGGACCACTAAACCAGGTGCCGTTAAAACGGTTGCCCAACGTGGAGTAAGTCTTTTCAGGAATTTCGATTACATATTAAATTAAATCTGTTTGCATAAAAATACATTGAGCTACTAAAACGAGATTGAGTAACAAACCCTTGATTTCTGAATTAATAATTTAAAGTTAAACTCTACTTCAGCCTAAAAATTGCCATACTTTGGTATTAAGGTGGGGATTTGACACATTCGTAGCTCGAAATACTCAAATCAGAACACTTTGAACATTAACAGAATATCTATCTGCCTAGCCTTTTCCCAACTCTATTGGGGTCGGCTTTCAGTCTAACCTGATTCAGCTGAGTACCAGTGTTTTACGGAACGACTGCCTATCTGACCTCCTCAATTACTGGGTAACACAGTACCCCTTGGCTAGACTTGTGTCAGATTCCAGGGTTTGGACTACCCGTAACGACTGTCAATGATCTTCAAATGACAGCCGGAACCAAAGGCTTAACGTGCTTGCTGAGGCACGGAAGAAACTCGGTATGTTGAAATGGTCACCCATCTACCGACCGACCTCGTCAAGCGTTGCTTAACCTTGATGATCGAACAGTGCGGCTGTTATTATTTGGCCACGAGCTCCTCCTATAGCGCCCTATTAAAAATTAACAGAATACTTATTCATATTTGGAATCATTTTAGGAAGATAGTTAGACATATATTATCCAAATTGAACTGAAATTACAAAGCTATACTTATCAGAAAGTTTACTAACGATTCCGTGAAATGGAAAACATAAACTCGACATTAGCCAAAGAATTTTCGTACTAAAAGTTTCTTCGCGAAGTTTAAGCACACCGAGAGAGCTACCTACATTTCAGGAGTATGAACAAGGTACCTATAAATTCTGACGTTTGCAGTTGGACTATTTACTTGTGTTGTGTTTTTTTTTTTTATTCAAAATAAACATTTGGCAGTTGAGAATATGTCATGGACAAATGTCTCGCAGATGGTAGCGCTTTTGTTGGAGCGTTCAGTTCCCCTTACAATGGTTGAGTCGGATGGTGCTGATACACGCGTCATATTCGTGAACGGGCGCCATGCGCCGTCAGATAAGACTATTCTCTCAATTGCCAATCTTTTAACCTAAAGGTAGGTAGGTACCCTAGGTATTGAATAGTTTTTTAGGGTTCCGTACCCAAAGGGTCAAAACGGGACCCTATTACTAAGACTCCGTGGCCCGTCTGTCTGTCTGTCTGTCAGTCTGTCACCAGGCTATATCTCATGAACCGTGATAGCTAGACAGTTGAAATTTTCCCAGATGATGTATTTCTGTTGCCGCTATAATAACAAATACTAAAAACAGAATAAAATTAATATATAAGGGGGGCTACCATACAACAAACGTGATTTTTTTACTGTTTTTTGCGATAATGGTACGGAACCCTTCGTGCGCGAGTCCGACTCGCACTTAGCCGGTTTTTTTTATTATTGTCCTCACTAATAAAAGCAACATTATTATAATGTTAGCAATATTTTAATTTAATCTAACTCAAAAGAGTGTCCTTGGAGTTTCTTATGTTCTACAGATCTGCGTTTTACAACTTTCAAATTGCTTTAACTTTCTACTTGGCTGATAGACTCCTTGACAATTCAAAGGTGTTCTAAATGGTTTAGTTGATATAATATTTGTATTTGAGGTTTCCGAACCACGCGAAAACATTTTGCTTCAAAAGTTTTATTCGCAATGAATATAAAGCTGTAACGGAATACAGATGAACCATAATGATAGATAAGATTTATAATCCCGTTCAACCATACGTGGGACACTCAGAAAGTTTTGCGAAACTAAAAAAAATTATTCTATACGTACATATATTTTTATTAAATCTTTTCAAAGTACTTTCCACCAGCCTCTATACAAAGATTCATGCGCCTAAACCAGTTTTCAAAACACTTTTTCCAGTCCGCCGCAGACACCTCGTTTACAGCCTGCTCGAACGCAGCCAGCGCATCTTCCGGCGACGAAAATTGTATCCCTTTGAGCTGATTTTTTATTTTTGGGAATAAAAAGAAGTCACACGGTGCTAGATCAGGGCTGTAAGGAGGGTGACCCAGGAGTTTGACTGGCGTGCTGTCCAGGAAGTCCCTCGTTTTGAGTGCGGTGTGCGCAGGTGCATTGTCGTGGTGGAGCAGTAGCCCGCGGAGCCCTGTGTTTGGTCGCTTGTTGCTTATAACAGAGAAAACTTCTGGCAAACATTTGGTAGTATACCATTCGGCATTAATGCTTCTTTGATCCCGTAAGGGAATTGATACCAAGTGGCCAGTCAAATTAAAAAAGCTAGCGATCAAAATCTTACCCCCGCTTCTAGATCGCTTCACTTTGGTAGGCGTTGGCTCATTTTGAAACACCCAAACAGTCGACTGGCGCTTGGTTTCTGGGTCGTATTGATAAATCCAGGACTCATCACCTGTAACGATGTCGTAAACACGCCGAGACGAGCCTGCTTCAAATTTGTTAAGCATATCACGGCACCATTCCACCCGGGCCTGCTTCTGAGCATCGGTGAGGTTGTGCGGCACCCAGCGTGATACTATCCTCCTCACGCGAAGATGGCTGTGTAGAATCTCGTGAACGCTTCCCGATCCAATCTTCAATATGTGTTGAATCTCCTGATATGTAATTCGCCTATTGTCTTGGATTAAATTTTTCACTGCTAGCACGTTTTCTTCGGTAACAGCCGTCAAAGGGCGACCGCTTCTTTCGTCATCCCCCAAAGTTGGTCGACCGCGCTTGAATTCGTTATACCAACGATACACGGTTGCCTTGGAAGGGCCTTCATCCATGAATGCCATTTGAAGTCTATCGTACGATTCATCCGGTTTCAGGCGACACTTGAAATCGTATAAAATCATAGCTCTAAAATGTTCCCGGCGCAGATCCATATTTCAGTGAGACACAATACTTTGAATTACCTCGCAAAAAATGTGGAGGGAAATTTTGAAATTGGAACTTACTTATTTTTACTTATAAATAATCATATTTTCGAAAAACATTATAACTGGCCAGTCTCCCATATATAAAAACTTTTTTTCGCAATACTTTCTGAGGGGCCTGGTACAGTAAAATAGTTAATAAGCAAAATAGAATGAGTTGTTTGTCGTGGCTGGCCGAGCCAATACCTACGCGCCGTCTGGCCCATCTCCAAAATAAGGTTTTTCTGTGATTTTATCTCTCGCTTCAAGTTCATAATATGTTTCTTCGTTGTTATCCTTACAAATCCTTCGGGTCTGGATACTGTGTCTGGCTTCTCGCTGTTTCGACCGAGGTATTATACCTACCTATGTGTTTGTATGTTGACATAGTGTAATTGGTTTGAAAAAAATGATCTGAATATTTTTGTATGAAAATGGATGGCTATAAGATGATGGGAATACCGAAATCACGATGGATGAATCGTATTCTATATTATTAAACTAACAAATACATATATATTTGTAATCACGTTGTCTGAAAGGGGTTTATCGATTTCTAGCTAGTTCTCATATCTGGGAAAATAATACAACATAGGCGCCACGGACAGTCCACTTTGCAGGGGCTATTTTAACGCCGAAAAATCAGCCACCCACGTAATCCTGGAATCGAGAACGGCCGTGGCATCTCAACGTGAAGAAATCCTTGGAACAGTGAGGTCGCTCCGTGAAGCCTGTGAAGCCCCCAGGACTTTAGGAGCTTAGCCAGTCCCCCACGCACAACGGACCAAATGGGCTTCTATGTGCGGAAACGGGAGTCCCTACTACTACCACTACTATCTGGGAGGTTTCGTTTTCTTCGGTCGCCCAGTTGCTAAAATATTATAATGGCTAGAAAAGGGCGTCTACTGAAATGACGACCAGAAGAAAAGTATGGCAGAAGAAGACATGGTGTGCCGACCCCAAATTAATTGAAATAAGGACAAACTAAAGATGTTTCTAGAAAAACCTTGACAGACTGGTTATAGAATCCATAAAAAAATGTGAAGAACACAGCCCTTTTTACCCGACTGCCGAAGGAGGGTAATGTGTTTATCAGTCTATGTAAGTGTGTATGTATGTATCCTGAAACAAGTCTGTCAAGTTTTTTGGAAAACAGGGATTGTGTAATTTATAAAAAAGTTAGATCCTTTTTCCTGGTTCCGCAAGTGAAACAGCAGCCTAATTGCGTAAATAAATTCAGCAGCGCAAAGGGTTTGACTCCATGAACGAGTATGATACTTAGCTTTCTTTGGTGAAGATACTCTTTTCGAAAGAGTCCAATAATTTTTGCCAATACCTAATTGTTTAAAGAGAATTTGTCATACTCTTTCATGGGGCCAAACCTTTGTATTGCCGAATTCACTTACGCAATTAGGCTGCATGGTTACCGGCAAAGCCCGAAGAATTGCAAAACTTAAGTGGCAGTGGACAGGGTACATTGCTTGCAGAACGGATGGTCGTTGTGGCCGAAATTTTCTGGAGTGACGACCGCGTAGTGGATGACGTAGCGTTGGATCCCTATAGGTGGAGCGACACACGGGAACTATTAATGTGGCGACGCTTGGGGGAGGCCTATATGTCCAGCAGTGATCGTCTTTCGGCTTATATGATGATGATGAAGATCGTTTTTAACAAACAGAGATTGTCACATACAAAAACAAATTTACTTCACCAGTTTAGATAGATCACGATTTCAAAACACTTCACAGAAAAGCTAATATCATTCGAGAGTAACAACACCCAAATAAATTATCGTTTACGCAAACCGTAGTACTGTTATAGATTTATTTTACTAACTGTTGAAATGTTATAAGCGTATTCAGAATAGGTTTTGGCGCAATATATTTAATATGAGATGAGCATTAAAATACAATTTTGCATTACGTAAGTTGTTTAGGTGTAGATGGAGTACTAGGTATGTAGAACAATCAGGAGATCGATCTGTTTGGGTGTTCTATGCGGGCTCTTTGATTGGTTTGCTGATTCAATACTCTTTGCTCTGCCTATTCAAGGAGAATTTGCAGTTACGGGGTGACGATTGATGACCGTACCGGAAAGCAGAAGTTTTGAAAACTTGGTTACATCATACTATCTTAATTCTTACTTTTCTTACTAATCCTACTAATATTATAAATACGAATGTTTAGATGTATGGATGTTTGTTACTCAATCACGCCAGAACGGCTGCACGGATTTGGACAAAATTTGGCACAGAGATAGATTATGGTCTGGAATAACACATAGGCTTTAATAATTGGATAGCGTTTTTCTTTGAAACGCGTTATCACGAATGCGAGCTTATATTCACTGTGTACTATTTGTAACTTTCATTTTAGATCGAGAGTGCCAAGCTATTCCCCGCCACTATAATATTTGAAGACCAAAATCAACAGTGGTCTGACTACCAGAAAATCAACTATTCAATGAAGCTTCACGAGTTCCAGAGAAAAGATTTAACTGTCTTCAAAGTAACAGCTAAATAATTGCCTCTTTTCTTACTATTTGTATGACTGATCGATAGATAAAAGCTTGATGTAGCCTTGTCATACCAATAATAGCTGTTTATAAAAACTTGTATTATGATATTACTAAACCTATTTTAGAAAGAGGATGAAAGTACAAATCCGATTGTAAAAATCTTTCACTGACAGAAAACTAACGTTCTTCTGATGACATAACATAAAACGCTTTTTTTTTGCGAAGTAAGATGTGCGTTTGTACATGAATATTGATTTCACTTTGTGTATGTATAGTTTTGGTGTACAATAAATAATTAAGGATGTAGTACACTGCCTGCCTCTCGGACAAAATCAGGATGTCGTTACATTATGATAAAAAACCGTTTTGTCTCTTTGGAGGGAACCTGTCGAGATCTCGAGACTTATCTTTATTTATTTTTTATGAATTATAGGCTCGCGCTTGACCACTATCTCACCTGATTGTAAGCGATGATATGGTCGACGGTGAAGCACGCTTGCCTAGAAGTAATCTATTCACTCTTGACTTAAAGACTCCTAGATTGTAGCTATCGGGAAACACAGACTCCGGCAGGGAATTCCACTCCTTAGCTGTACGCATAATGAAAGTATTTCCAAAACGTTTAGTGCGTATGGGTGGTATGTCTACCATGTAGCGATGGCGCATCGCCGTACGTCTTGTAGTCCGATGATGAAACGGGCTTGGTGGAATTAGATCATGCAATTCCATCGCACACTCCCCGAAATGCAACCGATAAAAGACCGACAAGCTGGCAGGTATCTTCAGGTAGAATGGGATGGCGGAAATGCGGTATGTTGAAGCTCTTCACAATTTTCTACATCTTCATCCATCGGTTATGAGGTTGAAATGGGAAGGCTCTAGAGTCTGGAAACTCACTAATGGAATGGCATTTTATCGAGTATAAACCAAATTACATTTTGTCAGCGATGGAAAGCAAAGTAACGTGTAACATTAACCACATTACGTTTCGGTAGCGCCTGTCAGTCTAGTGCAATTTGGACTTTTTGACAATCATTTCAATCATCATAGGCAGGCGGGACTCCGGGGTCATGGGTGGTCAGATTGAGGACTCTGTCCGCCATCAAATGACTAAAGGAAAGACGGTGGCACAGTGATCACGTGCTGCCGTGCACAACGAGGCTCAGGGGAGGCGCTTTTAGTCACCCCAAGGGGGTACCGGGGTGGTCTTTTGAGAGGTCACGGGGCCCTTTCTACGTGCTGATGGTGATCACCGAGGTGGTTTTAGTGAGGCAAAATCCCACACTAGGCGTCTTTTGAAGGGTTAAACCAAAAATCAAAAAAGACCATCTCGCAAAGATTTAAACTATAACCATCATGACTTCTGTGATTGCAACAAAGGCTGGTAATACGGCAAGAATCAGTTCAATCGTTATGGAGAATACAAGCGTAAGAAAGCATGGGCAGAGGTACATCCACAGCCCGTGTCAGTTTTTTCTCCGTTGATGTCAATAGCCTCGCCTAGTATAACATGAGTTTGGCGAAGTATGGGTGTACAAAATGTGGTGAAACACCATCATTACTTATAGTACTTCTGTTTTTGCAATATGTTTGTCGGATGATGTAAAAATAATTCAGTTTACTATGAACTATAACCGTGTATCGTCAGAGTGAATTTATCATTAGTGTTTGAAGTGGAACTGCGAAGTATTTATATCAGAAGTACCTAGTGTTACATTTTACTGGCATAGTTTTCACTTCCACTAAGATACGGCCAGAAATATAACATCACGCCTGCCTATCCCGAAGCGTTAGGCAGAGGTGATCTTATAGTTCCCAGGATTCGGCGGTTGTGTTAAAGTCTCTTGTAGTAAGGAACTATTACCATCAACCGAGCCCTTAGACTAGATTCTGGGCCAAAAAATTCCTTTGCCATACCTTTTCCTTAGGATAACCCTCAAAGATTTTGTACGACCCGGCCATCAAATCCAAGAATCTTCTTAGCTTGTCGGTTTCAAACAGATAACCTGTATATTAAGTGGTTATTTATGTATATATTACATAGCTTATGTATTTATCTGTTTATCTATTATACTATATCATTAAAACACTGTTATTGTTACACCAATGACCGCCCCATTTCATGACCAGGCAATTACTGTCCATACCAGGTTGCCTGGAAGAGATCGCGGAATGCGATAAGGCCGCCCATTGTATGAGTATTAGTTTCTTTTATATTAATGTTTGTATGGTGTGCAATAAATATTTTTTTTTTACATAAATAAGACTTTATGGTAACTAGACAGACGAAACAGTTACGTCTGCCAAATATATAATATACACTATATCAGGTATCATTTTCTTTTCACAGAAATCAATGTTCATTTGTGAAATTTCGTCACTTTTAAATGTATTTCCAGAACACATCAAGTAGCATCCGTTTCCGCAAACAGATAAATAATGATGTTGGAACATATAAGTCCACTTTTGTGAACCGAATTTTTAATGGAAAACAAAAGATTTCGGAGAATATCGTAAAGGTTAAAAGGAGATCCATTAATGTAATTTTCTGGATGTAAATTGCAATTAATAATGTTATTTTAGCAGATATTTTATGTACTAGCTGCCTGCCCCGGCTTCGCTCGAGTTAATATAGATTGTTCTGATTTTCGATCAACTTCTTCATGATTCTGATTTCTTCGTAGAATGAGTCTTTACCACAGATGATTCCATCCCCAGCTATATATTACTTATTTTATTGATGTTTATGTTCTCCTGCTAGTTTGACACCACTCATTATTCCAGCCCCAACTTTTTTGACTTTATGATACTTATCTCCTGGTCAGTAGCGGAAAATCAAACTGGCCCCCCAAACAGGCTTAGAGTAAGTAAAAATGACCGTTACTTTTTCCCCGGCCAATAATTTTTAATAAACACTTAAACTTAAAACTAAGCTTAATCTAACTGCAAAAACCTCAAGAAAATCTAAGAATAAGTTCGAATGGATGACGGGAGCTGAAGTGAGCGAACGAAGCGAGCAAACTCAGCTACCGTCATCTCCTTCATGTTAGGTTACTTTAGATCCTGCAGAAATATGAGCCCCGCAATTGTTGATAAAATAATAATATCTTGAGGTAACAATTTTGCTGTGCAATCAAATTTTTTTATTGGAATTCGGATCCTTTTTGGATACTTTCTTTTATTTGCGTTTAAATACTACCCCACTATTAACACAAATAACAACGCTTATTGCGTAATAGAAAAAGTTTTTCTCTTACTGTCGCCATGTTCACAGTTTGAATGTTTGTGAGTAACTAAGAATATGATAACGTGTAGATAATCCGAAATTACTTGCTTTATAATGACATAATATATCGTGGCCGTTATTTAGAGTGGGTGTGTTGCTACAGAGTGTATCATTGTAACAAGGCAAACCAACTAAAGTAGAGTAATTTCGACGTTTTAGAAACTTTGACGTTATATCGAGTGACATTAAATTGAGTTTACACTGTACGTATATTTACAATTTGACGTACGCGGTTGCCATTTGGTTTACGAAAGCTATCGAGCGCTATTTTCTGCAGAACCCGTTGATAAGATCGCTGAATGTATTTATGTTCAAATGTATTTTGAAGCAATATGTATTTGAGACACTAACGAGAATAAATTTTTATTTATTTACATAGATACAAGTATATACAGTGTATAAAATACTTAATTAACTAAGACTACAAAATATACACTTAAACCAAAAACTACTCACTAACTAAACCTAAAAATATACACTTAACTAAAATATGGCGTCGAAAAACTCCTCTCCATCGTTGACCACTGGTAATGTGCCCAAAAGACTGGCAGCATTGCCACGTTGTATGGCAATGCTAATTCTCTGACCAAAGTAAAAGCCAGCCCTTGGGTCACGCGAAGTGTCAACTAGGCGTTTGGCAAGATCCTTAAACAAAGCGTGAGCACTCGGACCCCACGGACCAAGAGTTTCAACCCCAAACGGCTCGAAAATATAACTACCAATGAGGTTATTATATTTCCGCCGCTTGAGGTTCTCTGCAGCCGCAGCGGCAGCGCCAGCACAGCACGACGAGCTAGGAAGATGGGATGGCGCAAGAGTATCGACACAAGTAGCGTCCCACACTAAAGGCCTACCCATCTTCCATGGAAACAAAGACATCCCGTCCGGTCTTTTGCCATCGTCGCGTGCCAGGCCATGGACACTAACTACAAAATATCTCAGCGTCAGATATTTGAAATACCAATTACAAATTTAATTTTTAAGTTGAATTACAAATACGTAATTTAAATAAAAGTAATTCAAAATCTGGCACCCTGACTGTAGGTATCTGACTATCTCTTACTGGCGTGATTGTTAACGTTAGATTAAAGAGAAATGGCTTTGTACCCAAATCGTTTTTTCATACGTATGTGATGTTACCGAGATTTCAGTTTCGTTTGTACTTCGTAGAGGAAGTCCCACAACAATGTCATTAACCTTGCTAGGTTTTTCACGAGCTTCATATAATATAAAGCGGGTATCAGCAATATTCTTCTAGCATCTTACCAAGTATTGATTGGTATCGTTTGTAGCATGCTGTAATAAAATGAAAAGATAGCGGGTATTAAAAAAAGAATTTCGTGTAAAAATCAGCAAGATCGAAAACCACTCCCATTCTGATATGAGTGACAAAATCGAAGAATCTACACATCCAAAGAGCACAAATATTTTTTTTAAGAAAAATAATTTGTACCGACTACACTGTCATCATCATTTTTTCGGCTGAAAAAGTCTGCATATTGAGCTTTCTGTGGTAAAATTTCAGTAACTACCAATCTAATAGGATAATAGGTCACCTACCTCGGTACAGCCAGTTTTATTTAGCTACACAAACGCCAAGCACTGCTTATTAACGGGTCACGACAAATATCTTTTGAACTCAAACAGGCATCATGAAATCTCGCGGCTAAGCCGCAAAGAAAAGTCAAACTTGCAACCTACGTTCAATTTTTTTCAAATTTCGCGGCTAATATCTGTGCCTTACCCGGCTTTACAGAATATCCAAGCAAATAGGGGTCTCATCTGCGTCCATCCCATAAAAAGATATTTAGTGGCATATACTGTAACATGCTGTTACGGAATATCGATCGCCAAAGCTTAGGTATTGGTAGCAAGTAAAAAGTTTTCAATGAAGTTAGGAATGAGAATACCGACATTTTGTTTGTTTTCCGAACAAGAAGCTTAACGGGCACGAAATTAAAATTGTCGTTTACAGTTTTGCTTACTAACTGGTATTTACTCTTTGTTATACAACCTTTTTTTGTTACCCTTTGCTAGCTACTTTGAGATGATTGTTGCGCAACTTGAGAGCTTATTAGTTGCAGTGTACTGTGATATTTGAGCTGATTGAGAAATTTGACAGTATTGTGTTCAATGAAGTCATAAACTCTAAATTACAAATTCAAAGCATTTATTCATCATCACCATGTCCGCCGCTGGACATAGGCCTCCCCCAAGCGTCGCCACACTGACCGGTCCCGTGCGTCTTACATCCAGCGACTCCCCGCAACCTTCACCAGGTCATCGGTCCACCTAGTGGGAGGCTTTCCAACGCAAAGTCTTCCGGTTTGTGGTCACCACTACAGAACTATTCTGCCCCATCGGCCACACGTTCTGTGAGCAATGTCACTGTCGTTCTGTGAACGTGACACAGCCACTTCTGTTTGGAAATTCTTCGGGCTATGTTAGTAACCCTGGTTCTCTTGCGGATCTCTACATTTCTGATTCGATCATGCAAGGAAACGTCGAGTATTGCCCTCTTCATTGCCCTTTGGGTGACAGTAAGCTTTTTCATGAGGCCCATTGTGAGCGACCTCATCTCAGAACCATAGATCATCATTAGTAATACACACTGGTCATAGACTTTTGTCTTGAGACACTGTGGTAAATTGAACGAGATAATACCAAGCAACTTCCCGAACGCTGCCCAGCCGAGAGAAAGCATTAATTATTGGTAATTAATTGTATTTGCAAGCACTTGTCAAGATTAGTCAAAAAGACGAACGCGAACACGTCCTAAATATAGATATCTACGGAGAAGAACGTACAAGAAAAGCAATAACACTTTTTTGAATCAATACCTACCATAGTGCAAAAAAGGTGGAAATAATGGTAACATGAAGGATCAAAAACCTGTCAATAACCTAACGAACACCCAGAACTTACTTTTTCGCAATTAAAGTCCTATAACACTGGTCCTACATTAAAGTAAGGAGACTTTAACGAAAGTTTGTAGTAGAAATATCTGTGTGATATTCAGAGAGATACGGGGGAATGGTACGGAGATTGCAGGCATATCGAAACGTCACTCCAAAAAAACGGAAGCACTCTATCGATGGATGGCGCGAAATGTCGAACGTTCGAACGTGTTCGAAAAAGTAAAAAGTAGAGGTGTGAGCACTATGGTATGGAATGACATAACACGTGCGCGGAAACGAAGAACTTTTTATTAAAAGTCGTGGACATGCCTTTGTTTTTTTTTCCAGAGGGAGTCTTAATTTCAGATGTCAAAACTGAAAACTTAGCTATTACTAGATTCATTCTTGTTCGTAATAACCAATAAGAATATTTTTACGAAGTCGCACTTATCACCTAGCCTTTTCCCAATTGTTGTTGGGGTCGGCTTCCAGTCTTACCGGATTCAGCTGAGTACCAGTGCTTTACATGCAGCGACTGCCTATCTGACCTCCACAACCCAGTAACTGGGTAATACGATACCCCTTGGCAAGACTGGTGTCAGATCTCAAGCTTCTGTCTACTCGTAACGACTGTCAAAGATCTTCAAATGACAACCGGGACCACAGTCGTTCTTCTTTTTAACCTACAATTTGATAAGACATTAGCTCACTTTCGAAAAAAAAAATATAAAGCTTCCTCGTCAGTATATATGTATATTCTGATAGCAGAATTTCTATTCTATCGGAAAACGTTGTTGGCCGAGAAGTTTACAGATTTTTGTACGATTTTCAAGACCTGAAATATGGATTCGACCAAAAAAATTACACCTCCGTCACGAAATCTTTTATTTTATTCTATCGAATACTATTCGTCAAATAACTCGTACTTTTGTAATACATTAATTAAGTAAAGGACCTTTTATAAAACATATTAAAATAATACATTTGTATTCATAAAATATGTTTTATTCATGATCTTATACCACTCTGTCACATTTTCTGCTATTATAAAGTATATTTTTGCTATAAATCAATTTTAACTATCATTTAAAAATTAATACAAATATCACAGACGGCAATATCATAAACTATTATAAATATAAATTTTCCAATGTTGCACTAGTCATAACAAAATATATAAACCACCAAAACAATTTTCCTACCAGGAGACAACATCGTGACAGAGTAGTAACTTATGTGACAGAGTTGTTATTCTAGGGGATACCAGGCTGCGTTTTGGAATACAACAGGTTTATTTTTCTTGAATCATTTATTTTGTTATAAATCTTTATCAGTCTTCAACATTGTCATGAGATCGCACTTAGATATTTAATGAAATCCTTTAGAATAAGAGTTACGTATTTTAGTAAATTAAATGACTACTCACTAGTCTTATGTAAATAAAAAACTGTAGTCTAACTTGATAACAATTTAAAAGTCCCAAAAATATAAAATAAAATAATCATCATTAACATTAGTACAATCTAGCAAAACAATATTCCAATTTCGAAGCCACTGACAGAAAGTCTTATTTTTCGAAAACTGACAGTGGCTCTTCGAACTGAAAATATTGTCTCTTTCCCTTTTTAATAACATTCGGAGCCGGTAACACTTTAATCAAATCATCAAAAGGAACATCCGATACGTCATTCTCCACCAACTTAAACAGTCTTCCACTATCATCGACTGTTTTTAGGAACATTACCAAGACATCGCCTTCTTCATCGACGGTACTTTTTGTTACTCCAGCGTAAGTGTGTTGGATTTTCCTTTCGCTTCGTACTTTAACCAATACATGTACTCCATCTTTTATATTCATTGGATGACCGTCTTTAGGCTGGAGTGTTAGGTAAGAAGTACCGCAGGCGGCAGTTTGATCAGTTGGATATTTCGTATTAAGCGTGGCCAAAGGCTGATTTTTATCGGATGATTCATCTGGGCTATACAGTCTCGTGAAAAAAATTCGGGGCATCCCAATTGTGTTTCTAATATCAGCGAGCGTGAAATCCTCAACATCATGAATTATATCGTCTTCTTTCAACAGTACTCGTCCATAGTATTTTTTTGTTGTTGGGTTTCAGGTAGAGGCCGATAAGTTTAAGGAACGTGGCAAGAACAGAATTGTTCACAAAAACAACTTAATGGTTTAAGCTTCCACGAGTTTCCGTGAACATTTGGTGGACTTGCATTGTTCCTTTCAGGGGCACAATGTTAGTTAGAATTGTTGCTGCTTCCTTTTCTAAGTCTTCGTCTGTCACCATGAACAGTTTAATTTTGTTGGCATCTTGAAGCGTGGAGAAGAATTGGAACACATCGGCAATATCGTTTCCTCTAGTTATCATCAGCTTGGCGTTTCATTGTCCCTCAACACCATTAGCAGCATTAGCTTGTCCATGCCCTGATACGAACGCTGCACTTCTTTGTATTCTGACTATTGCTTTCATCTTTGTTCAATAGAGATTGGGAGTTTAATAGTACCTTTTCAAGCATATTGTTCTTCTACCTTGTTTTTTCATTTCCGCAATAATCGCTTTTTGATTCGATGTTCTCACATGCTCATGGCAGCCAATAGCTTCTTTCGAGCATGGTGTCTTTCTAAATCCTTGCGCTTTATTTTAGCTACCTTCTCTGGGTAATTTTTCGTTTCTGCCGACAACGCCGCTGTCTTTCTGCTGATGTTAATGTATGATAATGAATAATTGCCATAATAACTAGTGTATCTATTTCAGTATTTGTCAGATTTAGCATAAATAGAACATGAATAACGTTTATTTTACCCCCCCGTCACGTACTTTACCACTCCGTCACAATAAATATGTGACGTAGTTGTCATGTGACGGAGGGGTAAAACTTTGTTGCAAAGTCGATAACATTTAAAAGTTAACATAGAATATATAATTTACACGTAGGCAATAAAATATTTCTTATAACGTAAGAGTAGACAACGAAAAGTAACAATAATTATTATATTTTGAATCAATTACTTACGTGACGAAGCGGTAACCAAATAAACACACGGACCTCCTATCACAGCTTTCGGGCGACTGACGCTCTGTGTCTTGATCGCTGAGGGGAAATCGTACCAAGGGAGTAAGGGGGTCTAAACCTCCAGTCGCAGGCCACAAAGACGAACGGCACAAGGGCGTTTTTCGAAGGTCAAACCACGTGACAGAATTTACAAAATAAAACATCACGTAGTAGGAGACAATTATTTGATATTTTTTGAATATTTTATTAAAAGTTATAAAAAATAATGTTTGCTATAACATGATAGGTAATATATTTAGGAGTTATAAGATATTTTTACGTTTTGGGTCGTCATATAATTTTTTCGTAATATTATAGATAATACACAAGCCGAGGTAGCGAGAGACACTGAGATTTTGTATGAAATACACTTCTGTCACGCGGATTTACAACTCTGTAACGTACTTTTTACAATGAAATTATTCAAACATATGTTATTTAATCATGCACAGCCATTATGTGTATATTACAATGCATGTTGAAATACAATTAAGAAAAAAATATGGTAATTTCCTTGTTTTTTTTTTCACTGACTGGTGGAGACACCTTTTTGTAGGTTAAAAAGAAGAACGACCCACCAACGGCTTAACGTGCTTTCCGAGGCACGGAGGAAACTAGCTATGTTGAAATGGTCACCCATCCACGGACCAACCTCGGCAAGCGTTGCTTTACCTCGAAGATCGACCCGTGCGGCTGTTATTATTTAGCCACGAGCTCCTCCAGTCGTACTTATCAGCATATAAAATAAAATAATTAAAAAATCATTCATCATTCTTTAAATAAGCTTTTTTAGTATTTTTCTCAGCAAACCCTTTCATTTGATACCCATTTGGCCGTGCACAAAAAAAAACTAGTCCGTCATCTTGGGCCGCCCGCCATATTTAGCTAACCAAGCATTGTCATCCATACTAAACGTGTATGCAAAATTTAATCTTAATCGATGGAGGATAACTGATTCAAAATTCTGTTGCAAGATTTGACCCGAACACACTTACATACATACGTATACATACATTGGAAGTTAAATAAAAGCTTGTAAAAATGAAATATAGTTACTATGAAATCATATTATGCTAAATAAGTGAACAGTAACACCATTGCAGGTCTTTAGTCTTTCTGTGATAAATTTTATCATACTAGGTAACTATAAAAACAAAACTAACTATAAAGTAGTAAACAATGATATTCAAATAAACAGATACGTTATACACTCATAAAACAATTGAAAAAAGTGTTCCGCGCAGCAGCGGCAGCACACATACACACTTTTCATTCATCTGACATTTCACTACAATGTCGAAAGGGATGGCTTGTTAAAGCAAACAAGAAAAAAAGAGATAGCTAGTGTTTGTCACTTGCGTGTGAATGTAAACAAACATTATTCTGACAACCAATGTTTTTTCTTTTTGTAACCTCCAAATATCAGAAAATTAGGAAAAAAAATTGAAATAAATTAGTAAATTGAGGTGTATTGCGTATTTACATATGGTATGAGATCCCTTCTGTTTTATGTAATTTGGTATTATAATTGGTACACTTTCTAAATACACACGATGGCATTTTTTTAATTTTGTTTTTTTTTTCAACAAAGCGTATCGCTCTTCGCCATGCGTGACATAAACTAAAGACTAAATCATACAATTGTCTACTATTCGAGTCTTCACAATGCGCGCGCTTATAACATATCTGTTTATTTGAATATCATTGGTAGTAAAATTATTTATAATATAAAGAGACAGCCCGAATTTTGTGAGTTTGTTCCTAAACGTAAGGTTATCTCTGGCACCACTACCTTTTTTTTATTTGTTTTTTTTTAAATACCTGTGTTTACAGAAATTTACAAATGTGCAAAAAGAGCTGTAGGTAAATACAAAAAAGTGATATTTATCACAAAAGGTACAAAGTGCTATTTATTCATCACAAAGGGAAATAAAAAAAATAAAAAATATTGCCTTTTGCAAGGCAACTTTGGTAAGGATGAAAATCACAACAATGCTTTTCATGACACAGACAATCTGTTCTAGTTTAGGTACTACCCCAGTGCACGGTTCGTCATTGCAGACACCACTACTTTCACCTCATTGAATAATGCTTTCACCATTTGTGGGGTACATTGTTCCAGATGGTTATAGAATATAAATAATTGTAACACAAGCAAAGCCGGGGCGGGCCATTATTTCAGTTAATGTAGAAGTACTATTCCATTTCTTATGACGGTGCGAAAAGTGCGCAAATTTAATCAACCAATGTTATCCGTCTTAACGCTTCACAGGTTTCGATAAAAATCAATTAGGCCATTCCCAATTAGGAGATCTCAAACCTTGCATATATTGGAGTAAAACTTTAGAACATACTCAGTCTAGAGCTAGCCTTTCCAAAACTTTGTTGGAGTCGGCTTCCAGTCTAATCGGATGCAGGTATCTGACCGTTACAACTCACTAACTGGTTAACATGATACCTCTTGGCAAGTTTGGCGCCGGCTTTTCTGGCCACTGACAACCGGCTAAGTCTGTCATAAATCTTCAAATGGCCGCTGGGCCCCGTGCTTTTTTGAGAAATGGAGGAGTTTCGATATGTAATGTATGGTCACCCATCCACGTTGCTTAACCTTCAAGATTAACCATTGTGACTGTTACTACATTTCAAATCAAATATTTTATTTTCAAATTATATTTAAAAATTCTTTCACTGCCAACTACCAAACATTTTGTACAATTCTGACACATTTATTCTTTGTCCTGATGTCGTGATGCTGTGCCGCCGTGAACAGCAAGCATGGCGTCACACGGTATAGTAAAGATGCATTTAGTTGCAGCCCGTACTTCCCGCGTCACTTGGAATGAACACAAATGAATGCCTAAATCAATTTGCCTAGCCTTTTTTTAACTTCGATCGACAGTGTGAGGTTGAATAAATATTAGGTACAGTAGATGACCATCTATCTGACTTCCACAATTTAGTTACTAAGTTACACAATACAACTTAGCAACACCAGTGACAGATTTTCGGGATTCTGACTACCCGTAAAAACTGTCAAAGATCTACAAAATAATGACACCCGGGACCAGCATCGGATTGAAGTGTTTCGACGACACGACGGAAATTCGACCAAAAACCGACCTCGAAAGACGTTGAAGATCGACCCGTGTATTACTATTAGGTACCGTGCACTAATTATTACTAAGCTAAAAGCTCTTAATTACAATTTTAGAACATACTACGAATATGAATCATCATCATCAGCCTTTTATTGTTCCCACTGCTGGGACACAGGCCTCCTCTCTGTGAGAGGGAACAAAAATTAATAACTTATTTGAAATCTAGATGCAAACGTTCTCGAATTGCAGGTATATACCAGGTATAGGTATCATAACCTGGTATAGGTGCGGCAGGAACGGCGATATGCGCTCGAGCAGTAACGCGAGTGACTACGGCGGCAGCCGCAATTTTTGCGCTAGGGCGTTGTCGAAGCCGTCCTGCCGCACTTTGAAGCCTCGTTGAAAAGAGAGCAGCGCATCTCCTACAGGCTCACTCAGGTACTGACCTGGCACGGTTGCTTCGAGTGAGTGAGTACCTGAATAGGATAGGGCTTGAGCAGCTTATTGCAAATTGCCACCACTGTGGAAGCGACCTTGACTCTGCACAAAACACGGTCGAGGGGCGCCCTGCGTGGGCTTCTGAATGGCAAGTCTTGGTCGCCAGGATCGAGCGAGACCTGTCTTTCCCAGCAGTTGTGAGGGCCATGCTGGTAGAGACAGAAAACTGGGGGTAAACGGCCTCCTTCGGTGAGATCGTGATGTTCCAGAAGGAGGCCGCCGACCGGGATCTCAAGAGAGCCGATCCCGCTCAATGAAAAAGGCGCCTGAGAGGTAACCGCCCCGATGCCTAAAACGGCGAAAGCCCGCCTGTATTATAAGCAGGTGGGACTCCGATTCGCGGGTGCTCAGAATGAGGAATCTGTCCGCCAACTAAGTGACTCCTGGAAAGACGGTGGCACTGTGGTCAAGTGCTGCCGTGCACAGCGTGGCGCTTTTTCTGTCTCCCCTGGGATGTGCCCTGACAGGCGTTGCACAAAAGGGTTCTGGGGTGGTGTGTTGAAAGGTCATGCGGCCTCTTTTACGTGCTGATGATGATCACCGGGGTGGTTGTAGTGAGATAAAAATGCCACACTTGCAAATTTTGAAGGCTGCCCCCGTTACCAAAAAAAAGGTAATATAGGTAGACGGATCATCTATAACCGAGAATCATGCACTTCGCCGATAGCAACTAACTCGAAAGCTAAAGGGTAATGCGAAATCTTCACGGTAATTATGAGTACTCGCACTATTGAGAAATACATTTCCGATAATGCACTACCTACGTAGGTATTGAAGCCAATGTATATTTTGATCGATATTCCTAACTTTCCACTGAAGTTACGAATACTTGCAAAGTTCCACTAGTTTATTATGCTTCTTGAGAAACTAGAGGAATTCTACAGATCTTTGATTTCATTATTACTGGAATCTGGTTTTGATGTAGAAATATTTCATTATTTTGCCCTTATAAGAATTTATTTAAGGTCGACGGAACATGTCTTCTTCTTCCAAACTTCTCATTCATTTAATCAAAGAAAAAAATGGGGGTGACCCACTCACTGTCTATGTCTAAAGCAGCATTTTCACCTGCAAGTAACTCGCATACAAGTTATTACACTTCAAAGTTTAAATAATTAAAATAAATTATGATGATAAAATTATGAACTACCGTTCTTGTTAATGCCGATAAAAAAGTTAATGTGGACTATGACTGGGATTAACAAAAAATATACTTTCTTTTGAATCAAGATTCCAGTAAAAAAAATCCTTTCATTCGAGTGAAATACAGGAGAAGATAAGACAACTTAAACATACACCAAGACCCCTAGAACAGTCGCTCAAAGGGTTCGATAGGGATATATTTACGCTTGTCGGTAACACTTAATTGACAGCTGGGCTGGCTTTGACTCAAATATTTGCATGTCACATCATTATGACTATAATTCCGGTCTTAACATAAATATTAGGTCACTACATATGAAATTGGCGTTTTGTAAGGGAGGAATATAAAGTCGTTTTTTTTGATATATTATATTTATTTAATCAAAGTATGTATCATTGCTATCTATGCACTTTTGCCGCCTCAAAGATAGTTCATTGATCCCTAAAAAAATAATTCGGACGGATATCCATAAAATCTTTGAAGGCGCTTTGGACTGCCCCATCGGAGTTGAATTTTTCCCCTCGTAAGAAGTTATCCAAATTTCGAATGGTAATCTGTTGGAGCAAAGTCCGGGAAGTACGGTGGATCTCTTGGACATTTCAATTGAAGCTCCTCGAATTTGGTAGCAGTCTGTTGTGCAGTGTGTGGTCTAGCGTTGTCCTGAAGCAGCAGTGGCCTAGAGCGATTGACCAGCCTCGGCTGTTCAGCAGCTAGCTTTTCCATCATGGTTTGCAGTTGCAGATAATAGACATCCGCCGTAATCATCTGGCCAGATTTAAGAAAGCTGTAGTGAACGACAGCGGCACTAGTCCACCAAACACTTACAAGTAATTTTTAATAAGTCAATTTTCGCTTGAGGCAGGCTTTGGCTGGTTCGCCAGGGTTCAGCCATTGCGATGAGCGTTTCCGATTATTGTACAGGATCCACTTTTCGTCACAGGTAATGATTCGATTAAAAAGCCCTTAATTATTGTGCTGGTTGAGTAATGTAACACAACAGTTGACACGCGTTTGTCGGTTTGCTACACTCAATTCATGAGGTACGTTTTAAGCTTTTTCACCTTCCCAATTTGCTTCAAGTGGATTAAAACAGTTTTATCACTAACACCGCAGCCTGCAGCTAACTCGGACGTGGTTTGCGATGGATCCGCTTCCACAATAGCCTTCAATTCTTTATTATCAAATTTGGTCTCGGCCCTCCACGGGGTTTTTTCTGCAGGTCGAAATTTCCAGAACGAAAACGTTGGAACCAAAAACGCACCGTGTTTTCTTTTGAGACACCGTCGCCATACACTTCATTAATCCTTCGAGGCGTTTCTGCAGCACTGGTGCCACGATGGAACTTTTACTCGTAAATAACGCGTAGTACATTATTACCTCAATGTAAATAACGCGATATTTCAAGTTTTCCATTTTGTAAACTGACTGACGCAAAGAAAAACCAAAAGAGAAAAAAATAATATTACAGTTTTCCATACACCATAGCATGAGTAAATAGCTGTATAAATATAAAATTGGAATTCCAAACCAAAAAGGAGGTATTTCAGATCAAAGTGGCCAGTACGACAAAACGCCAATTTCATAGGTAAGGACCTAATAATTATGTCAAGACCGAAATCGCATCAACACATATTGCGAAAAAGAAAAGTTTTATGTATGTATATATAACATATATATGCAATTATTTCCATGTACATGGAAGTACATGGAAAGAAGTCACAATATTTAAAACCTCTGTTTTTATTTTCCTAGTTCCATATCGAATAATTTTCTAGAAGCTGTAGTAGCAGAGAAAAAGACATGACCATGACTTAATAGCAAACGTGAAATACGGAACACAAAACTCTGAATAAGCAATAAAACGTAATTTTTTTTTTATTTTTGAAGTCCCACATCGAGTAATATTCTAGGAACGACAGTGAAACGTAAACTAACCGTTAGAAAATCTATTGCAATTAGTCTGAATATTAGATTCAATAATTCTCCACCTTCAAGAACGTTCGGTGGTTGCTTTACCAAGACCTAACAAACTGATACTGAAAATAGATATAATTGCTGTGAAACCGAACGGGGTTATGTTTATGTTCCTCGGCTGAGGTAACCGTTAGAAAATTATCTGCTGCAACCAATGTTGATATTTAATTTTATTATTATACACCTTCGAGGATTTGACCTTTTTTAACTTTGACTTTGGTTTACAGAAATAGATATAATGATTAAAACGAGGTTGTGAAATGGAACGGCTTGATTATCTGCCCCACTTCTATGAATTGTTTGCTCCAGAATTTTATACGGACGCTGAAGTAATCGCTTCGTTATTTGCAAGATGATGGGACCTGACATTTACTGATTGCACTAAATCGACGTTTTTGCTCGATACTGCAAAAACTTACAATAAGTGGAGAATTCTCATTGATTTCTTTTCTTTCGCGACAGCAGCTTGCAACTATGGCATGGTCAGGCCTTTACAAATATGGCAAAATTAAAAATGTTTTAGATCGTTTATTGCAGACTTGGCCCATGGTGTAATATATAGAGCATATTAAGAAATTAAAAAAAAAAAAAATATGAACGAAGAAATCATTTATTTCAATACAAAGTATCAACATTTTTGAAGTCATAAAAATCGACTTTAGAATTTTTGATTATTAAATTTTTTATTTTATTTTATACCTACATATTATGTAGTAGAACCCGAACTGCCTGATATATCTGTGATACCAGAGAGATGACCATAGAGTTGCTCTTATAGTAAGGTCATTTTTGAGTGTGCGTAAGGGACAGATGTATACAAGTCATATACATCTGTCCCTTACGCACATTTAAAATAACCTTACTCTAAGAGCTTATGGTCCCCCCTGACATATTTAACTGTCGGTTAAGAATGTTTTCCCAAAAATGTTTAGACTTTTAAACAAAGAAAAACCTGGGCGTGAAAAATAAAACTTATATATGCATACATAACTTATGGCTATAAAATGCGCGCACAAATAAAAAGGGGTCCTCCAAACTACCAAAAACAAAATTGATTGATTTTGGCCAAACCATTTAAGGTTACTCTAGTCGATTTTTCTTCCATACAAATGTAGTCTGGCAATTAGGTTGTTGAATTAAAAAAAATTACGATTTTTTTTATGTATTTCTAAACTTTAAATATCTTAAATTATATTGTCGTTTCAAAAAACTCTTAAATATTTTTTTCAATTTATTATAAGCAATTGAAAATCGATAAAATTTTGAAAAGAACCACGTGACTACAAACGGGCCACAATTGGTCGCCATGTTGGTGACGTCATAACGTTCAAGGAAATCATGATAATATAGTGTCAACTACACGTAGATTGACTAAAAATATCCGAAAATGAGTGCAAAAATATTATTAAACAACAAATTTTATTTAGTCATGCGTGATAAAGGATTTATTAAGGCTAATGTCGATAATATACCCATCTGATGGACGATTTGGAAGTTTTGAGCATAAATAAAGTAGTCATGAATATTATTCATGAGAGTGGACCGGTGTTAGATATGGTTGTTTACCAGGTACATTAGGAAACATAATTGTCATAACGTAGTCGTTTTTACATATGGGTAGGTGATATTGGTGTAAAATAAAAAGTAAACAAACACGATTGGCGCGATATGATAAATATAGGTACCTACACATAAAATTTTCGGTAATTTCCATTATTTACATATCCCTTAATAATATTGAACGCTAATAATGTCTATATTATATATTTACAAACACTAAAAAGTTTGTAAAACAGAAACATAAAAATATTAACTTGGTAGATTTTCGTTACACAAATTCTTCAGTAAGTATCTCTTAAATACGTCGACCGATTTTCACAATTCAAACAGAAATTTTAGTTTTACGCCTAAATCTGTCATTTAAAAATAAAATAATGAATAAATCACCATAAACAAAAAATCATCAATCAAGTTACGTAATTAAACAACTATGTCAACTTTGCTCGAAAGTTCCCTTAAAATTTACTATTCTCAGTCTTTAATTATCAAAGTAAGAAATTAATACGAATCTAATACCTACTAAATTAGAACAAGAGAACAACATAATTAACACATTATAATTGGAATCTAGTTAGAAATAGAACATTGCTTAAATTTAGTTGATTGCTAGGTACTTGGCTATTGCGCGAATCACATATAATTGGGATCTTTTTAATAATGGTACGAAGCAAGCACGATAACTTTTAAGGTTCGATATTTATGATCAATATATTCGATATTCATCAATATATTGACGATAATAACAAGATTGAATCGGTTAAAAGTCAAAACACTGTATCAGCTATGTGCTACAATGAGTAGAAATGAACGTTGTGACGTCACACGGGCTCGGATTTGTTCGGCAAACTATCGGGGTGTTTTCGGTACTGGATTCAGAAAAATATTTTCAATTGGATTTTACTTTGTGATTACAGTGAAAAACAAAAATCTAAAAATTGTTTATTACTAAAATTTCTAATGACCTTTTCATTTTTTACAAAAAAAAAATTGGTTCAACAAACCAATTACTCCACTGTTTGACGATATACGTTCAAAATAAAAATTCATATCAATTTGTCTCATCATAATCTAGCCCTGCATGGAAACAAATAATTAAAAATTAAATGTTTGAAAGTTATGAGCGTCGAAAGTTCCATATTTTAACACTAATTTTAACGCATCTTTGGGCGGAAATAAATACCATAAGAAGAATGAAAATTCTATATCTTTAGCACGTGTTGTCGGATGAGGTAGCACGCATTTTAACCTCGCGCACAAAATAGTTCGTACCGTCGACTAGGGGAACCTTAAGTAAACTGGCCAGAACAATTTTTTATTTCAGTTTGTATTCAATTAAAACATTCGCGCTGCGACGGCTTGTTTGAATTTGATTGGACAGGAACCACGGCCAATATTTATACACCTGTAGCTCGGAACAGCAAAAGAAAACTAAATAATCATGGTTGACCAAACCGGCCTGCGGTTTCAAAACCAAACTTCAATCGAAGTGTTGACGAGTAAATGAATAATTTCTGTCTCGCTGGTCTAGTGATCACAAGCGTTACTGCTGAACATGAGGTCATGCATTTGATTCCCGAGTCTGGGAAAGTGTTATTGGGTTTTTCCATCTGGATTTTCTCAGTAACAGTCTGGATTTGTGGCCTGTTTGATGGCAGTAGGCTAGCCCCTATCACAAGGAGTTTAAACATAACAGGCGAAATAGGGGTGCACTGCAGCTGCACCTCTGCCTAAACCTTCGGAAATTAATTCTGAACTTTATTAGAACATGTCAGTTGGTAGATAGCACTTAGTGTTTTGGTAAATTTATTATCTACCAGTTACAACACGTTCTGGGAAAAGTTTTGTTGTCGACTTGAAATTCATCAGCCAACCTGTTCATTATTGTTTGCAGGTAGGCGAACAGGACTCTCATTACGAAATATTGATTCCCATGAACCACAAACATTCGAAATTTTAAATACAGTACTCGCCAAACTTCTTGGCCACCCTGAAGTTGGCTACAATGGATGCGCAGTAATAGTAAATCTCATACAAAAGCAGCACCGTGCCGCGCCTTGGGCATCGGCAAGCTAACTTCAGGGCGGTCCAGAAGATTGGCAAGAACTGAATTATGTTTGGCGTCAATGGGTTAAATAGTAGATTATGCGCCAAGGTGATAAAGCATTGTCTTACGTCTCGGGCAGAATATTGAATCCTGAGCGTAATGAGGGACTCAAGAGCTATAAAAGTGCTGAGTGAAGCGAGGGGTTCAAGCTGCCCATGATGAAGAAAGGCTTTATCCCAGAGGAGCAAACTCTACTTTTCACACCTTCTGCGCGAAAATAAAAAGCCAGGGCTCCATAAATAAAGTATTTATTTTGTAATGAATATAAATCAAAAGTTAATATTGATGTTGTACACATTAATACAGTTATGGAAGGGTAGAGTAACAGTTTTGTTCGGTAGATTTATGGATGTTATGGTAGAGTGTATTTCATTACTCAAAGCTTCAAAGGTGTAGAAACTTGATTCTTTGAAATCGTGCCTTTTTTCTTTTTGAGTCCTGCTTTTGGTGGCCAGTTCGATTTTCGAACAAAGCTTGGGCTTTTATTTCCTTAGAGTTTTCCACGAGTTTCCACATGAATTTGACGTGGATCAAATCACTTTACTCCCTAGGGAGTTTCATACAACTTTACCTTCCCTACGAGGTAATGTTTTACTTTACCTACGTTGAAATTGTATGATATTGCATGATCAACCTTCTGTACCTGATTTAAGCAAATACATGATTTTGTTTAGGTATTGATTTTGATATGTAATTGGACATTGACGAGCAGGTGGTGTGAAAACATGTAAATTCTTGGTGGCCAGTATTATTTTATCAGAAAATCTATCATCACAAAATAATGATTCCCAAGAATTGCCACATTCGAAATTTGAAATACGTGTTTGGTGTCAAAGGGTAAAAATATAATTGGTCTTAAAATTCTTGGTGGCTAGTATTAAATGCAGGTGGTTATTAAAGACCATGGAACGAAACATCTGAAAAACATGTTTTGCCTAACATAATCCAGTAGAAGTACCAATAAACATTTTAATAAATGCCATGGAAAAGAACAGTTAAGACTGACTCTTACTTAAGCCGTTAGCACATAGAGCAGAGATAAAAATATCTATAAAAATGGCTTCCATTCCTCCGTTTGTGGTTCTAAAGGATAAATAAAGTATCCTATTTAAAGTACCCTAGTGGCTGCCCTCACTTATGTTCAAGTCGACCACTGTCATATCATCACTATTTGATAAACAATCTGTCACTATACCTATAGTTTGCTAGGAGGGATTCGGAACTAAGTATTCATAATTGCACAATTATAATGTCTTTCTTCATAATATAAAATAACTATTTTAAACAAATTTCTTCGTGTTTCTCTCACCAAACACTTTAATTTAAAAAATAAAAGTAATTGGTCCGCCATCTTTGGGAATCCGCCATATTCGATTTAGAATGATGTCATTTACTTAACCGTTCTTTATTAAACAAACCAAACAAGTCATGCAAAATTTCAGCACAATCGGTTGGTTTTTGTAAAGTGATGTGTAACTTTTTTGGTGTAAATTAAAGTTTAGGTATTCAGCCAGTATGTGCAGTTGAAATATTTAACCCATACATACAAACTAACAAGACAAGTTAAATAAAGCAGCCTGTAATTAAGTCAATTTTTGTGTACAGTGTAAAATAACCACGTGGATAGTTACAGAGTTATTCCGCGTGGTTTTCCTAAACTGTGCATTGGATTTGGATGTGGTTTTTACCATCATTTAGTTAGAGAATTTGTTCCGGATTATTTATGATTGAGATAAATTATCTAACTTATTCTCTATAGTAACCAATACGTTGTTATATAATATTTAGATTTACTCATTGGTTGATCATCAAGGTTAAGGCACCGATTCCCTTGAGTAGCTGATTTTAAAATGAGAATCACGTCTAAACGGCAAGTCGTAATTTTTTGTAAAATTATATGTTATATAAGACCATTTTCTTAATAATTTCATCTAAGCAGAATTTGAGTTTTATTCGTATAACATTGTGTAATTAATTTGTAAAGTTATGTCTAAAACGGACAAAAACACGACAATCGCACCAAAACTGCTGGGCGTATTTTAATGACAACGACACCATCTCAAAGACAATATAATTATCTACGTTTTGATCTGAAGCTTTTTTTTAAAGTCATAAAATAATAAACAAAAGAAATAGAACAAAAAACTACTAAATATTGGGTCGTGCGGGTGTGAAACGAGTTCGCGTTTTGTTTCCTCAAGATCGTTGGCGTTAGTCGTCGTCTTAAGCAACATACCGAGTTTCCTCCGTGCCTCGGCAAGAACGTTAAGCCGTTGGTCCCGGCTGTAATTTGATGATCTTTGACAGTCGTTACGGGTAGTCAGAATCCTTAGATCTGA
Organism: Orthosia gothica; assembly: GCA_949775005.1. Taxonomy (NCBI): domain Eukaryota; kingdom Metazoa; phylum Arthropoda; class Insecta; order Lepidoptera; family Noctuidae; genus Orthosia; species Orthosia gothica. Next base: position 32,849,046 of record OX459039.1, on the reverse strand, counting down.
CACCAGTCTATCCAAGAGGTATCGTGTTACACAGTTACTGGGTTGTGGAGGTCAGATAGGCAGTCGCTCCATGTAAAACACTGGTACTTAGCAGAATCCGGTTAGACTGGAAGCCGACACCAATGAAGTGGGGAAAAGGCAAAGGCTAAGCAGATTGACTCATCTATATTGCATTGAATTATTTAAATTACTTAAAGCAATTAATCTCCATGTGTTGTAAAGTCGTAGAAACAGTGTGAAGAAGAAGACCTGTCCGTCTTGGTATAAAAAAGTAGGAGAGTGGACTTTCTACGTGCGGTTATTAGATCACGCCTGCATGCGGTTGAGCTCCCGCAATTGCAATGTCATTTGCATGCAGTTTATGCGGTATGAAGTGCAAAATAATTGAGTGACTGTTGGCTAGCCGCATACGTTCGTTTTCCGCGTTCGATTTCCGAATTCGTTTTCCGTATTTGGAGACCCAAATACATCGTACGCTAATAAAATACGTTGACTGCCCCACACGTCCGTTTTTTTTCGAACGGTTCACTTTCCGTTCATACGTATCGAATACCAGCCCGCGCGTTCGTGAAAATTCCAAACAGGGTAAAACTAACGTCTGCGCTAGGTTCATGGAATGCCGAGTCTGTATTTCATATTCGGAAAACGAACGTGGAAAACGTACCTATGCGGCCAGCTTAAATGTGGTTTCAAAACGCAACGCAGTGATGGTATGGATATGGTAATATATTTTTTTAAGTATTTATATAGTTTCAAACTTTAATAAGTACTATCGAAAAAGTGTGTTAAAAAATTAAAATAACCTTTAAACCTTGTTTATAACTCATAGTCAGAACAGAAACAAACCAAAAAACAGACTGCTATCTTTTGATTAACTTTTGTTTTAGCAAATTAGCTAAGGAAACCATTTACTTATTATTAATTTCTCCAAATAAATCTAAAGAAGTATTACTAGCAAGAACAAGAAGCCACAAATGGATAGGCAACTTCTTTAGATTAACACAAAAAACGTTTCATTACACTTTTGGCAGATGTCTTGGTTGAAACTGCTATGCTAATCCAGTCATGAGACTGCTCCAAGATTAATATGGAGAAATATCCAGGCTTCGTCTTCACGACTGAATGGCAAGTGTCCAAACACATTATGTTGATTTTATGATGCACTCCTAGTGTCTGTGATTGGGACTTATTTCAACCAATAGCCGGATTAATGATCGGAAGATAAAGTCGATGAATACGGATCAAATACGCCTTGATTTAGAATGGTGCGTCTTTCATTTTATGGGTTGAGTAATCGAGTTTATTGGAACGTAGATTTATCTGGATTGGCGACTGTGTAGTTTTGTTAAACTGGGTGAAATGCGAATTTGATTTCACATTTATGTTGTACCAGCCTTATTGCGTAAGTGAATTCGGCAAGGCAAAGGACAAAGAGTATGAACAATCGACCAATCATATGATAGTTGAAAGACGCGATTTGGATTTCCGTCTATTTGATTGGTTCCGTCTATGTTCATACTCTTTGCCCTTTTTATAGCACACTTTTAATTTATTGGCGTGAATGAGCTCATTGTCTCAATGTAGAAAAATAGTGTCATTGTCTATGGATGCGCGCTCTGCGCAGTCATGCACAATGAGTCTAAATTTCCTGCCATACCACATATTTTCTCCATTTACACTTTTGTTTTATTTCAACTGTATGAGAGAAGACAAAATAGTGTATGCAAAGGCATATAATTAGGTATTAAAAAACTCGTGTGATACTATTATCCTAACACTCGTGTAATAAACCCACACTCGTGTTTTAAAAATCCCTATTATATGACCGTTGCATAAACTGCTATTTTTAAATACGAGTATGTAGTATGAATCAGAAGGCTACTGAAACAATAAGTTTTCATGTTTGAACTGACGTCGCAATGTTAAAATGAAAACCAAATGAAATACTTGAGGCATTAAGGATTCCAACTCATAAAGCTATGCACAGCAGTGCGAATGGGAGGCAAAGTAAGAATGACACCCCGCCGACGGCGTGATAACTTTAATATAAACCTTTACAAGATTTCTGTAAAGCGGGACATTTGCGTACTCCGCAACGCTGCAGTTATGCTGATACGCTTTAAGACAAAATTCCAAGTCTTCCATTTTCAGAAAACACCTTGAATTTTCTCTAGCACATATTTATCGGGAAACTTTTAGTGCAGGCTTTCGACAGAATTTAAGTCCAAATAGCAAAATTCTTAAGAGCAACAAGTTCGCGAAATGTACACAACTGTCAAAGTTGACAGTGTGAAAGTAGTGTCGAGACTGTGGCACTAGGCATTCCTAGCGATATTTGAGAGCGTAAATGTCGTACCATCACGCCTAGTCGTATGCCCCGAAGGATAAGGCAGAGATGCACCTTAAGTACACCAAAATTTCATGTGATGAGGGACAAGCCAGACTCAGGGCTGCTACTGAGCAATTTCTTATAGAAAATCTCTATTATTTTCTGCACGAAACGGGCATCGAACTCTGTACCTTAGGCTTAGCAGTGGCGCTTGCGTCCACTAGACCAATTCGAGCTCCAATTTGGACTATTCGAGAGAAGGAACCATAAACAGTAACAAATAATGTGACAGTTTGGCAACTGTAAATTTTTAGTGTTCCGTAACCGAAGGGTCCAAACGGAGCCCTATTGCTGTCACTCAAGGGTCCGTCTGTCTGTCTGTCCATCGTCTCACACACAGGTTTTTCAGTCAAACGGTTGGAGCTAAAGTCCATAAATTTTCACAGCATAAGCATTTGTATGACTTTCATACAAATTGTCAAAAAATATTTTAATATGTTTATAAATTTTTTTTGCTCATACTGAAAAACCCCTTGGTTTCGAAAAAAAAACCTTCCCCATTGAGTGTATCGTTGTTTAGAGCTCGTTAAATAGATAAATAATGTATATGTTTGATCCTTATTATATTAAAACAAAGGAACGAGAAGCCACCAGTCAGTTTTTTTACAAAATTTTGTACCAAAGAACTTTTTTAACTTTCCATTGAACTTGAAATTTGTTGATAATGTTTATTAATACGTATGTTTTACTAAAATATACCAATATATTGATAAATCAAATTTTCTTTGAAATTTCCTCTTTTCTCAATTACAACCAATTTGTTTTTACGGTTTGGTACGGAACCCTAAATGTGCGAAGATTGATCCGCACTTGACCGGCTTTTTACCCTCAACTACAAAATTAAAACGAAATATACTTTCCATCGATTGCTAAAGATGGTGACATTTCCAACACAGCGAAATGGCATGAGTCAATAATCATTAGTGTCGTACAAAATAATAATTCTGTGAAATAAAAATACTACAATTTTCACTGACCTGAATAAAGTAAACAGATGGAACCGTGTCGCACTTTAATTAAAAGAAACAGCCACGCATTCTGTTAAAGCTTACTTGATAATATGAAACACTCGTACGATGGAACTTTTAGATTTAAAAAAATATTTAAAATCCGGTGTAAAATCTCCAGCAAACCGTTCATAGCTGCCATCGTCAGCTCATCTTTTAACGAGATGTCCAAGGGACTTGTACATAAACCGCGCCGCCCGGCGGCGTTGCCCGCTCAAAGACGGAATAATTCGACTTAGTCGCCTCGTCTGCAAGCGGTCTGAATGGTCTCCGTAATGCACATAAAAAACCTCTGTTGACTTCATTTTGTCAGACACATTTGACATAAACGTCAAACGAATGACATTCTAGCCGGAATATTATTATGTTTTTGTTGTATTGTAGCATTGAAGAGTGTACTCGTATGTAAGCGCTGTCTTCTGTTGTCTTTAGCGAGAGCTAAATGTGAGTACAATTATTTTACAAAAGTAATGTTCATAAGCAAGATAATATTGGTGGGGAAGCAGAGTTGTTGCCAACATCTGTTATGCGTGCTTGTGTAGATTTCCGCAATTCCGCATCAGTTTTGGGCCCACATCCGCAACCATGCTCGTTAAATGGTATACGATTCAATGCGAACTTTTTCTGTTTTCTGCGCTGCCGTAAAAAGCAATGTTTGTTTGTGGGACTGAAATGTATTGTTTAGGAGGATGTTTTTTTGCTGTTTTTCCAATGATATAGAGGTATGTTGTTGTTTGGCGACAACTAGACCATAAGGGTGATTGTGTTTGCAAACTATAAGGGGTTTTCTTTTTGTTCCGTTAATATGCGCGTTGTAAACCACCAACATGGCGACATTCTGGGGTGAAGTTTCGACGGGCTGTTGGCGCAACTCCATGACTTAGCACGTATTTGGCGTACGGGAACCTGGGTGGAGATATTGTATCTCAGAAATCCTGCTTCAACACTCACCTTTGAGATTTGATTTTTTTTTTTGCATTATTGGAAAAGAGTTTGACAATTTCAAACGCTTATCAATAATAAAAATAGTGATAGTGAAAATAGTGAAAATATGACTCTATGTTACTCGCTCTTTTGCAAAATGAAAAGATATTATAGCTCAAAATTATGGATTAAGAAAAAACTTTTTTGCAAAAAAATACTACCGACTTCCAAATGAAAAACTACAAAGTGTAAAATAACTTAACTCTTGGAAGTCGGTGTCTTACGTAGGTACCATTTTTTTTTTATATGGACACCGACTTCCAAGAGTTAAGTTATTTTTCACTTTGTAGTTTTTCATTTGGAAGTAGGTAGTATTTTTTAGCAAAAAAGTTTTTTATTTTTCCCTTTTTAGTTTTGCCTACCTAATAGATACGCAAGTTGTTTCATAAGGTCCCTATAACGCCGAATTGATTACCCGAATAACATGAAACTTGAAAATAACCGGTGAAATGAGAGATCTGCGTACCCCTTTAGAGCGTACTGGCGTATTGTTATGTTATGAAATGGTATAAACAATAAACAGACATGCGATTGCAGCAATCCCGAGAATTTTGCCGTTATTTATTGAAGAGTTCTGTTGTGTATCTCCGAAGTTCTTCATCAGACCTTCACCAAAATAAAATGGGACCAATTTCGAAACATACTCTTTCAAAAATAAAAAGAATTTTCAAAATCGGTCCACAATTGACGGAGATATCGGTGAACATACATAAAAAATAAATAAAAAAAACATACAAGAAGTCGAACATAGAACCTCCTCCTTTTTGGTAAGTCGGTTAAAAATAGCTAGTGCTATTTATGAACAATAAAACCGATGTCTCTACAACAACTTTGTTTACCAACTATCTTCATAGCAATCTACATCGCAAATAGAGTGGCTCTATAATTTGCTTTTGCGAAATAACATCAGAAGTTTATTTAATCCTCTCTTAAAAAGTATCTTCGCGATATTTAGAAAGCAAGGAATTGCAATGTCAAAAAGAATTTACTAAAACATGATTTCTAAATCTTTAAAAAACTATCTTTTTCTATGTTTTCATTAAAAGTCGTAAAAATGTACTGAACATCATTACTGAAAAAGTATTTAATTATGCAAGACAATGCAAAAGATTTACACAGTTCATTCATCAGCGAGTTGTTGTGTCAAAAAAAAACAAAAATAAGACAAGTATAAAATTATGAAAAGTGCAAATTAGCTAAGAGTTTGCAACTGTTATAATATTCTTAAATTCTCAACGAAAAAGAATGTTTGACTCTAACAAATTAGGTAAAATATTTTATTTGATTAGTTTAAGAAAGTAGGGGAAGTCTTCGTTAACTGTTTTCGAGTTAAGCGCTTTTACTTTTGTTGAAAGTTGGCAGCTTTAGTCTCTGTCATGAAATCAGCTCTAAATGATATCAGATCTGTTGTTAGGAGAACATAATGTAACATACTACCTCCAATCCGCTCCATATCGATTTATTTGTCATTGTTGCTGTTGTGTTGTGCGTGTCTATGTGAATAAATGTATTCTGTTTTCGATTTGGCATCACTAGATTAAACTGATAGATCCTCTAATCAATCTTACCAACATAAGATCAAAAAGTTTTAAACCTGAACAGCTTTTGTCATCGGGTTCACTCCCATAAAAGTAGAGAATTATCTCTCGGAAACGTATTCAATCAAGCACATTTGCACAACCCATAATCAGAGTAACACTACACCTCTTTAGAAGACAGGTGGCAGTTTTTCTGGCTTCTGTGTATTTGTTAAGTCTATCAAAGGTCTTTATATGACAGCATAACGTGGTTTGCGAGGCACAAAGGGAGAATTCTCTGTGTCCTTGGATGGCCTGGATTATATACCGAGACCGGTATATAATCTTTAAGACAAGATTGAATAGGTTACTTCTAGGCAAGCGTGCTACACCGTCGACCACATCATCGCTTACCATCAGGTGAGATAGTGGTTAAGCGCGAGCCTAACATAATACAAACAAAATGCAATCAAGGCCAACCAGACCACCTAATCACGGACTGACCTCAGCAAGAACTTGCTTAACCTTGTTGATCGAATCGTGCAACTAGTTACTACTTGGCTTGGATAAAAATCAAAATTGTAAATCTATCACATAATTAATCTTAACAAGACAAATACTTTGTCTTAATCCAGGCCATGGATTACCGGTGTTTCACACCGTCACAAAATCCGTTCACGTGTTGAGGTGTGATTAAAAATCATCATTTAGCATTTGATTTAACATGACTTCAATATTTTCAATAAGAGAGCATGTGTGGTGGCCCAGAGTGGTAACAGCCGCGACTTACAATTTGTAGGTGATTAGAACCCAGGCAGGCACATTACATTGTATAAATTATTTCTTCACCACTGCTCTCAAAACGGTGAAGGAAAACATCGTGAGGACACTGGCATGACTAAAAACCAAAAAATCGAAAACATGTGACATCCACCAAAACGCACTGGGCCCGCGTGTTGGATTATGGCCCATTCACTCTCACAGAGGGGAGACCGCACGCACAACGGACCAAAAGGGAGTCTAAGAACGAAAAAAGGGGGTCTATCTATCCTATCCTAATATTTTCAATACCAGTACAAGCAATATTGACTCAACAGCTACCCTCCTTTAGGCTAAAAGTTAAGAAGTTTCAGACTTGCCAGAACTAAAATTAGTCCGAGTTACCGCCTGCAATTGCCAGTACAAGATAAACTGAAGATGCCGATGAACTGAGACACTCAGACACCCGGCTTGTTTATCATTGAGTGCAGTTTATATGTGTTTTGAGACAACCAATAAGTTTGAATAGTTATTTGCCTTCCTGTTTATTGCATTACTCATGCTTTTTGGTATTGAAGTGTGTTGCTGAAAGAATGCCATATTGATAACCCTTCTATTATTTTTCTGACTGCCTCAATATTGTGATGTTTATTTGAAATAAAATTAATTAATTATAGCTTTATGTGTTCCTAGCAAAATAATATCGTATCAGTGACGACGATTTCCAAGTAGTCCAAACTGGTTGCGATTAACATGCGTGACTGAAATGTCACGTGTTCAATTCTATCTATACTCTGACCAACATCAAGGTACAATATTTCCTAATAGAGCACTGAAAGCTCAAACAGCTGACAGCAGGTGTGAAAACATTTTAGTTTTAGGTTCTATGTAATCTAATTTTCTAGTCATACCAGGCCCCTCAGAAAGTATTGCGAAAAAAAGTTTTTATATATGGGAGACTGCCCAGTTATAATGTTTTTCGAAAATATGATTATTTATAAGTAAAAATAAGTAAGTTCCAATTTCAAAATTTCCCTCCACATTTTTTGCGAGTTAATTCAAAGTATTGTGTCTCACTGAAATATGGATCTGCGCCGGGAACATTTTAGAGCTATGATTTTATACGATTTCAAGTGTCGCCTGAAACCGGATGAATCGTACGATATACTTCAAATGGCATTCATGGATGAAGGCCCTTCCAAGGCAACCGTGTATCGTTGGTATAACGAATTCAAGCGCGGTCGACCAACTTTGGGGGATGACGAAAGAAGCGGTCGCCCTTTGACGGCTGTTACCGAAGAAAACGTGCTAGCAGTGAAAAATTTAATCCAAGACAATAGGCGAATTACATATCAGGAGATTCAACACATATTGAAGATTGGATCGGGAAGCGTTCACGAGATTCTACACAGCCATCTTCGCGTGAGGAGGATAGTATCACGCTGGGTGCCGCACAACCTCACCGATGCTCAGAAGCAGGCCCGGGTGGAATGGTGCCGTGATATGCTTAACAAATTTGAAGCAGGCTCGTCTCGGCGTGTTTACGACATCGTTACAGGTGATGAGTCCTGGATTTATCAATACGACCCAGAAACCAAGCGCCAGTCGACTGTTTGGGTGTTTCAAAATGAGCCAACGCCTACCAAAGTGAAGCGATCTAGAAGCGGGGGTAAGATTTTGATCGCTAGCTTTTTTAATTTGACTGGCCACTTGGTATCAATTCCCTTACGGGATCAAAGAAGCATTAATGCCGAATGGTATACTACCAAATGTTTGCCAGAAGTTTTCTCTGTTATAAGCAACAAGCGACCAAACACAGGGCTCCGCGGGCTACTGCTCCACCACGACAATGCACCTGCGCACACCGCACTCAAAACGAGGGACTTCCTGGACAGCACGCCAGTCAAACTCCTGGGTCACCCTCCTTACAGCCCGGATCTAGCACCGTGTGACTTCTTTTTATTCCCAAAAATAAAAAATCAGCTCAAAGGGATACAATTTTCGTCGCCGGAAGATGCGCTGGCTGCGTTCGAGCAGGCTGTAAACGAGGTGTCTGCGGCGGACTGGAAAAAGTGTTTTGAAAACTGGTTTAGGCGCATGAATCTTTGTATAGAGGCTGGTGGAAAGTACTTTGAAAAGATTTAATAAAAATATATGTACGTATAGAACAATTTTTTTTAGTTTCGCAAAACTTTCTGAGTGTCCCACGTATGTAGTCCTAGTACCTTGATATTTTATGTTCTCAAACTATCTTTCATCTTTACTAACTCAGTTAAAATGATGAACAACAAATACAACATTCTATATCGAATTCGTTTTATTACTGTAAAACATTATTTGTTGAATAGAGGGTAGCCTTAAAAATTTGCTGTTTTACTTTGTTAGTAAACATTGTATCTTCAATATATCTGGAATATAGAGTCTGGCAAACGAAAGTAGAGACTGAAAAAGCGCGGCAAATTTAAAAAAATCTCGGCATAGCAACCCCAAAACTAGTATGAAATACTTGGAATAACCTAATTTAGAATAAGAAATTAATAATAAATAATTCTAAAGTATCAAATTAGGTTATTCCAAGTATTTCATACTAGTTTTGGGGTTGCTATGCCGAGATTTTTTAAATTTGCCGCGCGTTTTCAGTCTCTACTTTCGTTTGCCAGACTCTAGAGCCCGAGGTTTATTTGTGCAACCCAGAGAATAATACAGTAACACTTATCTGAAATTTTTCTTGGGCTGTCACAAACCCTACCAACTTTTACTGACCAGACATATTAACCAACTTCAAAAAAAAGAGGACATTCTCAATTCACCAGCATCTTTTTTTATTTTTTTTTATTTGTTTTACCCGATTTCTCAAAGACGCCTGGATTTTTTGAAATATTTTTCAATTGTTTGAAAGGGTATACTTCCCAGGTAGTCCCATGGTCATCAGGTCTGATGATGGAATCCTGGAGAAATCCAGGGCAACCCTCAAATATTAAAGGCGTATAGCAATATTGGTATTTTTATCAGCAATGCAAGCATTTGCACTCAGAAAGTAACATTCGGTGAAGTGGAACTGATGAAAAAGACCACAGAGGGTCGCTGGAACTCCATAGTGATAAATATGTCACGGTAGACCCGTGACATATTTATCACTATGGAGTGTGAGTGAGATATCTCGAATAAGTTAACCGACAAGAAGAAGCAAATACTTATATATAAATGATACTTATAAAAATGGTATCATCAAACTGATCTGATGATGAAGCCGGCAGGCAGGCACTGGAACTTCGGTTTAATATTTTTGTTAAAAAGTTTTTTATTCCATCAAGGCGTGACCTATATTCGTAAATAACTTGTACCGACACGGGATACCTCCGGCTTATGCCATTGGTCAATTGAATGGCCTTTCCACGGGCCTTCCGGGATACAGAACTTCCGGGCTTAGTGTCCATATACGTCAGAGAACACTCCGGAACATTAAGGACCCGGATGCGCATGTTACGGACAATCGGGCGCTTCCTTGCAAAATGTATGCAGGCAAAGTTTTTCCCGCCGGAACAATACCAGGGTACTTACTGACCTTGTTTTTTGAGATGGACCGCTAAAGTTGGGCTTTTCTTTATCAGATCAGAGATCATCGCTGAACATGGGCTTCATGCTATGAGAAACTGAAATATCCCGTGACCTTTGAAAAATAATAAACACCGTAATAATTTGGCGGATTCTTGATGTATTTTGTAATTGCAACGGATAATCGGAGAATTCCTTACAAAATGTATGCAGGCAAACTGCCCAGGTATCAGACCAGAAAAACAGAGCTTGATTCCTGAGACCACCAAAGTTAGATTATTTTAATCAGCTAAAAAAATATTCCCAACTAGGGGTTTATATTGATAGCTAAACAACTGTATATACTAAACTTTTTCCGACGAAATACTGACAGGGTATCTTCTGACTTTGATTTTTATGGATAAGCCGCTTAAGTAAGATTATTTCGATTATCTTAGAGATTTTTTCTTAACTAGGGCTGTGAAACATAAACTGTGAAAACATCTTGTGATTTTGAAAAACTGCGCAATACGCCGACGCCGACTCAACGGATGCAAATAAACTTTTTCACGACGGAACATTGTCGGGATACTTAACGACCTTGATTCACGCGGGCAGATCGTTGTAGTTAGGTTTTATTTTGAATTAGCATAAAACCATCGTCGAACTCAGGTTCCATACTGATAACGATTATAAAGTTTGAATAAAATCCAGTTAAGTTTGGAAAACAACGAAACTCCTACTGGTGCGCAGTATTGTTTTACTCTTTATTATTTTTATTGATAGACGCGTTTGACCACTATCTGACCTGATGGTAAGCGAGGGCGAGCGGTCGACGGCGAAGCACACTTGCCTAGAAGTATTCTATTTATTGTTTTTATCAGAAAAGACTCATCCTGCACATTATTTTAACGTTATTTCTTTTTTCCCTTCTACTAGAAACAGATGAACTTTAACCGTGCGGTAATAAGTGTTTTTCTGTGTTTTTTTTTATAATACGCATTAACTATTATGTTTTGCGGCAGAAATTACAAACCCTTTTGGAGTACCTGCTGACCTTGATTTCTGTGACCTGATAGCTATGGTTATTTTGAAGAAATCCCGTGAAGTTTACACGGTATACGCAGTATTTTATTTTACCCTTTGTACCTATCTTTTCGATGTTATCCTTTTTGGAGAAAAGGTATGTCCTTTTGCCATTAGTTAATTAGTATTTGCTGTCTATTAGTTTCTATATTATGCAATATATTTCGCGGCAGTCATAGCGGTGACAACAAAAAATGTACCCAAATATTATTATTATATGCCTCAATTACAAATAAAAACACTCGGGATTTAACGACGACTCAGCCTTTACAAAACTTACCTGTCTGTAACTTTTTGTCTCTAAAATATATTTTTAATTAACGAAAATACAGAAAAAAATAAAGAGGTTTACCGAAAAATCCATCTAGATCGACCGAAAAAACACAACTGAAGAAAATACGTAACTTTTCGCGAAAACTTTCACTATTGTTTTTTATAATAGTAATGAAGGAAAACAAAACGGTGCAAGTAAAGGATGTAAAAGAACGCAACCACACACGAAAACTGGAGTCTTAGTAACCGGTACGGTTCCGGCCTCATGGTTCAGAATTTACGAAACATCGATGGCAAAAAATGACATTTTTTAACACGGCGACAATTTACGCGCGAAAGTCCGCTCGAGACAAAATGACGACCTGCCTGAAGCGCTTCAATTTGTTTACTGTCTTCGCTACGTATGTGAATCATGAAGTTAGGACGCGCATGCGTACTAACATCCCCTTACGATATTTAGTAACAAAATTGCTGTATTAATTAGAAATTTCACGATAATAATCTTCTGTTTAGTTGTTATAATTCGTATTATTTATTAACAAGCCATCCCTATATATCTATATATATAAAAGAAAGTCGTGTTAGTTACTTCACTTATAACTCAAGAACGGCTGAACCGATTTAGCTGAAAATTGGCAGGGAGGTAGTTTAGAGCCAGGAGAAGGACATAGGGTAGGGTAGGGTAGGGTAGGGTAGGGTAGGGTAGGGTAGGGTAGTGTAGGGTAGGGTAGTGTAGAGTAGGATGGTGTAGGGTAGTGTAGGGTCGGGTAGGGTAGGGTAGGGTCGGGTAGGGTAGGGTTGGGTAGGGTAGGGTAGTGTAGGGTAGTGTAGGGTAGGGTAGGGTAGGGTAGGGTAGGGTAGGGTAGGGTAGTGTAGGGTAGGGTAGTGTAGAGTGGGATGGTGTAGGGTAGTGTAGGGTCGGGTAGGGTAGGGTAGGGTCGGGTAGGGTAGGGTTGGGTAGGGTAGGGTAGTGTAGGGTAGGGTAGGGTAGAGTAGGATAGTGTAGGGTAGTGTAGGGTCGGGTAGGGTAGGGTAGGGTAGGGTAGGGTAATGTAGGGTAGTGTAGGGTCGGGTAGGATAGGGTAGGGTAGGGTAATGTAGGGTAGTGTAGGGTCGGGTAGGGTAGGGTTGGGTAGAGTAGGGTAGTGTAGGGTAGTGTAGGGTAGTGTAGGGTAGTGTAGGGTAGGGTAGGGTAGGTAGTATAAGGTAGGGTATGTAGGGTAGATAAATGTTTGGTCTTTTTATGGCAAAACAAAGTTTGCCGGGTCAGCTAGTATAATATAAAAATTGAAATAAGTTTTCGCTGCGTATTGCGACGTACGGTTACGGTACGGTTTCTTTTTCATATTTTCAAAGATATTTTGAAAACTTTTTTTGTTTGATACGTATTCAGAACCATATAAATGTAGAAAATCCCCATAAACTCTAGGTCGGTGACTTGTGGCTGATCTGCCACTATTTCAGCAAAGTCACCTGTTTTGAATACCTCAAGCGTACTTGTAAGTACTTATTTTTATTTGTTTTATTAGATGTGTAGAGGATTGTTTAGAAAAGAGGTAACCATGACTGACATGATGACTAATACAGAGGTATATAAGAAGAAGTTTTATGTTCCACCGACACCCCAAATAAATTAGGTTAAGGGCAAAAGGATTATGATGAGCCACTAATATTATCAAAAGTTTCTTCGTAAGAGGCATCTTCCTCTAACTACCAGGCCCCTCAGAAAGTATTGCGAAAAAAAGTTTTTATATATGGGAGACTGGCCAGTTATAATGTTTTTCGAAAATATGATTATTTATAAGTAAAAATAAGTAAGTTCCAATTTCAAAATTTCCCTCCACATTTTTTGCGAGTTAATTCAAAGTATTGTGTCTCACTGAAATATGGATCTGCGCCGGGAACATTTTAGAGCTATGATTTTATACGATTTCAAGTGTCGCCTGAAACCGGATGAATCGTACGATAGACTTCAAATGGCATTCATGGATGAAGGCCCTTCCAAGGCAACCGTGTATCGTTGGTATAACGAATTCAAGCGCGGTCGACCAACTTTGGGGGATGACGAAAGAAGCGGTCGCCCTTTGACGGCTGTTACCGAAGAAAACGTGCTAGCAGTGAAAAATTTAATCCAAGACAATAGGCGAATTACATATCAGGAGATTCAACACATATTGAAGATTGGATCGGGAAGCGTTCACGAGATTCTACACAGCCATCTTCGCGTGAGGAGGATAGTATCACGCTGGGTGCCGCACAACCTCACCGATGCTCAGAAGCAGGCCCGGGTGGAATGGTGCCGTGATATGCTTAACAAATTTGAAGCAGGCTCGTCTCGGCGTGTTTACGACATCGTTACAGGTGATGAGTCCTGGATTTATCAATACGACCCAGAAACCAAGCGCCAGTCGACTGTTTGGGTGTTTCAAAATGAGCCAACGCCTACCAAAGTGAAGCGATCTAGAAGCGGGGGTAAGATTTTGATCGCTAGCTTTTTTAATTTGACTGGCCACTTGGTATCAATTCCCTTACGGGATCAAAGAAGCATTAATGCCGAATGGTATACTACCAAATGTTTGCCAGAAGTTTTCTCTGTTATAAGCAACAAGCGACCAAACACAGGGCTCCGCGGGCTACTGCTCCACCACGACAATGCACCTGCGCACACCGCACTCAAAACGAGGGACTTCCTGGACAGCACGCCAGTCAAACTCCTGGGTCACCCTCCTTACAGCCCTGATCTAGCACCGTGTGACTTCTTTTTATTCCCAAAAATAAAAAATCAGCTCAAAGGGATACAATTTTCGTCGCCGGAAGATGCGCTGGCTGCGTTCGAGCAGGCTGTAAACGAGGTGTCTGCGGCGGACTGGAAAAAGTGTTTTGAAAACTGGTTTAGGCGCATGAATCTTTGTATAGAGGCTGGTGGAAAGTACTTTGAAAAGATTTAATAAAAATATATGTACGTATAGAACATTTTTTTTTTAGTTTCGCAAAACTTTCTGAGTGTCCCACGTATTAATAATGCCAGTAAACCTCTTATTCTTCAGAGAAGGCACGAGCATTGATCACCACGCTTGCTCTAGATGGGTTGGCGATTTCCAACTTTTATTAACTATATGTCCAGGCTTTCTTAAGATGTTTCCCTTCACCGTTCAGCGATATCCAAGGCTAACTTAGAAAATGCCTAAGAAAGCGAAACGTCACATTAGTACTTGCCTGAATTTGAACCTACGATACAGGTCCACCTCGATACTTTCTTCTACATGCACCTTAAAAATTTGATAGTTCATTTTTATTAATCCCTATATTCAACCATTTACTCCAATAACAAAAAGAAAATCAAATTGACAGTTATAGCTTGTTATTTATTGGAATAAATTTTGAGTTTGAATCGAGTATGAGCGTCTGGAATAGGCCCTAGGGTTGTGTTTTAGTTTTCAAAGCGACTAAGTCGACTGATTTTACTACAACTGGACTTATGGCCGGTTTCTGATTTAAGTAAAGCATTAAAAATCTGTTGATTATTGTCAAATCATTTAGGAAGCGTGTACACAACCTTATTATGAAGCTATGCAATGGATCGTAGGTACTAGTCAATTACTTCAAGATTGTCATGGCAATTCCGTGTTTATTTTGTCAATGATGTCTTATCGTAAGAAAATACATACATAGGTACATAAACTGGTGAGCAGTGGTGGCCCAGTGGTATCGGCCGCGACTTACAAGTTGTGCGTTCTGGTTTCAAACCCAGGCCGGCGTTTTACTTTGTGTAAATTATTTGTTAGTGAGGAAACCGGCATGTCTTAGAACCAATAATTCGAAGAAATTTGACATCCACCAACCCGCACTGGGTCCGCATTTTAGGAATATTTGTCTGGGTGTCTGTTTATCTGTTTAGTTGTGCACGCATCACGCAAAATATAAGAAACCAGTGTAGATAACAAAAGTTAGATGAATTTCAAGTGTTCGAGAAGTAAAATATCACAACACACGCAATTTAGATACTCGGGCAGTTGAAGTCCATATTCGATAGATGGCGTTGTGCATTTGACGTCATTTTCTGAATGACAGTATTAAGATTCTCCGCGGAAGAATGACCCTAGAAAAACATCGGTAGATAGATAGGGTAGGTAGCAAGGTAAGTAGTAGGTTAAGTAGGTAGTTTTAGGTAAGTAGGGACGGTAGGTAGGTAGGTAAGTAGAGTAGAGTAGGGTAAGCAGTTGATGGGAGCGAAGCCGCGGGCACAGCTAGTTTTGTAATAAAAAGCTATGTAGGTACAAGGGCGCAAGAGGAGGCCTATGTACATCAGTGGACGTATTTCGGATGTAATAATAAAGAAGCTCAACTAACCAAAGTATTCCCTGCTATGTTATTCGGGCCTGTTTTTCTATGGTAATAGTTATGACAGTTTTTGTGTCCCGTCATCAGCAGTACGAGTTGATTACAGACTGGTGGTGTAGAAGAGAGGTCTTCTAAGTGTAGTGGTTTGAAGCGCCAACCCTTTAACATGCAAGGTCAAGGTTAGAGACCAATAATGGGTTGGTATCATCTCAACTCATATTATAAAAAATCTGGTGAATCCTCCGCCTGCACAGCATGATTTTTTCCTTGTTTACGACTTTTTAGTTCGCTTTTGAAGCAGTCGGGTTTTTTGATTTTTTGAATTAAGTTTTTTTATTTATAACATTTTAGTTAGTTTTTTTCGAATTACATACATTGAAATCACCTCTTAAAACCAAAGGGTTTTAAGAGGTATTTTGATACCCCACACGATGGGTTTGGAAGAAACAAATAATTTGGGCCCCCACAATATGGCACCCAAAATCCGCCATTTTTCTATTATCCAATTTTAATGTAGCCTATGACACTCGCAGGGTTAAGACGCATCGTTTGACGTATGAACCATCAAAATCGGCCAACTTGTTTGGTCTCTGGAACGCCATATAGGAACAAACATACATACATACATACTTACATACATAAATACATACATAGACCGATAAACTCATTACCCTCCTTCGGCAGTCGGGTAAAAAGGTAGAATTGTTTTATTGTAATTTCTGTAAATCTAGACCGATTACGATTTTTTTTTCAGTAATATAAAGCCACATGATTACTGAGTACAATGGTGGCTTAGTGGTATCAGCCGCGACTTATAAGTTATAGGTCGTGGGTTCAAACACAGGCAGGCGCTTTACTTTGTGTAAATTATTTCACCACCATGGCTCTCAAAACGGCGAAGGAAAACTTCGTTTGGAAACCGGCAAAAAAACAAAAATTCGAATACATGTGATATCCACCAATCCACGTCGGGCCCACGTGGTGGATTACGGCCCAACAACCCGCATTGGGCCCGCGTGGTGGATTACGGCCCATTCCCTCTCACAAAGAGGAGGCCTGTTTCCCAGCTGTGGGAATATTAAAAAGGCTGATGATGATTAAGGTTACTTTTATCTCACATGCTTGGTTCCTGTGTTAGTTAGGCCACAGAAGCGAAGCCGGAAGAAAGGCCAATATTAATAAAAATAATATGAAATTAGGTAAATAAAAACGTATCATTGGCAAATTTCGATAAGACCTCTTCCGACGACATCAAAATGAACAATATATATATTTATTCTTCAAGCTAACTTATGCCAGCAACCTTGCCCTCGCGATCCTTTGTCCAAATCCAGGTCAAGTTATATCCCTGTGCCAAGTTTCATTGAGACGTTGCGTCGTGATTAATGAGCAATTAAACGTCTAGACATACGAACTAAAAAAAAATATGCCATAGGCGAAATTAGGGCATAACTGACGAGAGATGTGAATTATGGAAACATACTCACGCTACACCTCAATGCTTCATCACTCCGGCAGAGCATCTGATCACATGCTTAGATAATATTTATAGTAATGATATCCAGTCCACAAAGATACTAGATTCTGATCGAAACCCCCTGGAAACGAACTGCAGTGGGCAATCTTGAAACCCCTAAACTGATTTCGGAACCAGGTTATAGACCCATCCAAAACACAGTGCCAGTGAGGGGCCTCTTCGCAAATTATGGCCACTACCTTGGCTGCCCTTCATGCCCGACCACCTGCAACTTATGGGATTTGAACGTAGCGAATGACAGAGCTTTCCGAGTAGCTACATACTTTGTTGGTTGGACAAAATCTGAATGGTTGAGGCTTTAGTTTGAGTTAATCTACGAAAGAAAAAGCAGGATAAAAGATTTAGTATTAGTGGTACCTACGTTAGCTGCCTAACAGTTATGACCGCGTAACTACCCTGATAAGTGATACCTAATAATAACAGCGTTCGTGCAATTACGTAAAGTGCGGCATGCTATATTACTGTGTTTTACATATTCTATACCCCGTGGATATGGCCAATGCTGGCTTAATTACTCGTTGATAAGTAATCGATTGGCTTTTAGTTTCCTTTTGATCGATCGCCACGGTTTTGCCACTTGTGTGGATGGCATACTCGTAATCCAGTTTGGTTGTACGGTATACCCATCGATTATCTGCCTCTAGACATTAGCAATCTTATACATTTTTAACTGTAAATAGTGCTAAAGTATCTGTTTAGCGGTATTTTCAATTATGTACAAAAACATTTCATAACATCACCCTAGTCTTCCCCGATGGGTTAATCAGTTTTTTTTGTCATAACTTTTTATTCGTGGTGGCCCAGTGGCTAAGATCTCACCTCTCCTTCCTTTCTTCCTTTCTCGAGGGTTCAAATTCGGGCAAGTACCAATGTAAATTGTTCAATCCATATGTACTTTCTATGTTTATCTTGAAAATCACAGGCAACGGTGAAGGAGAACACCGTGAGGAAACCTGGACTTATAAGTTAATATAAGTCTGAAATTGCCAACCTTAATCAATTCCGGTCCAAAGATGCCATCACTACCTGCTGAAAGCTTGATGACGTAGCTTCTTTTACTTGATCTGGCTTTTTGCCATAAACTCTTTATTTCAGTATTGCCAACAATTAATAGGTTTTCAAGGCTGCTATCTCCCCTTCGCATTATGTGGCCGCAATAGGTCAATATATTTTGTAGGCAAACTGCAAACAATCAGGTATTGAGAAAGGACAGACACACTTGTGAGTTTGGCTGTCCATGATATGCGTCTATCCTCTGTATGTCCTTTACAACGTCTAGACGCTGAATAAATTGGAAAAACAAAGAAGTCTATCATGCAAAGAAACAAATAAATACGACTAGTTTCAAATAAGGAATGAAGTCAAACTTTTTGGGAGTTTTGGAAAACAATTGCCAAACGAACACACCAAAGTGTCCAGAAATTATTTTTGTACTTACTACAAAAATAATTCCTGGACAACTAGTTTTCAGTATGAGAAATGTTAGTTGGTACGGCAGAGCACCATAAAACATTGTTTTTATGGGCGTATGAAGTGGTACAGGGGTCATGGAGGTATTAAAAGTTAAGGTATATATTTCAACTTACTTCTAAAAAAAACTTTTGTTTACTTTCCGTTTATCTCGGTAAATCCCGAAGCTCCCGAATCTCACACCATGAATTAACATTAAGCTAGATGATAATACCAGTTACACGAAAAAAAATGGTACCTACACTGGCGGGAAGAACAAGAGTGCCTTTAAACTTCGTTAAGTGATTTTACACCGGTTATTTTCAAATTAACTAGGTTCTTTATTATTTTTACAAGCTTTTGTTTAATTTGCCTTGTTAGTAAGTAAGATGGTTAGTATGTGTGAGTCCAATCTTGCAACTGAATTTTATGACAGTTGTCTCCAACTGATTGAGCTGAAATTTTTCATATCACACGTTTGTTTTGATACAAAATAAAAACTAAGGCCCGTGAGCCATCAAACTTCATGATGTCTCTAGTCCTTTTCAATAACAGGACAATCAACTTAGTTGTATTATTAGTATCAGATCAATTTATGTAGTTTGATCTACATTTTTTTACTACTAAACGTATTTTCGGGATAAACAGTAAGTATCCTAAAATCCAGAACCATCCAATCCGAATCCTCCTATAGTCCAGCAGGGGTCACCAATTATTTTCACTTGGGGTCCATTTTTTTAAATAATAAGACCGTCGCGATCCATAAGGTTTAAATCCCGCTCCCCCCATCAAGGATGCCTGAATATTTATAACGTTTTTTTTTCAAACATTATTGTGTATGCTGTCATTTTTTGCCTTGAACTGTTTGTCCGAAGTTTGCAATGAAGTTGGTGCAGGCTATTATCATGGGGTGCAAATTGAAAGCCTCCACGCGGCGCACCCTGGGCAACGTCGGCTCCAACTGCCCACCGACCGTTCCCACAGTTGGGGGGTCAGTTGGGGCTGGCGGCTAATTTCAACACACGAGGAAAGGTCATGGTCCCAATCACAGTTCATCATCCGTGATGGTCTGTGAAGGGAACTGGGCTCGAGGCGGGATGGCTAGTCCGCCGCTGCGGAGGCCATCTAACGCCTACTCCCCCCTCTGCTGACAGAGGGTAGGTTGAGTGGACGTGTAGTAGAGATGGAACCCAATCCCAAGGTCTAGCGTGCCGAGGGGATGAATGGCTGGAGGGTTTGTAGCCGGTCCCTAGCGCAGGGAAAGGGACCTCACACTTAAAAAGGAACCTAGAAACATGGAAGTTACACCAAACGCAAAAAATCCACAAGCGGGTACCCTTGCGCAACGCAAGGGCGAGTCCCGCCCCTCTAGGGATCTCCTAGAGGGCTGCCCCATCGTATCTAAAGGGGGGCACAAATAGTCTTGCGGGCCGGCAAACCACCACCGACCTGCGCTAAAAGCCACGAGCGAGAAAAGGAACTCAGCGACTGTGCGAAGTGGACGCGCCGCTTGCTGTCGGCAACATGAGCCAAGGAGTCCCTATGAGGCAGCTTGTGTACTGTTCGGATCTCTACCCTGGGACCTGGAGGCGAAGGTACTCGCGTCACTGTATCAGAAGCGCGGGCGCGGGGCGAAGGCCCGATGCCACGACATATGGAGTTGCGTCGGTCTCAGCTCCGCGAGGTCCTGGTGCCGGAATGGCGAGACAGGCTTTCACACCCTACCGCCTCGTCACCAACGAGGTGGTCCAACCAGTGCTCGGGCGGAGGCACGGCTCCCTGTTGATTCGGGTGACGCATGTGCTCTCGGAGCATGGTTGCTTCGGGCAGTACCTGTGTCGCATAAACGGGTAACCGGACCGTAACCAGACCTGTCGCTGCCAGCCGTAGTCGAGTCTATGGTACGCGGTGGTATGGCTGCGGAAAAGGAGAGGGAGATTTTATCCACCCACACGATCCACAGCAGACGCGCCGGGCGTCGGTGGAGGGCGGACAAGACCCTCTTCCAGCCCCCCAAAATGGGTCCAGGGCCAACGCACTCGGTGACGTTCGTCGCCCCCCACACATCAGGACCCGAGGTGGTGGTGGGTAGTGTTCCACGCGCGCTCCTCTTAGACGTCGCGGCTCAACCCGAGGTCGAGGCCCGCGGAGGCGGACCGGCATTAGCCGGGGATTGCGGCAGTATCGTTGTTCCCGCGACTCCCGGCATAGGTGTGAGATAGCAATTTTAGACAGTTGGAGACCGACAGACCCCTCCACCCCCCCAGGGCGGAGAACATCCAATGAGGATTTTCCACACCGGAACAGAAAAAAAAAAGGCTGCTGTCATAAAATCATGGACATGTTTTTCGGTTTTCTTTTTTACTCCGAAATTTATTTTTCCACCGTGGTGACTGACAATCTCTCGTTCCGCGCTCGTCCAATATCGGGTAAACCAGCCATGGGTACCAGTGATACCCAGGGTCACCCAAGTTTTATTTGGCCAGCAGTGCGCCGCATTTGGCCGCTACCTGGCCGCAACCGAAACGGCGCGGCGGGCCGGCTCGTTTTGTAAACAAACTATATTTATGACTTCCTTTCTGAGTATTTTGTTAACACTTGATATTTTTTATAATGCTAATGAACAGGTCTTATTAACGGTGTATAAATTGTTTAAAAATATGATTGTCTTAATTAATAAAACTGGTTGTAAATAAATGTTGCAAATTTTTAAATGAAAATTTGACAATAACTTCGTGATCGTGGTAATTTCGTGCAACAAGGCATTATTTACAGTCACTCCGAATCTTTTCTGCTTGGGTACTGGTTTCTCTCTGTACCCAAGGCCAGACAACTACTCTTTGATTTTGGGTATTACTGGTACCCATGGCCAATTGAAACATTAATGCGGCACGCTTTTGGCCGTCACAGCGGTTATCGAATTGACGGCAGTAATGTCAAAGCGCGGGCTAAATTATTAAATTACGTACAGTAACACAAGTAAATTATATATTGTACTGTTTACTTAAGGTCCACACAAAATAGGTTGGCGGTCCGGATTCGGACCGCGATCCGCCATTTGGTAACCCCTGGTACAGATGCTCTAGGGAAAATGACATTCTGTCAGCGAAGGCGACGCGACGGTATAAATGTGTAATATGTCACGTCGTCATTGATCGTGCAATTTACATTTTACCATTTGCTAGTAAATTTGAATAGTTTCAAACGAGAAACAAAGTCCAACTTTTTGATACGAGTAGTTTTGAAAAAACATTGCCAAACGAACACAACAAAGTAAGCAAAACATGTAGCACAAAAATAATTTCTGTAAAACTGAGGCTTTAATTTCCGGTAGACAAATCGCTGTTCAGGTAAGTCTGGCAGCGCTATGTAAGGCATACATAACATTGTGTTTATGGGCGCATGGAGCAGTAGGTATTTGAAGTTATAGTAAAATTTTATTTATTTAGACTTCATGCCCAAAGGTACGAACGACTTAATGCATTAGGCATTCTCTACCAGTCAACTAAGAGAGGTGAAGAATTATCATAACTAACATAGAACATTTGTTTTGGTAAGAAACGTCAAAAATGTCTTTAGTTGACCTACCATATGACGACACTGTTGGCGCAGTGGTGAACCATTCGACTACAGCGCTGCGCGTCATGTGTTCGATTTCCGCACGAAACAAATATTTGTATGGTCTACAGATAGAGATTCCGGGTCTGGCTTGTTGTGTATGTGAGTTTATATGTTTGTTAACGTACCCACGATAATCTTAGTGTGGGACAAAGATTTTTATTTTTTTATATAATAAATCTCCATAAATATAAGGTTCCCGAACCCCGGTCAAGTACAAAAATGATTAGATACCTAAAATAACAGGAAAAATAAGCAGATAGTTACCTCTACACTTTATTAAGCGTATTTTATACTCGGCATATTCTTACCACGTAATTTAATGCTTTTTAGGGTGCCGTCGGTCCATCCGTCCGTTCGTCCGCAGCTTAGCTCAGAGGCTCTTATTACAGCTAAAGCTAAGCTTCAAATGGCTAATTTTTGTTAGAGTCAAGTGTCTCCAAGCCTGCCTCCTCCTGCTAGCTAAATGGTTGCTTTTGGTTATGTGAAAAAATGGCACGGCATTGGTATAGATAACGAAACTAAAAGAAAACTATCACAACTAAGTAGTTTTTACAAATTTACGAGTAATAGTATAAACTCCAAAATCCTAAAAAATTCTAAAACCTAAATTTTTCTCCTATCGTACAGTCCATCCAAAGGTTGTCTGTAAGAGATTGCCCTGTGCGATAAGACCACCCATTGTTCACTTGTTTTTGTGAATATTTGTCCTGTACATATTTTGTGGTGGACAATAAAGTATATAATAATAATAATAATATTTAAAAATGTAAAGATATGTATATATAAAATGAATAAATGGAATAATAATATTCTAAATATACTTGGGAAAGTAAAAATGTTGTATATTGACGTATGGGGACAACAGTTTTCGAACAAATTTAATTTTGTCCCTTCGTTAGAACAGTGTTCGATGCTTTCATTGTTTTTGAAAGTTAGTAACGTTACCTATTTATTTGGTAGAATATAGCTGTTTATACAGAATCCGCTGTGCGCGAGTCAGACTCGCACTTGGCCGGCTTTTAAATTTTAAATTTTGGAGGCACACTGTACTCGACAAGATTTCGGACATATGCATGATATATTTACCCGACTAAGTATTGCCTCCCTAGATTCAAATTGTTAGCTGAACTTACCCTCATGAATAGGAGCTCTGTTTAAATCTAAAACTAGTTCATTAGAGCACCAACTTCTGATCAACTGGCTGTGAAAACAATTTTAATCAAACTTCTAATTGATAGCCTAAAAGTTTTTCATTAATTTGTAATATCATGCGGTTTAAGAACGAAAAGAACGGAGGACGGGTCTATGAGGGCTTTTAACTTTTAATTTTTGCTTTTTTTTAATGAAAAGCCCCAAATGACACTTCTCTCGATCTGAAAATCGAACCCGATGATGAATCTGCCTAGCCTTTGCCCAACTATGTTGGGGTCGGCTGCCAGTCTAAGCGCATTCAGCTGAGTACCAGTACTTTACATGGAGCGACTGCCTATCTAATTTTCACGACCCAGTAACTGGGTAACACGATACCCCTTACCAAAACTGGTGTCAGATTTCCGGCTTCTGACTACCCGTAACGACTGTCAAAGATGAACAAATAACAGCTGAGACCAACGGCTTGGCTTATCGTGCTGTTGGGTCAAGCTGCATAAGTATTTGTCACCCATCCGGCTTCGACAAGCGTTGCTTAACCTTGAAGATTGACCCGTGCGGCTGTTATTATTTAGCCACGAGGTCCTCCTTGAAGGGACAGAAGACAAGAAAATGGGCATTAGGTATATCCGTACAAATTAAAGTAAAATAAACTCGTAAGTGCACATAAGAGTAACATAGCATTAATTGTGGTGAAGTATGTGTGTTGTGCATCTAGGGAAATGCAAGACCGGACAATGTTATCTTTTTGTTACGACATGGCATGGCCAGTTTTCGTTTTTAACATATCCACACTATCTAGCCAGGTTGACGGCAAGTCTGCTTGAACAATATAAAATTATATTATTAGTCTGTTTATAATAAACAGATAAATAGAACAAAAAATAAAGGACTCTGTGGGAAGTGATATTATGAAAGAAAAGGGAGTCAGTGATAGCGTGGGGACAGGACGATATGGAAGAAGAAAACGTGTTGCGCCGACCCCAAGTAGCATGGGACAAGGGCAGGAAGATGATGATGATGATGATTAACAAATCAATATTTGTACCTCTTGATAACAGGAATTATTATGTTCGCAAAAAGTATTATCTGAATGTACTCACCCGATTTACCAAAAATCTGTTAGAAAGCCATAAATACTTTTCAAGTTAAAATATACGTACGTAGTTGTGTTGCGTAACAAAGCATAATTATGTGCTTAAATAAATTCAGCTAAAATGAAACGAAAACTATAAGACTGTAAAAGACAGCAACTGGAGTGGGTCCAAAGTTAAATTCTCGATGAAAAGTACCATTGTACAGTTGGAAAATTCCCAGAAGAGCCTGGAACTTCTACCTACTTCTTTGCTTACCCTTTCTAAGTCAAACTACACACACAAAAGAAAAGCTGCGTCTTTTGCCAAACTAGTTATAGTGGAAAACACTTGAATTTTTGTCTATAGATGTAACTTCACCATTCCACCATTCGACAAACTGACTTCCCCTAACTTGGGGGTTTTCGGCACCCATAACGTTCTCATTGTCCCCATTGTAATGGGCAACGATAGTATCACTATTTATTGGACGTTTTCAATTTCAGGATAAAACTGAATTGTTTGAAGAAAACCCCAATCACACTTAGGGCTGGTGACCGTATAAGTTGTTGACGTTTTCCAGTTTTCAACCGGCTTCTATATTATTCATAGATAGGCTCACGTTTGAACACTATCTCAACTTATGGTAAACGATGATGTGGTCGACGGTTTAGTATGCTTGCCTGAAAGCAACCTATTCTCTAAAGTCAAAGTTAGTTAAATATATTTATTTCAACTAGGCCACTTTTGAACGTCTTCAATGAAAATTTACGAGTAATAAAAATTTATTTTACCGTGCATTTGGAAAAGTAGCTTGTTATGGAGAAGAACGCACAAGAAACTTCATACTTACTCTCAAAGTTGTAAATAAAAAAATAAAAATAAAAAACTCAAAAAACCCGACTGCTTAAAAAGCGAACTAAAAAGACGTAAATAAGCAAAATCATGCTGTGCAGTCGGAGGATATATCTGGTTTTGGTCGGCCAGCTCGCGAATATGTATCCTCAGATTGCACAGCGTGATTTTTCTTATTTACGTCTTTTTAGTTCGCTTTTTAATCAGTCGGGTTTTTTGAGTTTTTTAAATAACTTTTTTTATTTATGGACAGTTTAGTTTGAAAAATGTTTTTTGATATACATATCCTATGCTAACCATAAATTTTTCTGTGTTAAAATATTTTTAAACTTCCAAGTCGTTTTGGAGAGGTATGCATAAGAAGTGAAAAAATACAGTGTCCTTAATTATTTTTTTAAAGCAAAGGTCATACGAAAAAACCATGTTTTACAAATAATGTATTTACATGAATATTTTTTTTCATTACTTTCTGCTAGCCTATGCTTTAGAAAGTAACCGTTTTGCGGCACTAAAGCGGAGTAAGGGCTTTAATTAAAAGTAATCTATGGCACTCAGCGATAGTGTACCTTTCTATCGGTGAATGGATGGTATACAGATAAGCTCTTCCAAAGATTATCTTACCTCTTACAAAGAAGCAATTTTATATGTTTATCATATCAGATTTACCCTAATAAACACACATAACATCACGCCGTATTGGCCGAAGGATTATGTAGATGTAGGGTGCAAATGCAAATACACCTTAACATTAATGATTGTAAATGCAATGCAAATGTCAGTGTAATGTAATATGTCAATGAGTGCCAACGGGCTGGCATCAAGAAATAAAAAATGCAAGTTGTCTGATCCAAACCGCGTCTATTAGAACACTAAATTAAATATTGATACAAATGCATCATCAATGCTCTGCTTGCTGCTGCTGCATGATTGTCATAAAATCTAATGTAGGTCGCACGTGTAAGTGCAAAGGTGCGAGCCTACTTATGGCACAACTCCTTACTCACTTAACAATTTTAAAGCCCGTGTACGTGCACCGTACAGTAGAGGACCACCGACATTTCGCCAGTTAAGTTTAGGATAAGCGCATTTATCGTATTGGGTGTTATCCTGTAAAGATTTGTGTGATAAGGTTGAAATAAATAAATAAACAGTTTAAGTCCTATGTAATAAGGTGCAAGCATATTGCCGTAAACCGGAGACAAAGTCTAGACTGCAGACTACACTGTGATAGGTACTCAAAATGCGAAAAAACCCAATAATGCTTTGCCCGACTCTGGAATCGAACCAAAAACCTAATGCTGAGCAGTAGCGCTTGCAACTACTAGATTAAAAAGGCCGCATATACATGTCATAGACAATAATAATAAATAACACATAAAAAAACAATCGATTTCCAAATAAAAAAACTACCACCAATTCGAGAATATACTCTTTCAAACAAAATGAAAGAGTTTTCAAAATCAGTCCACAATTGACGGAGTAATCGATGAACACACACTAAACAATACACACATACAGCTGAACATAGAACGTCCTCCTTTTTGAATAGTCGGTTAATTAATTTAAAATAAACTGCCAACTAAACTATAACATATTGATTAAAAGTTTAGATTAATGAAACAAGATTCTGTGATACCGTAAGTATCACAACAAAAGTCTATCATGTTCTCTAGAAACTAAGTTTCAATAGGTTTCATCTAGCTTTAAACCTTCATATGAGACAGTTACTTAACTGGAAGCAATAAGGTCCCAGGCAATATTGCACTTCTTAGATCTCGTGATATTGCAGTTCGTAATCTATAAGAACTGTCGATAGGGACTTCATAAAAAACTTATTTCGCCATAAATATGAAATATATTTTTTTTCTGATTTTTAACACTATGCTTGTATTTTGGCAGAATGTTTTTATTTTATGATACTAAAAAAAGACCACTAGAATTATTCCAAACTCGTTTTATTTACTGGTAAGTTAAAGAGCAGTTTTTTGGGTGAGCCGAAAATCGTGGATCAAACGAAATAGGGCGATATATGGGGCTATTAATTGTGGAAAGACAAAAATAAAAATAAAATAAAATAAACTTCTCATTTCTCATTTATCGCCCTGATTCGTTGGATCCATGTTTTTTTGCCCATCCTGTATATTGTTTATAAAAAACGATAGTTTGTAAATGCGCACCCGCCACTATATTTAGACAATCACTTGCTGGATCGTCCTCAAAAATGGGAGGGCCAATAATTGCTTTTCTTGATATGATACCCCCAAGTAGGCCAAAGAACAATGGCGAAATCTTAGCTGACTTAAATTTGAGCGTCTGAAATTGAATTTTATACGAAAGACATTCTATTAATTGTCTACGTTTTTTAAAGCATAAATCGGGCTGCTTCAAAACGGATAATGATATATGATAATGATAAAAAAAAACATAATAAATAAAAAGTTGTTTCACTTTTTAGTTAATTTATTTAGCTTAGTGTTGCCATTATATATTTTATCTGCTAAGTGACAAATAGTAACTATATTAAGTAATAATATCATTATTGTATTTATTGCAGTAAATAAGTTAACAATACAGTTTATGTCTAAATGTAGATGTGCCTTGCAGGTAGGTAAGAATATTGTAGTGCAGTAGAAATAAATGAATTACTTTCAATTAATGATTGGCAAAAAGACTAGTATCGCAAGTCAAAAAATATAGATTGGTTGTTGACGATTGACGACGACCTTTTGATAAACGTCAAAGCCGCTTAGTTTAAATAAATATACTCTTTTCAAAGAGTATATTATACATTTCATTCTGAAATAACTACGTAAGGGTAATACTATCCATGAAATTGAATACTATTTTAAAAATAAAATTAAACACTTTATTAAAAATTACCCAGACATTACCTACAAAAGTTTATGACTGAATATCTATTATTCTCGACATTCTCGAACAAAAATTCTTGCACAAACTAATTCAAAACATCACCCTGAGTTAAACCAGATATTTTTCATTTAATGACGTAGGAATTTAAACTCAGCTAAACAATGTTTGGGCACCTGCCATTGTTCTTTAACGGCTGCTGATGTTTTCTTATGACGCTACTTAAAAAGTAAAATTTACAACCCATTGACACCCAACATGAATGTTTTAAAGCAAGCAATGATTCACAGACGAAATCAAAGCTATTCCAAGAGTGATGATCCACAGAAGCAGGAATCTGCTGGATTGTAGGCGCACTGGCCCGGTCAAAGTGACACATGGGGGAAGCCTATGTTTCAGCATTGTACGTCTTTCGACTGTGAAGATTTTGTTTATGTCATAAAACTGGGGCGATTATTAGTAAAGCCTTGATACGATCAGCAGAATAGAATATGGCATGCTTGTTTGCAGATGTTTATTTATTTATTAAGGACTATCCAATGAGTTTTCTTGAAAGTAATTAATTGAGTAATCCAATGGAATACACATAAAAAACAATGTCTTAATAAATTAGGTTTAAATTGGTGCACTCCTTCAATTATAGGAGGCCACACCATGCTTAATAATATTAATCGACTAAAACTTAAAAAAAATATTTAAGAATATATAAAACACAATATAAAATATGACATTAAAACCATTCTTTCAGAAAAAAATAAACTTAAGAGTACCAAAAAGTTGGTAAACTCTAAAGCTATACAATATGCTTGTATAGCTTTACAGTTTACCAAGTTTTTGGTACTCTTAAGATTTTTTTTTTGTCTGATGATAAAATTAAAAATAAAAATAAAATAATATACTTAATAAACTATTATGAAAATAAAAACATTAAGATTATTACCCTGTTTGCGTCTTGCGGTTGCAAGCGCAACTGTTGAGCGTAAGATCCTGGGTTAGATTCTCAGATCTGACAAAATGTAATTAGTTTTTTCCATTACGAATTATTCAGTTCGTATTGAAAAAATATACGTTTCATATTGCTTGCTCTATCGCATCTGCTGAATATTGAAAGCACGTCCCATCTTGATGAACTAAAATCTACGTTACCGTCTTTATTTCGTTGCGTTGAGGTCGGTTTTCGTAAATCAAGTGTTTCTACTGACTTGCGGTTGACCGTGTAAAGACGAAAGCCCTTTCCGAAACAAGATAATTATGGCGGCGTGAAAATCGCCAGGGATACATTACGTTGTGATAAAGGGAGTAAGGTCACTGTGGTACAGCATTATAAGGGTCCGTTTACAATGCTTTTATGAAAGGATGTGATACCTTAGGTAGTACCTACTAAAATATTGGTTCAAATAGAAATAATAGTTAGCATCATAATCAACCTATAATATTGGTACTGTTGGGATACAGGCTTCCTCTCTCAGGGTAAGACTCATAAACCACCGCGCGTGATGGCAGATGTCCCATGTTTTTTTTTTTTTAATAACACCTGTTTTCTCAAGAAGTTTTTCTGCCCCGATTGAGAGCAGAGGTTAGAAATAATCTACACAAAGTGTCTGTGTTCGAATCGCGAATAATTCTTTGGTTCCCCCTATTGTTTCTCGTTTTTCGACATCGACTTCGGAAAAGAAAGTAATTTTCCACTTTGTCGTATTTTGCAGTCGTAAGTAAGTCGGTTTAATATTTTTTGTTAAATAGTTTTTTATTTTACTCTTTTTGTTTTGGTACTTCATATTAACATTTAAATATAGCCAAAGTACATCTCATTTCGATTTCAATAAGTCCAAACACGACTAGAATACATTGTTTTATAACAGAGTTCCAGTGCCTACTGCCTACCTTGCGGCTTCATCATCGGTTTAGTTCGATGATACCATTTTCATCAGTCTATTTATTACAGTCACTGAACATGAAAGCAAATGCTTGCCAAGTTATTGAAAACCATAATCGCTAGGTATATGTCTGCCTATAATATTTAAGGATTTCTCTCGATTTCGATGGGATCCCATCATCAGATGTTGAATTGGTGACAAAGGTACCACATCGAGATAAAAAAAGAATTTGCTAATCCGTCTATATATAACGGAGTTATGCTCTATGAAAATAAAAAAAAAGAATAAATATATTGAAACTGCCGAATTGAGAACCGCTTCCTTTTTGTGAAGTCGGTTAGAAATAATATTGTTTTTGAGCCATAACATATTGGATTAGACATAGCTGGTACCCAATTTTGTCCATATCTTCCATCAGCCATTCAATCTTCCAGATCCAGAATCCAAGACAATCAACCCTATAAATTTTAGTGCTCTACTAGAACCAAACTGAGGCGAATTTCAAATTTTCAATCTCACCTGTCAAAGACAGGTTAAAATCCAATTTTTCATATAACCCGGATCTGTGAATAGTATGGTCGATGCGACGCGACGGTGGGCAGAGAAATACCAAAGAGTTATTGAACATATTTTTCAGAAACAACATTTTTATGACATGGCTTCTACGTTCGGTTATGTAGAATGCAGCTGCGTTATCGATAGCCCGGTTATTTGCAGGTGATTGAGGAAATATTGGCGGATGGAGAATGTTATTTTACCGTGGATAAAGCCGATTTGGGTTGCGTACCCAAAGGGTGAAATCGGGACCCTATTACTAAGACTCCGCGGTCCGTCTGTCTGTCTGTCAACAGGCTGTATCTCCTGAACCGTGATAGCTAGACACTTGAAATTTTCACAGATTATGTATTTTTGTTGCCGATATAACAACAAATACTAAAAACAGCATAAAATAAATATTTTGTGGGGCTCCCATACAAAAAACGTGATTTTTGCCGTTTTATCAGATAATGGTACAGAACCCTTCGTGCGCGAGTCCGACTCGCACTTGGCCGGTTTTTTATTCTTTCTTGTAGAAAATGTGTTTCAAGAAAGGAATTTCTCTTTTGTCTTTTAGGTTACATAAGTAATAACTTCCCTAATACGAATAACCCCGAAATTAAACCATATCTTAAACCATGCAAATATTTGTTCCGATCCGGAATTAAACCCCTGATTCTTAGCACAGAAAACAACCCCTCAGCCACTGCACATTGCACTAAAACGTATAATTATGGGCCTAGTCAAATAGACAGCGAACCCATAGCGTGGGAAAGCGTTTTTATTTTGTAAATCTGTTCGCTTTCGCTTTTCTACGTGACTAGATTCAATCGATACCATACATTACAAAATAAAAACGCTTACGCTACTACTATTTGTCGAGGCCTTTCTTTATGTAAAGTTATGATTTTATGTTATTTTTTTACGCCAATGCGATGATGCAATTGAGTTTCCTTATACAGGGCTATTTTACGGGCCGTATGTTGGGATAGGTCTCAAAAAAGACCTTGACCTCTGAGTTTGTTTCGCCATTTCTTTCCAGCGGTAGGAAAAGTCGAATCCATAAAGCCTTTTAAAATTAAATAACATGACGTGGTTTCGATACAGGTACTATTTACAGGAGATTTTATACATTTCATTTAGCTACTTATATTATTATTTTTTTATTACATGTTTGTTTATTGTATTTTGTGTACTTATCCTGTTGTTGTTTATATCTGTAGGTATAATAAATAAAAGATAAAGATGTAACTTTTGTGGTATATGGTATTTCAATCACGTCCAGCGTATTTCATAATTAATACAAAACGTAGGTAAATCAATTCAAATTTTAATGGGTAAGTAATATAAATAAATAAATCTTTTTTTATAACAATTGTTTTTTCGTATTTTTCTCAGCCAACCCTTTTATAAAATAACTAGTTCGTCATCTTGGGCCGCACGCCCAAGAATATATTAGATTTAGAATAACTTCACTTAGCTAACCATGCACACATGACACTTGGGGGAGGCCTATGTCCAGCAGTGGACGTCTTTCGGCTGATATGATGATGATGATCATGAGCTAACCATGAATTGTCATCCAAACTAAACGTGTATGCAAAATTTCATCATTATCGTTTGAGGATAACTGCTTTAAATTTCAGTTGAACAGTTTAAAGATTTGATCCGAACATAGTTACATAAATACATAGCAATTTAAATAAAAGCTTGTAAAATAAACAATGAATGCGTTTATTTCGAAACTTTCGATTTCTAAGTTTATCTTGGACATCGCTGACAACGGTGAAGGAAACATCGTGAGGAAACGTGGACTTATAGTTAGTATTTGTAATTTTGCGCTCTATTGGTGTAATTGCTGCAAGGCGTTCCAGTGTGAGGCTAAACAAATAAATAATAATAATTATTATTATTCTTTTGAAGTCAGTGATAGATACTTTTACCTTAAACTTACGGCTTACTCGTAAGCTATAAGTTTTTTAGTGTTAGGTCCTTAACTATGAAACTGGCGTTTTGTCGTACTGGCCACTTATGATCTTAAATATCTCCTCTTTGGTTTGGAATTCCAATTTTAAATTTATACAGCTATTTACTCATGCTTTTGTATTTGGAAAACCGTAATTCGTTTGTTTTTTCCTCTTTTGGTTTTTTCTTTGCGCCAGTCAGTTTACGAAATGGAAAACTTGAAATATCGCGTTATTTACGAGTACGAGTTCCATCGTGGCACCAGTGCTGCAGAAATGGCTCGAAGTGTATGTGTATGGCGACGGTGTCGCAAAAGAGAACGCAGTGAGTTTTTGGTTCCAACGTTTTCGTTCTGGAAATTTCGACCTGCAGAACAAGCCCCGTGGACGATAGGAGACCAAAGTTGATAATGAAGAATTGAAGGCTATTGTGGAAGCGGATCCATCGCAAACCGCGTCCGAACGTTAGCTGCAGGCTGTGGTGTTAATGATAAAACTGTTTTAATCCACTTGAAGCAAATTGGGAAGGTGAAAAAGCTTGAAAGGTGGGTACCTCATGAATTGAGTGCAGCAAACCAACAAACGCGCGTCGACTGCTGCGT
Organism: Orthosia gothica; assembly: GCA_949775005.1. Lineage (NCBI taxonomy): Eukaryota > Metazoa > Arthropoda > Insecta > Lepidoptera > Noctuidae > Orthosia > Orthosia gothica. Next base: position 32,815,624 of record OX459039.1, on the reverse strand, counting down.
TACATTACGGCTACCAAATTAGAGGAGCTTCAATTGGAATGTCTAAGACATCCAACGTACTTCCTGACCTTGCTCCAACAGATTATCATTTTTTTACGAAATTTGGATAACTTCTTGCAAGGGAAAAAAATCAACTCCGAAGGGGCAGTCCAAAGGGACTTCAAAGATTTTATAATGGTTTTTTTAGTAAAGGATCAATGAACATAAAAAGTGCATAGATAGCAATGGTACAAACTTTGATTAAATAAATATATTATATTAAAAAAAAACGACTTTATGTTCCTCCCTTACAAAACGCCAATTTCATATGTAGTGACCTAATATTTTGCTTTAGAAGTCGGTTTTATATATTTTTTTTAAAGTTTCTAAAGCCAGGAAGTCAACGATGCCCGATCGCTGTTATCATTAGATGAGGTATTTAGTATTTAAAACACATAGTCTAAACACATGATCATTGAATAAAGAATACAATTTCACATTATGTTTATATTAATTTTAACGGTCAATTGGTGCATAAGTAATACGTAATGTGTGTACTTAGTATTAAGGCGGTACCCCGAGCAAAACGCCGCGCAAGCCGTTTTTTGTGCTGTTTTTAGGAGCTATCTACTCGTTATTTAAAAAGAAATATCAATTAATAAAAATACATTAAATTTCTACATAATACTGATTCTAAATTGGTAGATTTAGTTTTTTTTAAATGTTGTATATATTTCACAAATCTACTTCCAAAAAAACATAAAAAAGAGAACTAATTATTGATATTATGCATCTCCTCGTAAAGTGTTCATTGATTATTTTTTGTACTAACACTAATGGATGGACGATTTAATAACGAACATTTTTGTAGAATTATTTTTTTCAAAAGACCAAAATTCGAAATTATAAAGATTTTATTCTAAAATCTGGGCGTATTCACTACTGTAATTCATGCGCCACCAGTGCCGCTAGACCAATAGGAACGCTCATATCTCTTGCCGATTTTTTGGTCAGGGTACCGTCTTAAGTACTACGAATCGCAGTAGTTCGATTTCCAAACGACAGAAGTATTAGAATTGCCTAAAGATAATTGGTCAGATCATTGTTTGGGACAGAAAAGATGTCGATGGAAGGTAATTCAGCTACTGCGTCAATTATTGACGCAGTAGCTGAATTACCTTCTAGTCAACAGGGTGCGATTCCCTCGTAAGCAAAATATTTGATACCTTTTGGATGTTGCTGTCCGAGATAAATGTGCTTGTGATTATTTATAAAAGTACTAGGCGACCTCATTTAAAAAAGAAACTGCAAAGTTTATCCTAGGTAGTGCGTTCACGACTTAGGTAGTTGACCGCATCAGATAACTAGATACTAGTAACAGTTGCGACCCCCGAGGGACTTAACTTGGCGTTACATTAGGTATTTAGTTTACATGAAGCAGAGCTATATAAACTCTGCGTATTTGCAGTGCCTTACTAAGTAAAGATTGGTCCTTACTGCTAACAAAAAGGCAGACAATGTTGGTTATATGTGAGACGAGGGTCATTTGGTAAGACAGCTAGCTAAAGTAAGCTTGCAGCGAAGTTTGTGTCATAAAGTTACAATGTTATGCTACCCCAGTGTTCCAAGAGAGTGATGTGTTGAGCTACATATCGCAACACCAAATTATGTTAGTAAAATTATTCCTGTTGTAGCAATGTACTCAGTAGCCTAAATTATAGTATAAGTGTCACGAAATTTATCAAGCGGTATTTCGCAACGTAATTTATCGGGGATATAGCTCAGTGGTAGAGCAATCGACTGCAGATCGATAGGCCCCCGGTTCAAATCCGGGTGTCCCCTTCAAACATATTTCTTTTTAATACATTTATATTTATTTTAGAATTTCGTTTAGTTTAATTTTTTACAATATGTTCCTAAGAAATATGGCTGCAATATAAAAATAAATGTCTACAGGTGATCATACTGATAGTTAAATTAGGTAGGTAGGTAAGTTAAAATTAAGTCGGTAGGTAACATTAGGTATCGTTTGATCGTAGATGCCAGCCTTGATGACTAAGGCTCAGTTTTATGTTTTTTTTTGTTAACTCAACCACCATTGGTTATTAAATATGCCAAACTGTTAGTCTAATGGTCAAATAATTAACCCTCCAACTAATTCGACCATTTGTGAGACTAAAAATTGATGGCTCAGTTAAAAACTGCCTGCAATGAAAATTCAGGCAGACTAGTGAATTTCTGACTAGTGATTTTCTAATTGAGTGCCATAAAAGTGCAATTTAGACTGGCGAGAATAACCTAAAATAATAACCTAGTTATTGGGTACCTAGCACGATACTCCTTGGAAAGACTGATGTCAGTTTTTTAAAGGCAACTGTCAAAGTTCTACAAATAACTGCCAGAAACAACGGCTTGACATGCTTTCCGAGCTACAGAGGAGTCACGTAATGAATGATCACCCATCCATAGAACGACCTCGGCAAGCGTTGCTTAACCTTTAAGATCGACCCATGCAGCAGTTTTTATTTAGCTACGAGCTGCTTCTAATTATACACGAGTGCAATCCGGTTGGATTTTAAGTAATTACTAGATATGTATTACAATCCGCAACTTGATAACTTAATTAAAAACTCGCTGAGGTTTCGCAAAATGTAAAATGTAAAACACATTTTTCCTATACCGGAATGAAAATTTTAATTTCTACCGAGCTTCCTCTTAGGGGCGAGCAAATATGTTTCTTTTCATATCTCTTTTTCTTTATCTGAATGCGCAAAGTATGAATTGCAACGCTCCAAAAAATCGTAATAATTTTATACACTGAATTATTTGCTGTGCTCAAAAATGCTTTTTTGAAGTAACAAAGACGGAATCAAAGCATTTCTTTAATATTTATTCGCACAGAAATATCTTTAGGAAATGCACAGTAAAAAGAGTAGCGGACTTGCACAGTTTGCACTTACAACTGAATTTATTATGACCAGACTATTGTTGGGCCTCCTTTTAAGCTTGAGAAGGAGTGCTGTTAAAGCATAGGAATTACAACAAGTACTCGGGGAAACAGGGCTACACCTTGTGATTTAGCCTTTGAGCGACTTATTGCATGAACTTTTCAATTTTCTATTCTGTGATTATATTGTGAATCGAAGTATAGCGTTATAGAAAGATGCAGCATCTTTCTATAACGCACGTATCTCGTGGACGGCACACAGGACGAACATCTTGATATTACAGGAGCTCAAAATTGAAAAACCTCCAAGATTGTCGAATGTATACCTCAGCCAGATATTTGTATTCTATGGCCATATTGCCCGCAAACCTAGTGTCAACTTACTAAAGGTAATTGTCACTGGCAAAGTCGAGGGTAAACGGCCTGGAGGCAGAAGTCCTATACGTTGGTCGGACCAAATCCGAACCTCGTTGAACATCAAAGCCTCAGAAGTCGTGCATGTTGCTGGGAATATTAAGTGAAGAAGCATCATGAAAGAGAAAGTTTCTAAACCATGATGTGGTCACGACCCCCAGCATTGGGGAATCATCGCAAGGAAGCGAAGCGACGAAACTAGCTGCTACCCGAGGCACTGTGTGAAATTTAATTGCACTATCTCTAAGCAATACAATACAAAGTCACTGTCCGCGTCTGTCGACGTCATTTACTTTTCACCATCAACCTCATCTAAACCACACAATACGGATATTAATTACGGAATTTTAATACGGTTTTCACTAAGAGAAATAGTGATAAGCGAGGATGGATTTTGTATATAATTTGTATCGTGTGGAGTCGGGGCGGGTACTCGTATTATCTTTATAAATTATAGCTAATTTGTGTTATTCTGATATATATGCTACACTAGCTGTGCGGCTTTGCTCCCGTTAACTGCCTATCCTACCCTACTTACCTACCTACCTGTACCTACCCTACTTACCTAGACCTACCTACCTTAAGTACCCTTTCTACCTACCTAGATCGAGCGTTCGCTGCACAGAATACAATTTACTCTAGGGAGAAGAATATTGAATTCATACAAAAAAGCAAGTACAGATTTGCTGCGCGCCATTTAGTGGCATTCCAAAACACCACACCGAAACGAAAACATAGAAAAATATTTTTTTTCGAAAATATACTACCGAGTTCCCAATAAACACACTACAAAGTGAAAAATAACTTTCGTTTTGGAAGTCGCTGTTTTTGGTAGGCACCAATTTTTTTCGTTATGAACACCGACTTAAAAAAGAAAGTTGTTTTTCACTTTGTAGTGTTTTTATTTGGAAGTCGGTAAGTAGTATTTTTTTAATAAAAGTCTTTTATTTTTCACTTTTTAGTTGTACCTAATAGTAAAGTACCTATTATGCCAGAATAGATAACCCGAATATCATGAAACTTGATCATAACCGGTGAAGCAAGGTAAACTGTACACAACTGCGTACCCCTTTAGAGCGTGCTGGCGTGATGTTATGTTATGAAACAATAAACAGACATGCGATTGCAGCAATACCGAGAGATTTGCCGTCATTTATTGAAGTGTTCTATTGTATATCTCCGAAGTTGTACAACAGGTCTTCACCAAATTAATGGGACCAATTTCAGAACATACTCTTTCAAACAAAAAAAGAATTATCAAAATCGGTCCACAATTGACGGAGATATCGGTGAACAAACACACAAAAAAAAAACACGTCGGACATAGAAGGAGGTTTTTTTTTTTGTGTAGTTTCACCTCATTTTGATAAGTCGGTTATAAATAACTCGTTTATCTTTAGGCTATCCAAACGGGCAGTAGCGGCGGCAAAATTACGAATCACATTGAACTCACGACAATTTAACGTCATTATTGGCATTAGTAGTATGATTAGAGACCTATTACCTATTAAAACGTATTTTTTTTTGTCTCGTGCATTAGGTCCCGAATTATTATTTTTACTCTAGCCACACCTGAAATAGCCCTTGAAGGTATGTCGTTGATTCGACGTTTAGAGTTGATACTCCCTGCGTACATGAGAAAAGAACACGGAGATCACATTTAACCGTGTGCCCATCTACACGAGAATTTCAATAAGCAACGTTAAAAGGGATTTTGTTAAGCATTGGTGGCCCATTGGTAACGGCCGCGACATACAAGTTATAGGTCATGGGTTCGAACCCAGACACCAGCTTTGTGTTTTACTTTGTGTTAATTATTTAATCACCATTGCTCTCAAAATGGTGAAGGAAAACATCGTGACTAAATCGGCATGTCTTAGAACCAAAAAATCTAAGACATCTGACATCCACCAACCTGCATTGCCTGTGCGTGGTGGATTACGGCCCATTCCCTCTCACAGAGAGGAGGCCTGCACGCAAATGGGAGTCTAAGAACGAAAAAGGGGTTCCCTCTATCCTATCCTATCCTAAAAGAGTTACGATTTTTACTAAAGGACCCTTGTAGGCGACACAGCGAATCCCATTGCCTGCAGTACTTATTGCCAATTATACGAGTATTCACAAAAATAACAAGAAATGACAAAGCCTTGATTACAAATGGATGGAACGGTTCATCAAAAGAATTTCCTGTTGCAAACAATAGGTTTGTATGCAGGGATGTTCAAAGGTATCTTCAGATGCACGAAATAATCAAACGGAGCAATTATAAAAGGACAACTTGAGCATAACATCACACCGCCTACTCCTCGAGGTGTTAGGTAGAGGTTTACATGTTGTATCAAGCGCAAGTTCGATCTTGCAATATACTGTTCTCATCTTTGGGACGGATCTGCCAAAATACCAGCTTGATGCAGTAGAGTCGATCGAAAGACGGGTAAGGAAGCTCATCGGCAATGAGGCACTGGTCGAGTCAAAGCTCTAGAGCCTTGAACGTACTCATTGAGTTGCCTGGTTGCATTTCGGGGACTAAACGATGGAATTGCATAATCTAATTCGACCTAGCCCGTTTCATCATCGGACTACAAGACGTACAGCGATGCGCCAGCGGTATTCGGTTGACATCCCACCCTTACGGACTAAACGTTTTTATATACTTTCATTATACGCGTGAAAGTATATAAAAACGTTTAGTGAGTTACAGCTAATGAGTAGACACTGTTTACCGGTTGTCCTCTGTGTCTTCAAGTCAAGAGTGAATAGATTACTTCTAGGCAAACGTGCTACACAGTCGATCACATCATCGCTTTCCATCAGGTGAGATAGTGGTCAAGCGCGAGCCTATCTATACTGTTTTTTTTTTCCATCAAAATTTCACCAGTTATGTTTTAAATCCCATATAGTAGACGGCGATACTTTTACCATTAACCGGACTTAAGTTACTGAGAAATCCAGATGGAAAACCAATAACATTTTGCCCAACTCGGGCATCGAATTCAGGACCTAATGCTCAGCTGGCGCACACCTACGAGGATTATAGACATCGTAGGTGTTATTATATTGATGGGTGGCTTATGTGTCTTGTGTTGTATCATATAAACGTAATTTGTTTCTTTAATTTTCAGGTAACTTTAACCGTCAATTGTTTCCATTTACATATCTAATAATATACCTTTAAACGACCAATTCTTGTATATATATATATATATATATTCTGAAACTCGGAAACGGCTCCAACGATTTTCATGAATTTTAAAAAGGGCAGGGGTCAATAACTCTTTGGCCGACCCGAGAATCGAATCCAGGACGTCAGCAATAGCGACTAGACCAACGAGACAGTTTTATTTTAGTTGTAGATATTATTCTTCGTTTATCTAAGAACATCCGCTCCAGATATAAACCTGGTGAACGACTTTATGTTCCTCCCTTACAAAACGCCCATTTCATATGTAATGACCTAATATTTTGCTTTAGAAGTCGGTTTTATATTTTTTTTAAAGTTTCTAAAGCCAGGAAGTCAAAGATGCTCCATCGCTTTTATCATTAGTTGAGATATTTGATAAACACATAGTCTAAACAAATGATCATTGAATAAAAAATACAATTTCACATGATGTTTATATTAATTTGAACTGTCAATTGGTGCACAAGTAATACGTAATGTGTGGACTTAGTTTAAAGTACTACGAATGCAGTAGTTCGATTCCCAAACGACAGAAGTATTAGAAATCATTATTTCACCCGAAAGACGTCCACTGCTGGACATAGACCTCCCCCAGCTGGACATAGGCCTCCCTAATTGCCTAAAGATAATTGGTTGGATTATTGTTTGGGACAGAAAAGATGTCGATGGGTCAATTAACGCAGTAGCTGAATTACCTTCTAGTCTACGGGGTGCGATTCCCTCATAAGCAAAATATTTGATACCTTTTGGATGTTGCTGTCCGAGATGAAAGTGCTTGTGATTATTTATAAAAGTACTAGGCGACCTCATTTAAAAAAGAAACTTCAAAGTTTATCCTAGGTAGTGCGTTTACGACTTAGGTAGTTGACCGCATCAGATAACTAGATACTAGTAAAAGTTGCACCCCCGAGGGACTTAACTTGGCGTTACATTAGGTATTTGGTTTATATGAAGCAGAGCTATATAAACTCTGCGTATTTGCAGTGCCTTACTAAGTAAAGATTGGTCCTTACTGCTAACAAAAAGGCAGACAATGTTGGTTATATGTGAGACGAGGGTCATTTGGTAAGACAGCTAGCTAAAGTAAGCTTGCAGCGAAGTTTGTGTCATAAAGTTACAATGTTATGCTACCCCAGTGTTCCAAGAGAGTGATGTGTTGAGCTACATATCGCAACACCAAATTATGTTAGTAAAATTATTCACTTACATATAAACTATTGATAGCCTTGTTGATCTATAAGTGGTACGTCGTCCACAACATGAGTACTGTATTCGATTCCCTGTTGTAGCAATGTACTCAGAAGCCTAAATTATAGTATAAGTGTCACGAACTTTACTAAGCGGTATTTCGCAACGTAATTTATCGGGGATATAGCTCAGTGGTAGAGCAATCGACTGCAGATCGATAGGCCCCCGGTTCAAATCCGGGTGTCCCCTTCAAACATATTTCTTTTTAATACATTTATATTTATTTTAGAATTTCGTTTAGTTTAATTTTTTACAATATATTCCCGTAAATATGGCTGCAATATAAAAATAAATGTCTACAGGTGATCATACTGATAGTTAGATTAGGTAGGTAGGTAAGTTAAAATTAAGTCGGTAGGTAACATTAGGTATCGTTTGATCGTAGATGCCAGCCTTGATGACTAAGGCTCAGTTTTATGTTTTTTTTTTGTTAACTCAACCACCATTGGTTATTAAATATGCCAAATTGTTAGTCTAATGGTCAAATAATTAACCCTCCAACTAATTCGGCCATTTGTGAAACTAAGAACCGATTTCACCAAGTATGTTAATCGCGACTTGTTCAACTAAACTCAGTTTACGCAAATACAGCACTCTGATTGGTTCAGACTGCTGAGAAACTACCAATCAGAACGCCGTTGTTGCGTAAACTGAGTTTAGTTGAACTAATCGCGATTAGTATCATTGGTGAAATCGGCCCTAAAAATTGAAGGCAATTATCTACAGATCAACCAGCTGGGCCTAATTGTATTCAGTTAAAAACTGCCTGCAATGAAAATTCAGGCAGACTAGTGAATTTCTGACTAGTGATTTTCTAATTGATTTCCATAAAAGTGCAGTTTAGACTGGCGAGAATAACCTAAAATAATAAGCTAGTTATTGGGTAGCTAGCTCGATACTCCTTGGAAAGACTGATGTCAGTTTTTTAAAGGCAACTGTCAAAGTTCTACAAATAACTGCCAGAAACAACAGCTTGACATACTTTCAGAGCTACAGAGGAGTCACGTAATGAATGGTCACCCATCCATAGAACGACCTCGGCAAGCGTTGCTTAACCTTTAAGATCGACCCATGCAGCAGTTTTTATTTAGCTACGAGCTGCTTCTTATTATACACGAGTGCAATCCGGTTGGATTTTAAGTAATTACTAGGTATCACAATCCGCAACTTGATAACTTAATTAAAAACTCGCTGAGGTTTCGCAAAATGTAAAATGTAAAACACATTTTTCCTATACCGGAATGAAATTTTTTAATTTCTACCGAGCTTCCTCTTAGGGGCGAGCAAATATGTTTCTTTTCATATCTCTTTTTCTTTATCTGAATGCGCACAGTATGAATTGCAACGCTCCAAAAAAATCGTAATAATTTTATACACTGAATTATTTGCTGTGTACTGTTTCTCAAAAAAGTTTTTTTGCAGTAACAAAGACGGAGTCAAAGCGTTCCTTTAATATTTATTCGCACAGAAATATCTTTAGGAAATGCACAGTAAAAAGAGTAGCGGACTTGCACAGTTTGCACTTACAACTGAATTTATTATGACCAGACTATTGTTGGGCCTCCTTTTAAGCTTGAGAAGGAGTGCTGTTAAAGCATAGGAATTACAACAAGTACTCGGGGAAACAGGGCTACACCTTGTGATTTAGCCTTTGAGCGACTTATTGCATGAACTTTTCAATTTTCTATTCTGTGATTATATTGTGAATCGAAGTATAGCGTTATAGAAAGATGCAGCATCTTTCTATAACGCTATAACGCACGTATCTCGTGGACGGCACACAGGACGAACATCTTGATATTACAGGAGCTCAAAATTGAAAACCTCCAAGATTGTCGAATGTATACCTCAGCCAGATATTTGTATTCTATGGCAGATATTTTTACTCTAGCCACACCTGAAATAGCCCTTGAAGGTATGTCGTTGATTCGACGTTTAGAGTTGATACTCCCTGCGTACATGAGAAAAGAACACGGAGATCACATTTAACCGTGTGCCCATCTACACGAGAATTTCAATAAGCAACGTTAAAAGGGATTTTGTTAAGCATTGGTGGCCCATTGGTAACGGCCGCGACATACAAGTTATAGGTCATGGGTTCGAACCCAGACACCAGCTTTGTGTTTTACTTTGTGTTAATTATTTAATCACCATTGCTCTCAAAATGGTGAAGGAAAACATCGTGACTAAATCGGCATGTCTTAGAACCAAAAAATCTAAGACATCTGACATCCACCAACCTGCATTGCCTGTGCGTGGTGGATTACGGCCCATTCCCTCTCACAGAGAGGAGGCCTGCACGCAAATGGGAGTCTAAGAACGAAAAAGGGGTTCCCTCTATCCTATCCTATCCTAAAAGAGTTACGATTTTCACTAAAGGACCCTTGTAGGCGACACAGCGAATCCCATTGCCTGCAGTACTTATTGCCAATTATACGAGTCTTCACAAAAATAACAAGAAATGACAAAGCCTTGATTACAAATGGATGGAACGGTTCATCAAAAGAATTTCCTGTTGCAAACAATAGGTTTGTATGCAGGGATGTTCAAAGGTATCTTCAGATGCACGAAATAATCAAACGGAGCAATTATAAAAGGACAACTTGAGCATAACATCACACCGCCTACTCCTCGAGGTGTTAGGTAGAGGTTTACATGTTGTATCAAGCGCAAGTTCGATCTTGCAATATACTGTTCTCATCTTTGGGACGGATCTGCCAAAATACCAGCTTGATGCAGTAGAGTCGATCGAAAGACGGGTAAGGAAGCTCATCGGCAATGAGGCACTGGTCGAGTCAAAGCTCTAGAGCCTTGAACGTACTCATTGAGTTGCCTGGTTGCATTTCGGGGACTAAACGATGGAATTGCATAATCTAATTCGACCTAGCCCGTTTCATCATCGGACTACAAGACGTACAGCGATGCGCCAGCGGTATTCGGTTGACATCCCACCCTTACGGACTAAACGTTTTTATATACTTTCATTATACGCGTGAAAGTATATAAAAACGTTTAGTGAGTTACAGCTAATGAGTAGACACTGTTTACCGGTTGTCCTCTGTGTCTTCAAGTCAAGAGTGAATAGATTACTTCTAGGCAAACGTGCTACACAGTCGATCACATCATCGCTTTCCATCAGGTGAGATAGTGGTCAAGCGCGAGCCTATCTATACTGTTTTTTTTTTCCATCAAAATTTCACCAGTTATGTTTTAAATCCCATATAGTAGACGGCGATACTTTTACCATTAACCGGACTTAAGTTACTGAGAAATCCAGATGGAAAACCAATAACATTTTGCCCAACTCGGGCATCGAATTCAGGACCTAATGCTCAGCTGGCGCACACCTACGAGGATTATAGACATCGTAGGTGTTATTATATTGATGGGTGGCTTATGTGTCTTGTGTTGTATCATATAAACGTAATTTGTTTCTTTAATTTTCAGGTAACTTTAACCGTCAATTGTTTCCATTTACATATCTAATAATATACCTTTAAACGACCAATTCTTGTATATATATATATATATATATTCTGAAACTCGGAAACGGCTCCAACGATTTTCATGAATTTTAAAAAGGGCAGGGGTCAATAACTCTTTGGCCGACCCGAGAATCGAATCCAGGACGTCAGCAATAGCGACTAGACCAACGAGACAGTTTTATTTTAGTTGTAGATATTATTCTTCGTTTATCTAAGAACATCCGCTCCAGATATAAACCTGGTGGTGACCACGATCCTCAGACATGAGGGACTGACCAAGAGAGAGAGAGAGAGAGAGATCTAAGAACAATAACAAGTTAAGTTTTTCTCACAAACCATTTGTTTCTCTGTATCTTGTAAGCATTGCCGAAGCTTTGTTAATAGTAAAATGGGTACCATGACTTCGACGTATCAAATTAAGCTCGAATTAGAATGAAATGAGGTCAGACTTCTAAGCTTCTGAGAATGCATGTCTATTTAACGAATCCATTGGAAAGTAACAAACGACTGTTAGCAACATCGTTTAGAAGTAGTTAACAGAATTTGTGACACGGTTGGAGTAGTGACTGAGAAGTTTATTACTTCTGCACGGCTAATGGTTCAATTCGCGCTTCTAAGAAATATGTACTTTGGTGTGCTTCAGTGAAAACATCCCAAAGGCCCTCTTCTATCATCAGACATCTAGACTCACTGCAAGTTACCATCCTTACCTTGTTGCCATTCCACCATTTCGCACGAAGCGCTGCCAGACATCCTTCAAAATGCGCACAGCAAATGTGTAGAACTCACTGCCTGCATCTGTGTTTCCGAATGCATTCAACCCGAATTTCTTCAAAGTAAGACTGAACAGGCTACTTCTAGGTAAGCTCACTCCATCGTTGAGTTTATCTCTGTCACCTCCAACCTAGACTAGAGTCAAAAACTAACCAATCACAAAAAAAAAAAAAAATGTAAAGCCCACTGAACTTCTACTGAAATGATATTTGGTAAAATATTTGCGAAACTTTGGCAATGCAAAAGAAACCTTACTGCATTTCATAATGAGCAGGATTCTGGATTTTAGCTCGGTTAATTATAATTGGTTCGCACATGAATAACATGGGACTTGGAAGTAACTGGTGAATGGTGACTGCACAGACTAAATCTTTGGGGAATAATGCACATTTCGTTTTTAGTCACGTGAATTCCCAATCGTTAAGACCACGCCTCCCGAGCTTGAGGTCGTGGGTTCAAATCATATAAGTAACAATATGACTTTTTCAATGCAGATGGACTTTTTACTTGCATCTAGGACAAAGTTGTCATATCAGTGAAAGAAAACTGAACTTATCTATATCTATACTAATACTAATAATATTATAAAGGGGGAAAAAATGTATTTTTGTAAGTAACGAATAAAGTTAAAAACTACTGGACCGATTTCAAAAAATTGTTTCACCGTTGTGAAGCTACTCTATAGGCTACTTTTTATCCCTGTATTCCCACGGGAACGTGAACTACGCGGATAAAACCGCGAGGCATCCGCTAGTAGTTAATACAGTTGTTCTATCTCACGACGGTGGGTTGGTCTAAGACGTGTGTGTAGCATATGCACATAGTTTATGTGTGCTCAGGTGAAACTGAGCGCTTCTGAACTTACGCACACAGAATTAATGTGCATGTACATCTACACACACGAAAAAGACCAACCCGCGTCGTAAGATATCAATCAATCAATCATTTATTTTGTAAAACATAGGTATGGTTAAAATTGGTATTCAAAATAATGTGCACTATGTTTTGCCGATATCTGGCGTACAAAATTAACATAAGCAAGCAACAATAAATAATATAATACAATTAAGGTGGCATGTCAATATGTGACATTAAAAAAATATATCAATTCAAAATATGTCAGTTAGGTAAACAGGTCATTACAATTTCAGATAAATAAACACATTCATACATAATCAATAAACAAAATCATAGCTGTTTAACTGGCAAGTCGGAATCCTCATACCTCTGTTTGTCAGTAGTGAACTCAGTGATGGAGTAGTAACATCTATCTACAAAGAATTTAAACAAAGACCTCTTAAATGATCCCAGACACTCTTTATTTCTAATAGCTGCTGGTAAACTGTTATAAATTTATGAGAGGTAACATGAATGGTATTCTGATAGCGGCGAGAGCGCAGTTTTTCAAATAAATGCAGGTTACAGCGAACAAACACTCCCATTTCATATATGTACATAGACGGTAGAGTGAGCAAACTGAGTTCCCCAAAAAATGGTTTTCAACTATCAATCGATTGCAATTTGGTAAACGATCGCAAGCATTTCTTTTGATAGAACAACGGTACCAGATTGCAATCGCCAACCCGTCTTAAGCTACTGTTTTGGGAATACTTTTATAATGCGTACAGCAAAGGAGTGGAATCCCCTGCTGGAGTCTGTATTTCCTGATAGCTACAACCTGGGAGTCTTTAAGTCGAGAGTGTATAGGTCTCTTCTAGGCAAGCGTGATTCATCGTCGACCACATCATCGCTTGTGCGCAGGTGAGATTGTGGTCAAGCGCAAGAATATCAAAAATAAAAATAAAAACCGGCGTGCGAGTCGGACTCGCGCACGAAGGGTTCCATACCAAAAACGCAAAAAAACGGCAGAAAAATCATGTTTGTTGTATGGGAGCCCCACTTAAATATTTATTTTATTCTATTTTTAGTATTTGTTGTTATAGCGACAACAGAAATACATCATCTGTGAAAATATCAACTGTCTAGCTATCACGGTTCATGAGATATAGCCTGGTGACAGACAGACATACAGGGATCGCGGAGTCTCAGTAATAGGGTCTCGTTTCTACCCTTTGGGTACGGAACCCTAAAAAACATGGTGATTAAAGTTCGTGCCTTCTCTTTATGAGAAGAGGCATTTGCCCTGCAGTGAGACAGTAAGGATGGTGTTACAGTATTTGTTGTCACACATCACATCTCATCATCAGCCTATTAATGTGCCCACTGCTGGGACACAGCCCTCCTCTCTGTGAGAGGGCATGGGCCGTAATCCACCACGCGGGCCCAGTGTGGGTTGGTGGATGTCACTTGTCTTCGAATTTTTGGTTCTATGACATGTCGTTTTCCTCACAATGTTTTCCTTCACCGTTTTGGGAGCAGTGGTGAAGAAATAATTTACACAAAGTAAAGCGCCTGCCTGGGCTCGAACCCACGACCTAGAACTTGTAAGTCGCGGCCGATACCACTGGACCACTACTGCTCCACTGCTGCACTGTTGTTATCACAACGGCCATGTATCTAAATATGCTCAAATTGAGCTCCTAAGTTTATGTATGTAACTACCAGAATGTTTTTCAAATACCTGTAAACCCGCATAGTTTAAAAGGTAACCACACTTACTAATAACAATTTAGCTAAAACATTTGAAGTCTGGTTAGTAGTCTGGTACTTTGAAATGTGTATTTCAAATACCTAATAGTTAACTTTAGTTAGTAGCTTTACATTAATAGTTATAACCGTTAATTTTAAGCGTTCCGTACCGAAAGGGTAAAAACGGGACCTTGTTAATAAGACTGCATGATCCGTCTGAACGTCTGTCACCAGGCTGTATCTCATGAACCGTGATAGCTAGACACTATAGCTAGAAACTAAAAACGGATTAAATAAATATTTAAGTGGAGCTCCCGTACAACAAACGTGATTTGTTTAGCGATTTTTGCGATAATGGTACGGAACCTTCACGCGCGACTTCCGACTCGCACTTGGCTGGTTGTTACATGACGTTTTCGATATAAAAAAAGTTCTTTTTTTGTACACAGTTGTCTTTACTCAGTTTGCTAAATTTTAATAAAATTGTGTTGTTCAAATATCCACTAAACAATTTTTTATTGGTAAGAATAAATCCCTTGTAATTAAAGAGTAATAATTCTTAAAATTAAAAGCATAAACACACACTCGAGTTATCTTCGTTTTTTGATGATGAATTTTAATATAAAATTATGGTTTTAAGAAAACTGCTGATATTTGACAGACAACGCTTTGTCTCTTAAGACTGTCTGAAAAGACACACAGCCATATGGCGACACTTGGCCAGAAGGATTGGCATTGCCATCGTTCCAGTGTGCCAGACGAGTGGGCACGGGCCCAACTGGCAGAAGCACTCGCTTTGTTCCATATAAAGGTGTTCTTACTACGCTTAGTTTTCTGGTTGAAGCCAAATTCGCACATTGAGGGGTCAAAAGCCGCATTTTGAGTACTATTTCGTAGGTATATTGGATGGTAGACGAAACTGCTGGTGTGTACTTGTGTAGTTGTGAAATAAGAAGTTAACTTTTAACTTTAGATCAATTTAAAACACATCATAACTTCACGCCCATATTCCCCGAAGAATTGGGCAGAGTTATCAATTTAAGTCACAGAATAAGAGCTCATTCACACAGGGGTCCGTTTTACAAGTCCACTTTATCCTAGGTATACGTTTTTATTCGGCGCTGACGAATGTTGTTGTATTAGTGACTTCATACACATGATATTATTCCAGATCCAGTAAAATTAAATACCGATCCGACAAAATATACAGCTGTCCGTTTTACAGGTCCACTTTATCGTATACTATTTTATTCGGGAATGGCGTAGGGAGTTGTATGAGCGAGTTCACACACAAAACAGAATTATAAAAAATACTGATCCGTTTGAAGGAAAACATCGTGAGGAAACCGGTATGTCCTAGAACCAAAAATTCGAAGACATGTGACATCCAACAATCCGCACTGGGCCTTGTGGTGGATTAAGGCCCATCCCCTCTCACACAGAGGAGTCCTGTGTCCCAGCAGTGGGAACATTAATAGGCTGATGATGTGATGTGACTGATCCGTTTTATCGGAACGAAACCACATGGGGCGCACCATACCCCCCTATCGACGGATCCTTTAAAACGGTACTGTAAATATGGTGTGACCATTACCCCCAGTAGCGACGGATCCGTTATAACGATACTGGAAATTTTCTGTGTGAAGGAGCCCTAAGGTAATAATGTAGTGATAAAATCGAAAATGAAATACTTATATGGTTTGGTCACCCTGAGAGAATAATTGATAGGGTATTTACAAAGCAGATGTTAGGCGATTCGGATCTTATTGGAAATGTTTTTCAGAAAGATTAGGTACGTAGTACTTACAACCAGCTTGCATTTAAGACTGGATGTAATGTCGTAAAAACCACAGTAAACATATACAAACAGTATGGAAACTACCTACAAACACTCGAAACGGCACACTCACACAAACGTACGCAGCAACGAGACGGTTCGTGCACTTTCGAGGTTTTAGTACTAAGTGCCGCGTCGCGACGAGTGGTCACGTATTTTTGTGTTAGTGTGCCGTTTCGAGCGTAGTTTCCGTACTGTTTGTATATTTTTACAAAAGTATTATGTTATGATCAGCAAAGGCTCTAGACATGTGGCATTCGTTTGTCAACGAATGCGATAGTAGAAATGTCAATATGTAAGGGATTGATCACGTGATCTTTTCATGTCCCTTGTCAATCACATACAATTTTGCCTTTTTGAAAATCGCTATTAGCAAGATAGAATGTCATTTGTCTTGATCCTCAGGTGGCCTCTCGGGTGAAACTTATGAGTTTATCATAAATGTGAATCTACTTATTATGTTTTCCAACTATGTATGTCGTGGTGGCCCAGTGGCTAAGACCGCCTCGCGTATTTGAGGTCGTGGGTTCAAATCCGGGCAAGTACCAATGTGGCTTTTTTCAAATTCATATGTACTTTCTAAGTTTATCTTGGACATCACAGGCAACGTTGAAGGAAAACATCGTGAGAAAACCTGGACTTATATAGTTAATGTAAATCTGAAATAGCAAATTCAGCGGCCTGTGAGGTTCCCAGAAGCGGCTTAATTAACTCTGACACCAGAGGTGGCCACATCCTCACCCAAAAAAGAAAAAAGACTATGCACAGAAAACATGGAATGGAAATAAAACTACCTAAAATTCTATGTCCGCGATGCGGGAAAGGATTTTAATTGACAATTATTAAGCCCTTTGTACCGCACGTGAATCTAGCTTTCCAATTCCAGTCCAATCTTTTACAGAGCTTTTGACTTTGATATTCTCTTTGACAATTTGATTTCAGTATGAATTCTGTGAAACGCAGTAAGCCCGCACAGGATGTGACAAAGTCACCAAAAAAAGATTTCTAAAACTCCTACTTTTACAATTTATTTAGTTAATATAAAATATTTCTGTATATTTCTGGTCTGTATCAAAGCTTGTTTGTGGCATACATGCAAATGTCTAAAATTAAAAGGTTTCTCTTCAAACAAAGGTTCGAATAATAATAAAAATATGTCGCGGGATTTAGCTGCTGAGCGAGCTGCGAATTAGCTCCGATATTTTTCAAACAAAAGAGTGCGCCACTGAAATGTTTACAAGAGTCTTTGAGAGTAAGCTGCCTTTTGTCCGAGAACTTTCAGTAAGGTTGCTGGCAACAGTGTAGAAAGGTAAATAAGACGAGTCTAATAGACTCGTCTTATTTACCTTTCTACACTTCTCTTCTACGTCTTCTTTTTTACTAACATACGACTTCAGTTTCTGTTTCCCGACATAAGACTTAATATTAATGACGTTATATTAGGTATATATATGTTAATATGTATGGACGTGTATTTATGATTTATTTTATAGATTTTATAATTGTACTTACACCGGACTAATTCTCTTCTTTTTTTTCTAAACTTTCTCTCACTAAGGTTTGCTAATAGAAAACTCTACTTTTCGTTAAGTTAGCCTTTTTACAACAACTTTTTTAACGTTTATGTTGTATTTAACTTTTGTGTACACTATAGAATTAAGAATTAATCTTGTATTTTTTATATCTAGTTCAAAATTAGTAAACTACAGGCAACTGTAATGCACTTCAAATACACTACCTTCTTATGGTGTATATAATCAGTAAAAAAGTAAGGAGTAAGCTACATCGTAGCAGAGTTGGTACGCCGTAGGCATTATTGCTACGCCTGCTACGCCACGGATTCGTATCAACGTGCTTCGTTAGAAAAAGTGGATTTAGAAAATGTGTTCGACCATAAGGAATGAAATGGACACCACTCATCCATCCTAATATTATAAATACGAAAGTAACTGTTTGTTTGTCTGTCTGTTACCTTTTCACACTTAAACTGCATAATCGATTTAGATGAAATTTGACATGAAGATAGTTTGAGACCCTGGGAAGGACATAGAATAGTTATTAGCCCGGTAATCTGATAATTACTGGGATAAAAACTATCCCGTGAACTGACCGTAAGAGGGGCCACCCCCTCTTAAGGTCATTTCACGGGATAGCTTCGCCCATACATCTACAATATTATGCCGCGATATAAAATAGGCTTTCGAAGTGCTAATGATACGCAGACGAAGTCGCGAGCACCAGTTAGTAAGTTATAAAGCCAGTATTTCACGGCGGTTTATGCATACCTACAATTAACTTGTAATTGTAGGCGAGTCTAGTGACATCAACCAGGCATAAATCCAGACCCTTGCTAAAGTTTTATATGTAAAACCTAATAACACTTAGTTTGACTCGGAAAGAAATAGACCCCTGATTCTCACCATCAGTTTGCGACTACTAAAGCAAAGAGGGAGTTAGCAGCGAGTTTCAGTTATTCATATTTCATACTAGCTGCCATCCGCCGCTCCGCCCGCGTGGTATAAGTACTTCTCCCAATATCTTTATAAATATTAGCTTATGTGTTATTCTGATGTATAAGCTATAAATCTGTAAAGTTTCATCAAAATCCGTTCAGAAGTTTTTGTGTAAAAGAGTAACAAACATCCATCCATCCATCCTCAGAAACTTTTACGTTTATTATAGTAGTAAGATTAGCTGCCACTCGCGGCTCCGCCCGCTTGTTATTAGTCGCCCAACATTTTTAAAAATGATACCATATGTGTTATTCTTATGTATAAGCTATATTTCTGTAAAGTTTCATCAAAATCTGTTCAGTAGTTTTTGCGTAAAAGAGTAACAAACATCCATGCACCCATCCTCAAAAACTTTCACTTTTTTAGTAGTAACATTCATTTACTTTTTATGACCAGATGCCCAGTACTAATTTCCGGCATGCGTGTATGACTAGATACATGAATGTAAATTAAGTAAAAGGAATATGTAAGGATTGTAGCAGTAGCGGTCTGGGTGGAATGGCAACCACAAGATGGCAAAAGGAAGAGCGGCAGACAAACTAAAATAAAGAAAAATAAAGAAAAAAAAACTTAATTAAAAAAATCAAAAAACCCAACTGCTTCAAAAGCGAACTAAAAAGTCGTAAACAAGGAAAAAATCATGCTGTGCAGTCGGAGGATACAAATTCGCCGGCTGGCTGACCAAAATCTGGTGTATCCTCCGCCTGCACAGCATGATTTTTTCCTTGTTTACGACTTTTTAGTTCGCTTTTGAAGCAGTTGGGTTTTTTGATTTTTTTAATTAAGTTTTTTTATTTATAACTTTTTAGTTCGTTTTTTCGAATTAGATACATTTAAACATATAAGTGTTATATTTTTGAAATCACCTCTTAAAACTCTTTATTTTGATACCCCACACGATGGGTTTGGAAGAAAAAAAAAATTTGGGCCCCCACAATATGGCACCCAAAATCCGCCATTTTTCTATTATCCAATTTTAATGTAGCCTATGACACTCTCAGGTTTAAGACGCATCGATTGACGTACGAATCATCAAAATCGGCCAACGCGTTTGGTCTCTGGAACGCCACATAGGAACAAACATACATACATACATACATACATACTTACATACATACATAGACTGATAAACACATTACCCTCCTTCGGCAGTCGGGTAAAAACGTTTTTATTCGCCACAAAAACGATATGCAACAAAAGAACAAGAACAGAACAAAAGAAAGACAAAGACGAACGGAAGGTATAAAGATTATTAGAGGGATACTCTGGTCTAAAATTTGAAGACGTGTGACAGCTCGTGGCTTAATAATAGCAGTCGCACGGGTCGGTCTTCAAGATTAAGAAACGCTTGCCGAGGTCGATCTGTGGATGGGTGACCATCTTTACATAGCGAGTTTCCGTGCCTCGGAAAGCTTGTTAAGCCGTTGGTCCCGGCTGTCATTTGAAGATCATTGACAGTCGTTACGGGTAGTCAGACGCCTGTGACCTGACACCAGTCTAGCTAAGAGGTATCGTGTTACCCAGTTACATGGTTGTGGAGGTCAGATAGGCAGTCACTCCATGTAAAATACTGGTACTCAGCTTAATCCGGTTAGACTGGAAGATGACCGCAATATAGTTGTGCTGATCACTAAACCGGGAAAATCAATATGTTAGATATCTATACCAATATTATAGAGTAAAGATGTTTTTATTTGTTTGTTTTTTGTATGTACCGAATAGGCTCCAAAACTATACTGGACCGATTTTAAAAATCTTTCACCTATGGAAAGCTACATTATTCCCGAGTAACATAGGCTATAATTTTAACGGGAGCGAAGCCGCGGGGATCAGCTAGTTTAAGATAAAGTAGTTTTTTTTTTATTTTATTCGCGTGTGATCACTATATCTTGATATTTGATATATAAGGTAAAATTTGTGTTTAGTGCAAGCAATAAAGACTCAATAATAAATAAAAAACTTTTTTGCAAAAAAATACTACCGACTTCCAAATGAAAAACTACAAAGTGAAAAATAACTTAACTTTTGGAAGTCGGTGTCTTTCGTAGGAACCATTTTTTGCGATATGGACACCGACTTCCAAAAGTTAAGTTATTTTTCACTTTGTAGTTTTTCATTTGGAAGTCGGTAGTATTTTTTTGCAAAAAAGTTTTTTATTTTTCCCTTTTAGTTTTACCTACCTAATAGCAAGTTGTTTATTAAGGTCCCTATAACTCCAGAATAGATTAACCGAATAACATGAAACTTGAACATAACCGGTGAAATGAGAGATCTGCGTACCCCTTTAGAGCGTACTGGCGTGATGTTATGTTATGAAATGGTATAAACAACAAACAGACATGCGATTGCAGCAATCCCGAGAGTTTTGCCGTTATTTATTGAAGAGTTCTGTTGTGTATCTCCGAAGTTCTTCATCAAACCTTCGCCAAATTAAAATGGGACCAATTTCGAAACATACTCTTTCAAACAAAAAAAGAATTTTCAAAATCGGTCCACAATTGACGGAGATATCGGTGAACATACATAAAAAAAAAAAAAAAAAAAAAAAAAAAAAACATACAAGAAGTCGAACATAGAACCTCCTCCTTTTTTGTAAGTCGGTTAAAAAATGGATCAAGTGTTGTCTATACATAATTCAAGTAAATAGATGCGCTTAAAACTAACCGAGTATAATATTCTCTCACTTTGCTTGGATATAAGTATTTATTGCATCGACATTATCAATTTTAAGCTATGCTGTGTCATTTTAGTCATATTGAATACGTTTCTTGTTAAAAAAAGACTTCTTTAATAACACTGCAAAGAGGTGAAATGTATTTTTACTTTAAAACATTCTATTGGTTAGAATTTTTAGTACTCAAAGTCAGTTTCCATTTCTTTTGTAATGTGTGTGACAGGATTTCCTAGTTCATATACCAGGAAGTTCTCCCACAAAGGATTTATCAAAATAATAATATTGTACTTTTATGTAATAGTTTTTAGACACCTTTGTGAAAGAGAAATAAATATTTAAGTTATGTTATGTTATTTCAAACATTACTTTTCCATGAAACAAAATGGTATACTTTTCTATAAAAAATAGGAATACGTATCCTTTGAATAAACGTGACACAAGGCATTGTTCTCCATAAACAAATTGCAAAATATTGTAATAGATTTTTCTGGTCACTGGTATTTTTGTAACTTTAGAAAGAGTGTTTTCCACAAAAATGGGAACACGGTATCCTTTTGGAATACACAAAATTTTGTGCACCATCAACATATTGCTTTAGTTTTTACCCGGCTGCAAGGAAAGGGATATGTTTTTCGCGCGTATCTTGTATGTAAGTAAGTATGTTTGTAATATTCTTTATTACCTCGTATCATTCAAACCACTTGACGAATTTTTATAATTAAGACATCGTTAGATAGGTTTTGGCCGCCCAAGTGTTCTTAGATAAGTGCCATTAAAAAAAGAAACATGACGGATTTTGGGCGCCATATTGTAGAGGTAACAATTTTTTTTCTTCGCAACCCGTCGAGTGGCGTATCGAAATGAATGGTTTTTAGAGGTGATTACAAAAATATATACCACTTATATGTTTAAAAGTATTAATAAAAAAGCACTAAAAAGTTGTAAATAAAAAAAGCTTATTTAAAAATCCAAAACCCGACTGCTTAAGAAGCGAACTAAAAAGCTGTAAACAAGAAAAATCATGCTGTGCAGTTGGAGGATCAGGCAGTTAGCTTCTTAAGCAGTTAGGTTTTTGATTTTTAAATAAGTTTTTTTTTGTATTCACTTGTCATTTTTTAAAAGAATCTGTCCGTATATAGAAGATGCTATGGAAAATTATATATCCATTAAAATATTGATTACACAGTGTTTTTATTTAAAATACACAAGATGAGGTAAACTCAATCCACAGTTTTTAGAACTCAAAAAAGCGGGATTCGTTTTTAGGATATTGCGAGTTTGTTTTACTCCAAACAGACATAGCAAGCAAAAATATTTCATGGAATTTAGTTTGCCTACTAAACTACATACGAAGTACTAAAATCCACAAACGGCATACCCACTTCAGTTGAGACAAACTGGATTCTAGTGAAGGAGAGTTAATGTCTTCCTAAACTGTAGGCAATGTATCATAATATTGCTATCTCGTTAAGTTCTTATTTAGCTATAATATTGCGAGTGCAGTATTTATCAGAATTTGGCTCTCAGAAATGCATTGCCCTTTGGTTATTTATTAATTCTCGGAAGAAAGGTGTATGCAAACTCAGGGCAACCAAAATTCATTAATTTATTAAAATTACACAATACGCTATTTCTATAAATAATATGAAACAAAGACTCTGCGGGCTGCGCGTGTCAGTAAATTTTTCCATTTACTTCTTTTAACCACGCAAAGGGATACGATACTGTTTTCACTTATCGAACGAGTGATACACTAGGAAGGCTTGTGTATATAATATGTTCCAAGCAAAGCCGGTGTGTGTCACTAGTTTTCACATAATGACTAAATAATGACTGATGTTATTTAAATATAAGGAATATTTTATTTAGTAGTGAGTGTGAAAAATGTGTTGCACCGACCCAAGTAACATGGGACAAGGGCTGAATTGTGATTCAATTTACACAATAATAGCCTTATTTTACAACGTCGCATAGCAACTTCTACATGCGACTTTTGAAGTTAACACTGCGAATGGCCTACACTCTTGGCTAGACGGATCGACTTTTTTAAGAAGTTAACTCAGGCAGTCTGCGATACTAAAGTCATGACAATTTGCTACGACTCTCTTAGTTACATAACCAATTAAAAAAGTAGGTGTGCGTAAAATTTAAATTACACTTAATCTATCTTGATAACGATATTTATCTCATGCACATTATGATTCCGATTTTGATAATTTCAATCTTGGTGACTTTTTGAAGGTTCCTATTGACAAGCCATATTAAGTTTTAAGGTATTCCTATGACCTCGTTGTTCCAGTGCTTTGCGTGAGGTCTTGGGTTCGATGCCCGGGTCAGGCAAAGTGTTATTGGGTTTATCCTTCTCAAATTTCTCAATAGTAGCCCGGCAGGCTCATTACGTATCTTGCAAGAGCAAAGCGATAGCAATTTTTGAGCATAAATTGCTCTTCAGTTTTGAATCCGAATTGTAGCAATTTTTCGACAGTCCTCTATCGAACAATTAGTTTAATAAAATGTTTATTTGAACGCAAGTTGATCGCGATTATGGCGAGCAAATTCAGCTGTAAAATTGTGATTACTATTTTCTCTTGTTGTTGGTCGATTGCCAACCGCTCTCTAATTTTGTAAGTACAGAAGTTGTAGAGTCTTCGGCGGTTTTTTTCGAAATAATTTCATTTAGCAAACAATGAGCGATTAGCAAACGATTGGTTACGTATTTCTTATGTTTATGACATATAACGATCGATCGTGGGATGACTGCGCGATCGCTGCGCAATTATTGCTGATTGCTGTTTCATAAGTAATAAGCCTACCAAGTTTGTATTGGTACATTAGGCTCGCCGCCTGTTTCATTGAACTTTAACTTATTAGCGAAATGGTAGTTACATCTCTGCCTATCCTTGCCGAGAATACAGGTGTGATGTTAACCCCCCTAACCCGAACCCCTTAAATCCCAGTGTGTTCCTTATAATCGTAGAACACGGAGACCTATATTTCGGAAGACAAACAAACAGAATTGTTGACACCGTATTTGGGGTGGATCCTTATTTTCTTAGTGTCAAGGTCGAGCATATTGCTCCGCATTGCGGTCTACGTACTATACGGGGTAATATTAGTAAAACAGAAGAACAGGACGATTCGACACATTTCTGTTTAGTCACTTTGTACTCATTGTGTTATTTTGCCTCAGTTGCGGACATGCTTGTTTTATGTGTTTTTTGTAAAGTTAACCATTAACCATATTATTACTCCGCCGGCTCTAACTACTATACTTTAAGATAAATTAAGAAAATTGAGAAAAAGCCTTAAGAACCATAGAAACGCAATTACTCGTTTTTGGATTTTTGCACAAAATGTTTTAGGGTAGGACAGGAATTTACTATAGGAACCATTTTTCTCCAAAACTTTAATAATCTTGCTCACCCTGGTGTGAATATTTTGTTTTCTATAATTCAACATACGTGGGACACTCAGAAAGTTTTGCGAAACTAAAAAAAATTGTTCTATACGTACATATATTTTTATTAAATCTTTTCAAAGTACTTTCCACCAGCCTCTATACAAAGATTCATGCGCCTAAACCAGTTTTCAAAACACTTTTTCCAGTCCGCCGCAGACACCTCGTTTACAGCCTGCTCGAACGCAGCCAGCGCATCTTCCGGCGACGAAAATTGTATCCCTTTGAGCTGATTTTTTATTTTTGGGAATAAAAAGAAGTCACACGGTGCTAGATCAGGGCTGTAAGGAGGGTGACCCAGGAGTTTGACTGGCGTGCTGTCCAGGAAGTCCCTCGTTTTGAGTGCGGTGTGCGCAGGTGCATTGTCGTGGTGGAGCAGTAGCCCGCGGAGCCCTGTGTTTGGTCGCTTGTTGCTTATAACAGAGAAAACTTCTGGCAAACATTTGGTAGTATACCATTCGGCATTAATGCTTCTTTGATCCCGTAAGGGAATTGATACCAAGTGGCCAGTCAAATTAAAAAAGCTAGCGATCAAAATCTTACCCCCGCTTCTAGATCGCTTCACTTTGGTAGGCGTTGGCTCATTTTGAAACACCCAAACAGTCGACTGGCGCTTGGTTTCTGGGTCGTATTGATAAATCCAGGACTCATCACCTGTAACGATGTCGTAAACACGCCGAGACGAGCCTGCTTCAAATTTGTTAAGCATATCACGGCACCATTCCACCCGGGCCTGCTTCTGAGCATCGGTGAGGTTGTGCGGCACCCAGCGTGATACTATCCTCCTCACGCGAAGATGGCTGTGTAGAATCTCGTGAACGCTTCCCGATCCAATCTTCAATATGTGTTGAATCTCCTGATATGTAATTCGCCTATTGTCTTGGATTAAATTTTTCACTGCTAGCACGTTTTCTTCGGTAACAGCCGTCAAAGGGCGACCGCTTCTTTCGTCATCCCCCAAAGTTGGTCGACCGCGCTTGAATTCGTTATACCAACGATACACGGTTGCCTTGGAAGGGCCTTCATCCATGAATGCCATTTGAAGTCTATCGTACGATTCATCCGGTTTCAGGCGACACTTGAAATCGTATAAAATCATAGCTCTAAAATGTTCCCGGCGCAGATCCATATTTCAGTGAGACACAATACTTTGAATTAACTCGCAAAAAATGTGGAGGGAAATTTTGAAATTGGAACTTACTTATTTTTACTTATAAATAATCATATTTTCGAAAAACATTATAACTGGCCAGTCTCCCATATATAAAAACTTTTTTTCGCAATACTTTCTGAGGGGCCTGGTAAATGTTTACTAGTTTGTGACAACCCTATGTCCATAGAATTTAAAACATAACTTAGAATCGCAATCTCGCTAGTTACATATTTAAAATTTTCTCAACACATACAAACACACAAGAGTATTTATTACTACACATAAATATTTATTAATAAAATAATTATTTACTCTCGTTCCTGTGATGTTAGGGACTTGAAATTTTCAGGCCTCATATATTTAAAACCAACAATTAGTCTGTACTTTTACAAGAGGTTGAGATTGATTGTATTCAAGAAATACAGTCGAAAACCTCAGGTCAATTACCTTTCACAAATTTATTTTTAACTCCTAAATTAAGTTACATATCAAAACGGGAATTGCGGATATCGCTTTATAAGGTTTTAACCTATGAAGATTAAAAATAAAACTGGCATGTCCGCAACTAAGCCATAATAATACACTGTGTACTGGGTGAAAAAGAATGTTGATTGCCTTACACTATAATTATGAAAAGTAGCGTTACTTATACGTTGGTGGAATCACGAAACAAGCTTTTATATTATATTTCTCTTATTATTTCTCTTTTATTAAAAAAAATACATGTCACGAGGAGCAAACGCGTGTGCAAAATATCAGTTCAATCGGACATTGGGAAATAGGTTAAATTTACCTTGCAAGATTTGAATACAGACACCGGTACATGAGAAACTAAATAAAAGCTTGTGAAAACTGGCCAAGTGTGTGTCTGACTTCGAACATTTTGGGTTCCAAACCAAAATTAAAATCAGATTGATCAATATATCGCATCAAGCGTGTGTGTTAGATGCAAACCATCGGGCAGTCGGGATGTATTCCATTAGGTTAAGACATCGTGTGTGGGCAGGTCGGTGGGTACAATCGTGACAATGAAATCACACAAATTATTCGATACACTAGGTTTATTCAAATAGTCACAACTCACAGTTACAATCTTGCTTACTAACATTTCGGATCGAAACTGATTCTACGACGTCTTAGCTCTAAGGCGGTAGCTATATGGCAGTTGAGTACTGAAACTGCCATATTCTGCTGTCTCCACCAAGCAATTTTTTAGAAAAAGCGCGCGAAGGCGTAGTTGTTCTTGATTTGCCACCAGGACGCCCCCTGGCTTGTGTTTTATTTTGACGTCCGTACTATCGACTAAACCCGACTAATATTAGTTGGTAAAATATACGTAACTAGCTGTTTCCAGCGGCTTCGCTCCCGTGGGCCACCCCACAGGACCCGTTTTCGGGATTAAAAAATAGCCTATGTCACTCAGGAATAATGTAGCTTTCTATTGGTGAAAGAATTTTAAAAATCGGTCCAGTAGTTTCGGAGCCTATTCGGTACAAACAAACAAACAAACAAAAAAATCTTTCCTCTTTATAATATTGGTATAGATAATAAACAATATCACAAAAATTCAAGTTTCTAAGTCACTGGAAAGTTAAAATATTCATCGGCACAAAATTGTGTGAGAGACGACAGACAAACAGACGGGCTCGTGAGTGACAGCAATAAGGCTCCGTTTGGACCCTTCGGGTACGGAACCCTTATAATCAGCTGTTGCCGAACTTTATCAAGTTATAAGAACATGTGAACAGCTGTTGCTTATAAGCGTTTTACTGTTTGGCTCTGGGCGTTTTCGCAAGATATCGTGTCATAATTACGTTATCAATAGATTGTCGATCGATGCGTGTCCACTACTAGAGAAATTTTGTAGCATGAAATAAAATTGTGGCGGCGAAATTATAAATATTTAAAGTTTACTTGGTTTATGATCATTCTATATTTTGATTATATTCGTTTAATATGATAGAACCTATATCAAGAGCTAGTGATAACCTACGAAAAGATCCAGTTTTTCTTGTGGAACCTAGATCTTTGCGTAGGTTAGTATGTAGGTTGCGTTCTCTGCTTTGTATAGAACTAACGACCAGAAGAGCAGGAAGCTGAGTAAATATCCAGCCACGCCAAGGGTTTATTGAATTAATGCATTGTTTTTTCAATTTCTGATTGAATTTTACATCAATAACGACAAGATTCTAGCAAAAGTTCCTAAAAACGTGGTGAAGAAAAATAAAGACAAGATACGTTTTAGCAATGTATCGAAGAATTGGCCATTTATTATTTCTAGCAAAATAAACAGTAAACATCAATATAGGTTAACATATTATAGGGAGACATTCAGAAACACATGGTAACACATAAAGTTGCTTCACTTTAGCTTGGCAATATCCCTTTCCTTAATAACACTGAAACTTTTTTTTAATGTTGTTTGTCGCTGTAGATGTCAATTCATGTAGTTTTCATATATTTAACACTGAGTTTGAGAAAATGTGGTTGGGTCAATGCCCACTATTGCCTTGCTAATATGAACGTGGTATAGGTACCTACCTATGACGAAACCGAGTTTCTTCATTCTTCTTCATTCTTCATATACAGCTTCCTAGATTATATATGTAACCACATTTATACAGATTATACAAAACTTACCTTTATTCCAAAGTAAAAAATCTATTATTATATAATTATATGAAGATGGGTAGTGAAGAAATGATGACTTACCTGAAAAGAACAAAAAATTATCATTAGTTAAACAGTTTTATATAGCTTTAAAAGTTATTAATGGCGCTGATTTCTTTGTTCACGAGCTAAAATATTATTATCAGACAGCTTAAGAAAATAACGGTGTATATACCATTTCAGCCGGAAAACGTCCACTGCTGAACATGCGAGTATAACAGATATAAACTAGGGCCCAGTTTTTAGATAGAAAGAACTTAAGACAAAATATTTACTTATAGACCTGTAGTTAACTCATCAATGGTTAAATATACTGCCAACTACTACCAATGGTTGCAAATGCCAGTAGAACACCATTTTTCTTCAGTTGTTAGACTTACAAATAGTCAAACAAGTTAGAGAGTTAAATAATTGACCATTTGTAAAACTAACAATTAACGCATTTTACGACCATTTTAATACATTGGTTACCATATTTAACCATTGGTTGAGTTAACTACAGATCTAAAAACTGGGCCTAAGAGGTGTCAAATTCAAATTCAACTTCTTCTAAATAGAAGAAAAAGGTGGAAATACCTTAATTTTAGTTTAGTTTGCGCACAAGATAATCAGCATCAAATACCTAATTGAGACATCTCAGAGGAAAAACATGAGGCTAATGCTTATAGACTAAACGCAGACAGTCATAATAAATTGCTGAATAAAAATATACTCTTTAGTACCGACAAACATAATTTCTAACGATATTTTTACAATAAAAGATAGTACATAAAAGATTTTTTTTTTGGGACTATCCCACCGCACTATTCCCAAACCACTGCAACTCCTGAAAGCCAGAATCAACAGTGGCGTCCACCAGAATGAATTTAACTATCTTCTTCTAGCAGGAAAAAAAAACCACTTCCCTCCATATCAAAAAAAGGTTTGCAAGAAATAAAAAAAAATTGTTCGTCGTCAACCCTCATGATCAATCTTCAAGAACATGGTCCAAGCTACAACCGTTCATGGCTCCTGAGTGTCGAACCTCCTGAAATCCTAGCAATAAGCATATAAAAATAGTTATCCGCAAAAAATCAATAAATTACAGAAAGATGTTAAGTAAATTGTCTACGTTGGAAAACTCATCCAGTGTGAAATATTAACATCTGTATTAAAAAAATGTCGAGAAAATATAATAAAAGCTTTTGCTCGTTCTCTCCGGCGCTTATAAGTCAAGCCAATCCATTACAAGTAAAATTTCACAATTTAAAAAAACCCCCGACACATTTATCTTGCGAAAATACCCCGATTCAAACAGTAAAATCCCCATAACTTTTGAACAGCTGAACCGATTTTATTCAAACATAGCTAAGAACACTCTCGAAAAAATTGCCTTTCAAACAAAAAAAACTAAATCGAAATCGGTTCATCCGTTTAGGCGCTATGATGCCACAGACAGACACACAGATACACAGCAACACACGTGAAACTTATAACACCCCTCTTTTTCCGACGGGGGTTAAAAATATTAGAACACAGAAACTTTGTCTAATAACTACTCAACTAACCCTTTAAATTGCCTGCACGATTAAAGTCCGCAGTCATTTAAAATACATCCTTATTGTTAATGACATACAGTTGATTATTGTAGCGTAATGACCAGTGGTGCCACCGTCATGTTTATAGTGGTAGTTTTACGAAATAAGGGTGTTTTGCAATAGTTTAGTTGTATATTGATAGATGGCGCTACTGGTTTCGCTACACTTCAAATCATTTGCAAATATCGCACTCCGTCTAAACTTTTCTATGATAAGAGTAAATAATATTTTTATTTATTTAAGTTTACAATATGTATCTAAGAAACGGACATAGAAATATCAAATAGAACATTCATTGTTTTCTTTGATAAACAAAGAATAATTTCGGATGGCGGAGTACTATATAAATCAACTAAAAAACAGAGATCAAAGAAAAGAGAGCAAAAACTGACGTATTGTTATAACTTCATGAAAAGTGTCTCATTCTGATTTGACGGATCATTTAATTTACTGCTCTATTTCCGTTAGCTTCGCAGCATCTTTTCGGCTGACTTCAAAGCTCATTACAGCTGTTTTGGCGAGTGTCCAACAACTTCAACGATTTTCCGTTTTACCGGCCTAGCTTGGCCTTGGATGGCCTTGATCTACTTGTATATATTCCATTGACCCGCCACCCAGTGACTATGCGAATTCTATTTCGTTATTCTTGAAAATCTTGAAATAATTTCGCTTTTCTGCTCGGCATACGTTATATGTTATTTAACTTACCGAGATAACGCTATGTTATTAGGTACTGCTTTTTGGCAAATGCCCAAGTTTCAGATTTTCCCTTTTACTGGCCTGGCCTTCCGTGGCCTTCGGTGGCCTTGAGCCACTTGTATTACGTTTCCCTGACCTCCCGGCAGGTGTCGCTGCGAAGGCTATTTACTTGCGACTTTAGGAAGAACTTTTCCAATCACGGGTTTGGGTTTCCGCTTGCTAATTTTCAGACAGGCAATTGCTCAAGCAAATGTGGAAGGGGGAGGGGGAGGGAGGGATTCGACTCTCGACACTCAACGACAGGAGTGACTCTCACTTTTAAAGTTAAAATTACTAGTCCATGTTGTTGCAGTTCTGAGGCTCTCGGCGAACGAACGAACTACTTTTATTCATTTATCCTTAAATTCTATGTCCTAAGAATTCTCTAAAATTCATCCATGAGGTTTATTATCTTTTTGAAGGTGTTATAAAACGACAACTCTACTTTTATCGTTCCTTTGTTCCTTAATACCTGTCAATTTTATTTTCTTTCTTTTATGCCCTAATAAGAACATTCAGCACATTGAATAAAATGGTGCTTGCCATTCCTCCTGATGAATAAGCATTGTGACTATCCACCTTTTAAACAGGGTTTATGTAAGTTTAGCCACAAACGTTTACAATTAGATATAAATATTTATTTTATAGTTCAACCATTTCAGGTAAACCTTTCATATCTAGGTTAAACAGATTTATAGTATTACTATCGGTAATTTCGCTAACTGGCAATACTGACCTACTGAACTAGGTAAGGTTTGCTTTTTTCCTAGAAAAGACGGCAGTTCTTTGTTTCTATTAACTATTGCGGTTGCCCTTAGTAGGTCTTTAATAATAGAAACAATTGTACGAATACAATTGTTTCTATTATTGTTGCTGTCTTAAAAGATGATGATGATTTTTTCAAGTATTTAAATAAACTAAATTTTAATTATAACGAAGGAGTTTTTCTTGGACTTGTCGTGGGTATGATGGTGAAGCGGTGGCATTCCCTTCTACTAAGAATAAGGCCCTATGATTATCTTTGGGCAATGTGATATTTGGTTTTCTGTCAGGAAATAATAGTATCAGCACAGAGTCAAAATTTGTGTCCGGTTGATGGCAATATGCCTCTAGATGACTTAAAAATAATTTTGAAAACTCTTTAGGGAATACTTTATGTGATGTTATGCTTAAATGGCTTGTTTTAAAGAATGACGATTTGTAATATGGTTTTAGATACCTACTGCTACATGTCTTTGCTTATAATTTTTTATTGGTAGGTGAAATGAACGGATTGAACAGATCATTTTTAGGGTTCCGTACCCAAAGGGTAAAAACGGGACCCTATTACTGAGACTCCGCGGTCCGTCTGTCTGTCTGTCTGTCTGTCACCAGGCTGTATCTCATGAATCGTGATAGCTAGACAGTTGAAATTTTCACAGGTGATGTATATCTGTTGCCGCTACAACAACAAATGAAAATATATAAAAACAAAATAAAATAAATATTTAAGCGGGGCTCCCATACAACAAACGTGATTTTTTTGCCGTTTTTTACGAAAATGGTATGGAACCCTTCGTGCGCGAGTCCGACTCGCACTTGGCCGGTTTTTTCATATTATAAATGAAGCATTGTTACTATAAAATATGCTGTTTCAATTAAAGTTTTCTTTGTACTCGTAACAAGCCGTATGCCGTTTTGCAATGGGCTTTCCCAATTATGTAAAAATAACGAAATTTCATACAAAGTTTCACCTTCCAATTAAAATGTTCATGGTATGAATTCACAAAAACACATTGAGGAAGGGTTTTTGCTCGCTTTGTTACATACGGAACTATTTAAAAAAAACATGCTACTGTGGGTGAAATAATGATTTTGTTAATTGCATTGTACGAAGCAGCTTGCATGAGTGGTATCAAACAAATGTCCAAGTGCTTTTCCTAAAATATTCGCAAGGTGCAACACTCCATAAATTATCATATCTTGAAAAGAACCTAATTAGAGCGGTAATGGATGTCAAAGGTTGAACATATTTTTGAACATATTACTTGTAGAGACATAATTAAAACCTTTCACACTTTAAATGTTAAAAAAGACTTGGTTATTCTGTAGAAGTTGCTCCAGTTGCTTGCACTCAGTGTTTGTTAAGACAAACCCACAGCTTTTCAAAATCAGAGCCCCAGCTGATCCACGGTTAAGAAAAAGGGATTCAAACATTCTTTGTGTTGATCGCAGTAAAACAGCCCTCCTACGTAAAAGTATTTACTGAATGGCTCCAGTAATTTTCAATAAAATTCCACGACAGATAAAGAATCTTAATAATAATATGTTTAAAAAGAAATTGAAACAATTTTTAATTCATATATGTTATTACTCCACAACTGAGTTTATGGAGGACACCACTGACATTTAGATTATTACTATATTACATTTAGATTATTATTATTATTTTGACATTAGTAATTGTGTGTTAGTACGTAAGGCATTGTGTGTTAGTAAATAATGAATTTAATGATTTCATTTTAAATGTGTGTCTGTTGTTTCGACACCACTAACTTTATTAATATTTGTATGCTCTCGAGTAAAATGTAGCGAACTGAACACCTTAATATAACATCCTATTGTATTAAAACCTACCCCATCGCCCATCCTTCGTTTATTAAATTGCGTATGTATTAATGATTCTGGGAAGTTTGTCTACAGACAAAGAAATTGCTCTTTAAGGTAAACTGTCTTTTTACATTTTTATTTTCATCCAGTTACTGGGTTATTGAGGTGTAGGTTATTGTTGTTATGTTATTTATTATAATAATTATTATTATTTATGTCTTTGACAATCTCGGGACCCTGGGGTCCCGGTCCTTTGAAAGGCTTGCGAGGGGCCGAAGCCTACTCGCAGAGGCCTGGTTAGGCTTGTATCAGGAAATGTGACACCAACCGAAGATTATCCCTGTATGCACTGCGCAAGTGCACCCAAGGGCAATCCCCGGTTGGTGCAGGACTATTGAAGAATATGTAGAAAAAATGTATTGGGCTATGGGTTTGGTAGGTTTAGTGGATCGATTGCCTAAAACTCTAGGAGGAATACTGACCCCTGCCTGACAACTGTTGAACTATACGGCTATAAAATGGCAGGGGATGACTGGCACACTCATTTAATGGGCCCCCATAAAAGTACGCTTGCACTTTAGTGACGAAGCGCCAAGTAGATAACATATCCGGCGGTGCTTGAGGAGTGGAGAAGTATACCACGGCTATCAGAACAATCCCGGCAGTACGGTCAAAATCCCTACCAGCACCAGTAGAGATACTGCGGTGGGGTTATTATTATTATTTTACAGGCCGTAGCTCTATATAAAATACTGGTACTCAGCTGCATTTGGTTAAACTGGTAGCTGACCAAAACATTCTTGGTAAAAGGCTACGCAGAATTCTGTAGGTATCTATAGATTGTCTTACGGTCATAATAACCAAAAATCGTATAAACGGGACTCATCTTGCATAATCTTGAGGCTTTCCAGATGATCACCATTATGTATTCTGGCTTCCTGAAGTTGTAGTAGTTGACAATAGTATATCAGCCTTACAGCTAAATCCAATCTTGAATCTTCCAGCAGATTCTGAGAAAGATTGTATTTACCCGAATGCGCGGCGCAAAGGAGACTCATGTTTTTACCAATCTATGTATTTATGTTTGTTCATATGTGGCGTTTTAGGAAAAATAGCGATTTTTGGGCATCATATTGTGGGGTTTAAATTTTATGTAGAATCAAAATGCAGTATTTTAAGAGGTATTATAAAAATATATTAAACTTATATGTTTAACACGTTCTCTGCCACTAACAAAATATGTGTTTTTCATTCAGGCCGTGGCGGTCACTGTTGGGCGACAACAAACATTTCTGTTCGGGCCGCGTCGCCCAATGGTGACCGCGCGTCAGACGTGTTTTTAAACTGCAACTGTAGGCCAACGGACAGAAAAGTCTTTAATTTTTGTAGGACCCGCGCGGCCATGCATTTTATCCTGTTTAGCTTGGTTTTTGCAAACAAGACAAGTTTAAAATATATCTCGTGTTTTTACTTGTGAGATCTAATTTTCACTATAGTGGACAACTTGTATCGACTTTAACTGTACCTGTGTGCTATCTATCTATATATATAAATTAATTGCTGATCGTTAGTCTCGCTAAAACTCAAAAACGGCTGGACTTATTTGGATAATTCTTTTTTTGTAATGTTCGACAGAATACAGGGAAGGTTTAAAAACAAAAAAAAATATGGTTGGTTCGATAGGGTAGGTAGGGTAGGCTAGGTTAGATAGGTAGCTAGGTAGGGTAGGGTAGGGTAGGGTAGGTCAGGTAGTGTAGGGTAGGGTAGGGTAGGTAGGTAGGGTAGTGTAGGTAGGTAGGTAGGTAGGGTAGGTAGGTAGAGTAGTGTAGTGTAGGTTGGTAGGTAGGGTAGGGTAGGGTAGCGTAGGGTAGGGTAGGGTAGGGTAGGGTAGGGTAGGGTAGTGTAGGGTAGAGTAGTGTAGGATAGGGTAGTGTAGCGGGTAGGTAGGTAGGGTAGGGTAGGGTAGGGTAGCGTAGGGTAGGGTAGGGTAGGGTAGGGTAGTGTAGGGTAGGGTAGTGTAGGGTAGTGGCACGGACGCGGGCGGGTGGGCGACACCGCGCCCGCGCGGCCCCCTGTAACAGATGCCCGGTTTTCCTTGCGCAGGGGCCGTGTCGGACAATGGTGGGTGACGATATTAACACTTGTAATTGGTATAAAATGTTGCTTGTGAGAATTAAACCATGTTTTATGACGCCAAATATATATTTGGCGTCATAAAACATGGTTTACCAAATTTCATCAGTGTGTTTTTCATCAATAAAACACAATAATGAAATTTGGCAAAATTATAAATTTTTGTCTGGCTCCAGATGAAAAGAGGGTGTCAACCACCATTGTCCGACGTGGCGTTGAACGTGTTAAAAGTAATTTAAGAAAAGACGCTTAACTAAAAAGTTATAAATAAAAAAAAAACATTGAAAGTCAAAAAACCTGATTGCTTAAGAAGTGAACTAAAAATATGTAAACAAGAAGTAAATCATGCTGTGCAGTCGAAGGATATCTAAATAATCGCGAGCTGCCAAACCAAAACCTAATTATGTATAATATGTACACACAGGAAGATTTTCTTTTTGTTTACGTCTTTTAGTTCGCTTCTTAAGCAGTCGGATTTATTGAATGTACATTTTGTATTTACATTACTGTTACGGGCCTAGATTGACAATATTGAAATCAGGCCTACGGCTAAGCCAATTCCGAAACTGTCAGTAGCAGTTTTGCTATCAAGAGATTCGATTGGACATCATTTGTATGGACCTCATGTCGTATTACTATCTGTAAGCAAACCTTGTGACAGATTTGCTAATGGGTTTGGCCGTAAGGCTTACATCAATGTTCGTTATTTAACAGTAAGGCAATGTTACCTTCAGTGTACGGAAGGCCAATATTCAACTTGGGCAGATCCAATTGTTCGCCTTTAAGCTTAAATTTGCCCGTCTAATAACAAGACTTACATAAATCACGTAAGTATATCGAATTTTCAGAACCACATACACTGAAGACTACACTCACCGATAAGCGGTTCCTATTAAAAAGCACTTCTCCCCTAAGTACAGCTAAACTTCCCCAAAATGTTTCGACGGTAAGTTTAAAATACATATATAGGTACGCCTGCAATGCTTTTTAAATTGGGTACGTATGATAGATTTAGATCACATACTTTTAAATTACCTATATCATTATATCTAAAACAGATTTACGTGACAAACATATTTTCTTGATTTTTTTTCATGTAGAATTTGGTTTTTAGATTGGGTGAGCTATGACAAATCACGTGCAATTTACGTCGAATATTTTCTAGAACACATATCTACGCAAGTAGCATCTCCATAGTTAAATTTTAGGTAAGTTGGTGACGGTAACACATAATTATTTAAGTACAAATGTTGTCTATGTTAATGGGTGTTATATACTTCACGTGCTATTGAATACAGTAAGTTCTTTCAACTGAACGTACTGATGCGTTTCTGAAGAGTTTATGAGAAACTTCTTCTTCATGTAAACCAAGGACTATGTAAGTAACGTAGCAGGTGGCGTTCTATAGTTTCTGCTTACACCATAAAAAAAGTGTCAGTTATAAATAATTTACCACTTTCTAGTGTCTTAGCTGAAAGATAAGACAGTGTTTTTAAGTTTAAATCAATAGGATACTTCTAGGCAAGCCTGCTCCATCGTCGACTACGTTGTCACACACAGGAGAGATAGTGGTCAAACGTGAGCCTATCAATAATTATAAACAAGTAAAATTTCAAAACTTAGAAAACCCCTGGCACATTTATCTTGCGAAAGCACCTCGATTCAAACAGTAAAACACCCATAACTTTGAACGGTTGAACCGATTTTATTCAAACATAGTTAAGAACACTCTCGACAAAATTGCCTTTAAAAAAAAAAAAAAATATTGAAATCGGTTCATCCGTTTAGGCGCTATGATGCCACAGACAGACACACAGATATACAGGCACACAGATAAACAGCAACACACGTGAAACTTATAACACCCCTCTTTTTCCGGCGGGGGTTAAAAAGTGATGAAGAGCGGACGCATTGGTGTATTGACTATTGTAATTCATCATCATCATCATCATCATTTCAGCCGAAAGACGTCCACTGCTGGACATAGGCCTCCCCCAGGCGTCGCCACATTGACCGATCCCGTGCGTCTCGCATCCAGCGCCTTCCCGCAACCTTAACCAGGTCATCGTTCCACCTAGTGGGAGGCCTTCCAACGTATCGTCTTCCAGTTACTATTGTAATTATGACGTTATAATGTGCATATTTTGAATAGAGAGTTTGTAGTTTTAATGTTATCTATAAAATTAAGTTTTATAATCTGTTGAAGCATATTTCTTCGTATAAAATTGAAAAGAAGTATGATGCAATAAGATTATTGAAAATGTCGTCTAGAGCGTATTATGTATTCATTCCCTGTTTGGGCTTAGAAGATTTCCTTCGTCTCGTGTATCGATGCAGGCGGCCGACCTTGGCCCATTGTATAACCGGATTACTCCGGTGGCGCAACAAATTGCATTAGCGACTGCATCGGGGTTCTACAGTTTCTTTTTCGCTATTAGCTTTGCGTTCTTTGCTAATGAGGGCTATTGTCCAAGTGTTGGGTCGTTTTTTTGCTGAGTAGCTGCTGTTTTTGCTTGTTAACTTTGTTACGCTATTGTGCTTTGTTAAATCTTTCGATTTTTGAATAAAGAATTGAGTAATTTTTTTCACCTCAAGGTTAATATCAGAAAATTCAACTTTGAGTTAAGCTCGCCTTCGTACATGAATTATTAAATCACTATTTACTATGTTATGTTTTATCTCCACCCTACAGCAGTCCACTGACGTTCGTGACTACAAAATTCAATTCAGAAACCAGCCTTATGTCTAGTAACTAATTGGCTTTAGACATGAATTTGAATAACTATGTAACACTCCACTGTCCTGTTACGTTGATTAGAATTTCAGACGACAATTGCCAGTATGTTGCAACTTCTCTGTGGTTGGCACCACCTAACTCTCTCACAGACAAATAGGTCTTGTCGTTTTATAGTATGCAAGTGACATGCTATGGTGATAAGCAATTCATTTCGCTGGCTGTACCTACATGCCGTCGACATTAACAATTGGTTAATAGGTAATGCATTATTAAAGAAACGCATGTTAATAAAAGAGTTATTTATATAAATGTGAATGGATGGAGAGGGAGAGGAAGGCCATAGATAAGATAGATGGACTGTGCGAGAAGTGATATGAAAGAAAAGGGAGCCAGAGATAGCGTGAAAAAGATAACATGGGACCATTGTCTCATGTCCCAGGTAGGAAGATGATGAAGATTATTAAAGAAAAATACGTGTCTTTGTACATAGGGTTTGGTTTCGTGCCCGGTGGCATTGGCCTTGTCTCGTACCACATGGAGCTTTGATATAACTGGCAAAATGAAGGTGTGCCCACTAAAGGTTGTTATACTTTAGTCTTACCCTTTGAGTAACAGGCGTGATGTTATGTAGGGAAAATGCCGGATAGTTGCCACAATTTTAGAAATCACACTATCTATATCTCTCAGTACGCAACATACTTTATTTGTATAACAGGCCGGTACTTTGCTTTTTAACTACAAAATTATGAAAAGTAAAAAACATTATCTTTAATATTTCCAGAGTATTAACGATTCTTGCGGACCTCTATATTTTGGGACATCTATCCCGCATAGGGTGATAGTCGCTTAATCCATGTAAATTACGTTTAGACACCCCACCAAGAAACAGGACATCTATCTCGCAAAAACTTTGAACGCATTTTGCCTTCCCATGCAAGTGCATAGAGCCATGACATACGGTCAACTTGGTGGCAGTCGGCGAATCTTCTGATAGATTAATAAAATAGCATGCAATTCATCCGTAAAACTAGAATAATAACAATTGGCAGGTTTATTACGTATGTTCAAGTCCATGCCTATGAACATATAATATGTTATACTTAGTTTAAAATCGAAAAAGTTTAATTAAGTGACCATAGCAAATATTTGTGATGTACATCTCTATATTAGAAATCTGGCAACATTATTTGCCACTTCCTGTATCTTTTTACTTATAAAATTTGTCTGTTTCAAGGCGCACGTTGTGTGTTTTTAAAATATGAAAATATATGGTTTTCGTACAAAAAATAACGCATTTCATTTTGAACAACGTACCTTGCAAGACCAAA
Source organism: Orthosia gothica (assembly GCA_949775005.1). NCBI lineage: Eukaryota > Metazoa > Arthropoda > Insecta > Lepidoptera > Noctuidae > Orthosia > Orthosia gothica. The sequence goes on along the minus strand of OX459039.1, from coordinate 32,775,601 downwards.
ACGATAGCGATTTTTGCGCAATAATTAATTAATCTTCAATACAGAAGTTTTAGAGTTGTTAGAGTTTTTAGAAATCAGTGCATTAGACAAACAGCGAGCGATTAGCGAACGATTTTGTAGGATCTACCATACCTACACTGTAGGTAATTCCGACTTTTATGATATAAAGCGTTTGATCGCGCGATGATTGCAGATTGCTGTTTCCTAGGTAATAAGCCTAAGGGGTCAACTATACCCGTGGAACTATCCTGGTTTTACTCTATGTGATGTTGTATTACAAAACCTTCTACGGTTACCTAACACCGGCCTATCTCAATGTTGTTATCTTTTCTCGCCAGATGGCGTTTGCTTCGCTCTTATACATAAACCGACTTCAAAATTCATTGCTGACAAGGGATTTCTTCACGATGTTTGCCTTTTACAAGAATTCGCTTGTAAATAAGTTATATTCAACCACAGACGACTTACATTGCCGGAGAAACCTTAAAGTTTTATACAAAATGTTGCTGTAATTTTAACACTGAAGTATCTTTTATGTCATTTTAAAGAAGAACCAGGAAACTGGGATTTCATCTGAACACGAAATCTTTTAGTATGTTAGTAATCGGATCGGAAAAATATTGACCAGGTCTATAAATACCTATAAAATAAATATTTCTGAAAATATTATAGAAATCCTTCTTTTTACAAAAGTTAGTCGGTTAGTATACTAAATTCTAGGGCGTCTCGGCATTTCTGTTCACGTCTGCCTTGTAAATAAATACCTTTTGTTAGTCGCCTTTCATTCATCCTTTCAACATGGATCAAATCCTCTCAAATATCCTATTATGAGAAGTAGGTAACGTATAAATGTAGAAATACTCCATTGTTTGAATAGTGAGTTTTAGTTTTAGTAAAATAGTACGAGTAGCACTGAGTAGTTGTACTAATTGCCTCACTTCCCTTTGCCAACGAGAAACTATAATATTTTCATAAAAGGTTAGTCCTGAAGTTGAGTGGCAGCTTAAAATTTCAATTCCAATTACATAGTTCTTGTTGATTTTGAATTTAGTTTTGCTAAAATCGTGCTGTGCAGTCGGAGGATACATATGGTCTTGGTCAGCCAGCTGATGATGATTTTCTTCTTGTTGACGTCTTTTTAGTTCGCTTTTTAAGCAGCTGGGATTTTTAATTTTTTGAATTAACTTTTTTTATTTATAACTTTTTGGTTAACTTTTTTTTTCTAGTTACGCACATTTAAACATATAAGTGTTATATATTTTTGATATCAACTCTCAAAACACTTTATGTTGATACCCCACACGATAGGTTTGGAAGAAAAAAAATAAATTGGACCCCACAATATGTCGCCCAAATTCGGCATTTTTCTAATTATCAATTTTAATGTAGGTAGTGACTCTCGCAAGATTAAGACAAATCGCAATCGATTCGTCATAATTACGTCAATACGTAAAAAACATCAAAATCGGCTCTAGAACGCCACATAGGAACTAACATACATACATAAGCCGGTTAATAAATAGACTCATAAACACATTACCCTCCTTCGGTAGTCAGGTAAAAACTGTAACCCGACTACGGTTGCTTTTTAAGCTACGTTACCCGGGCCATAATAACGAATCGATTGACACCTTATTCATCAAAATCGGATGAATAGGTAAGGCACTACATACATAGACTGTTAAAATCATAACCCTTCCTTTTGACTTCGCCGTAGTCGGGTTAAAAAATGTTGCTAATGTTGAGTACAATCAACACTTTTCAGGAATTGCGGTTATTCTGTTAAACGTTATATTATGTGTGAACACAAAAGCGCATTAAAGTATTGGTTCTAGGAAGAATATTGTTCGAGGAAGAATATTGATTGATGTTTCATTTTACATTAAAAATTCCTAAACTTTGCTCGACTTATAATTTCACAAATTCATTAACACAGAAAAGCCCATGTTATGTTTCATATGGTTCTATGAAACTATTGTTTGCCGTATTACTTACATAATTATTTTATTAATAAAAGACAAATTGTAAAATATTAAGTAGGTAATCATGCATTGTGTGGATCAACAAACATCTTAGTTCCGCTTTTACAAAGAAGTATGCTGGGCGTAACGATAAATGATCGCAAAGAGAAAACAGAAGATCTACAACGAAGTTTGAAGAAATATAAAATAAAAATAACCGTTGAGATGGCGATGTAAAGGACACGTGACAAGTGTTGGCAAAGGAAAATGAGTTGGACAACCCATAAGATGGACATATATACGATATCAAGATTATTGGAGGACATTGTGTTCAAGAAAAGTCACCAATAGACAAGTAAAATCTCAAAATGTAAAAAACCCCCGACACATTTTTCTTGCGAAAACACCCCGATTCAAACAGTAAAACGCCCATAACTTTTGAACTGCTGAACTGATTTAATTCAAACATAGCTAAGAACACTCTCGATAAAATCACTTTTCAAACAAAAAAAAACTAAAACAAAATCGGTTTATCCGTTTAGGCGCTATGATGCAACAGACAGACACACAGATTAACAGATACACAGACACAGATACACAGACACAGATACACAGACACAGATACACAGACACAGATACACAGACACAGATACACAGACACAGATACACAGACACAGATACACAGCAATACACATGAAACTTATAATACCCCTCTTTTTCCGGCGGCGGTTAAAAATAATTGAAACACGAGCTTAAATTGACAATTTTGTATAACAAATTGTCACTTTAACCTCGTGTTAGCAACTAACTCTGAGCTATGTTTTTCATGCAAGTGCACCTAAACCGGGGAATTCAGTATGCTCGATTATAATTTAGAACAGTTTGCTACATAGTTAATGTTTGTAAAAGTATAATGTTTATGATCCAGAAAGGCTTTATAATCTATATATATATAAAAGAAAGTCGTGTTAGTTACACTATTTATAACTCAAGAACGGCTGAATCGATTTGGCCGAAAATTGGTGGGGAGATAGCTTAGAACCAGGAGACGGACATAGGATAGGGTCCCTTAGGTAGGGTAGTGTAGGGTAGTGTAGTGTAGGGTCGGGTAGGTTAGGGTAGGGTAGTGTAGGGTAGGGTAGGGTAGGGTAGTGTAGGGTAGTGTAGGGTAGTGTAGTGTTGGGTCGGGTAGGTTAGGGTAGGGTAGTGTAGGGTAGTGTAGGGTAGTGTAGGGTAGTGTAGGGTAGTGTAGGGTAGTGTAGGGTAGGGTAGTGTAGGGTCGGGTAGGGTAGGGTAGGGTAGTGTAGGGTCGGGTAGGGTAGGGTAGGGTAGGGTAGGGTAGGGTAGGGTAGGGTAGGGTAGGATAGTGTAGGGTAGTGTAGGGTCGGGTAGGGCAGGGTCGGGTAGGGTAGGGTCGGGTTAGGTAGGGTAGGGTAGTGTAGGGTAGTGTAGGGTAGGGTAGGATAGGTAGTGTAAGGTAGGGTAGGTAGGTTAGATAAATGTTTGGTCTTTTTATGGCAAAACAAAGTTTGCCGGGTCAGCTAGTATCTAATATTTTTGCTGCTTACTATTTTTAGAAACTTTTGTAAAATGTTAGTATAAACTTAGTAGCATTGTTTAATTCCTTGTGTTTGGGTGCAACTCTAAAATCTAACAAAAATGAGCAAGCGAGAACCAAGGAGTATCACGTTTCCCTGTTGATAAATAGAAATAATAGAATAGAAAACATTTTATTCGACATAGAGACAACACAACAATTACAATCACACAAGTAAAGGAAATAATAGAGAAAATGTACAAACATGGTTTAAGAATTGCGCCGGGCGCCCATAACAAAAGGGTTACCAACTCAGCATTTTCTGGGCGTCAGACACACAGCGCTGATTTTCAAATGGCACCCCGCTTGTGATACACGGACGTCGGTAAATAAAATAGATACTGGTGGACTGTTGAGCACAGATAGGCAGTCGCTCCATAGCTGCTCCCAGTTATATTGGAAGCCGATTCCAATATTGTTGGGGAAAGTTTATCTGATTAATGAAGAACAAAAGCACATTTCAGATGGTTCTAGCAAGCATTATGGTCTAGGAAAATTATTGTGTGTTTTTTTTTACAATAAATTCTCTCTAACTGGAGCGAACTAGCATTCTAGCGAGCGTATGCATAGCATGCGTATTGATCAGCAGATTTTTTAAATTTTAAAAGTCATAGGTACAGAACAGAAGTCATTGTTTATGACAATAGAAATACAGCCCTGCAAGGTTGTTAGTGTTTTAACAATAACCCTGTATTTACGTTTAAGTATAAATTCAAGGTTTCCTCACGATGTTTACCGCCACCGTTGTCAGCAATGTCGAAGATAAACTAAGAAAATACTTATGCCATTGCATAAGTCACTTTAGTGCTTGTCTGTTTTGAACTTACGACCTCATGCACGAGAGACGAATACGCCATAGAATAACAATGTCATCGGCAAACAAAGCGCCCTTTTTATCGACGGGTGTTAAAAATGATGAGCAAACTTCAAACTCACGCTTCATAGAGCAATGTGTGAACGCTAATAAAGCGATTGCACGTTCATGTGAGTAAGCTTGCGTAGGAGTGGTTTGTATCGTGGAGACAAAGCCTGAAAGGATACTAATTATTATTTAAAGATTTCTAACAAAGAATAATCGATTCGTCAGAAAGAAAAAACAAAAAGAAAGTTTATTTATCCTAAAACGACCTTCATAATTACACTATTCCACTATTTGAGTCAGACTAAATAGCTCTCATCTAGAGGTAGAAGCCTAGTCATATTAATTATTAATAGGTTTCTCGTTTATTTATTTTTTTATTGGTATATATTTGACTATTTTTTTTGTGTATGTGTATTATTATATGTAAGTATATACATTTTCGTATACAAGTTGTTTTTTTAAATACTATTTTGTACCCATTCACATCGTTGTCCTTTATAACCCAAAGGTTGACTGGTAGAGAATGCCTTGTGGCATTAAGTCCGCCTATGTACCACTATTGTACATGAAGTTTAAATAAATAAATAATAATTCATCATCACCATCAAATCAGCCGTTTTTTATTCTTTCCTTGTACTCACAGGTGAAGCACATAAGCCTTTCGTTAAATAAAGTAATTGCTAAAAATCCTACAAAAAAATGCCACAAGTTCTGTTTACCTTCCTTGTAAAGTAGAAAGTTTTGCCTGCTAGGGATTCAAAGTAAAACTGCTGAACTGGTCGAAACTTTCTACTTCGCATTTTATAATTTAAATCATAAAATGATTATTTTTCTTCAAATTTTATTAAAAGTTAGTCAATATTGTGCTTAAGCGGACCTGGCAAAATATGGATGAACTGCTTATATCTCCTACATGACACTGTCTATTTTGATACGGTTAAATCCCTCTAAAACTCTTTTCATTCAAAACTTTTGCCATAGGATGAATACTAAAGTTATAGACAAAAACTACAGAATATGGGCAACCGAAACTCAGGAGAAAAAATGGAGCTGCGAGAAAAATGCTGCATCCAATTTGAAAGGCAATAGTTGAAGCCTTACACTCTGCCCAGGGGTCAAATTTTCCATGGGATGAAAACCGAAGCAATAATAGATAAAGATACAACACGATATGGGAAAGCTAAACTCAGAGAAAAATGGAGTTGCGAGCAAAATGCTGCATCGTATTTTAAAACATATAATTGAGGCAAGCACTCTGCTCAGGGATCGAATAAATGAAAAAACAAGAAAACTCTGTAAAAGTTAGCTGGATTCATAAGGGGTTTGAACCATTTGAAATAGTCGGATTCACAATTTGAGAGAACTATGCCTGTTATCCCACTTGCACGAGTAATGAATCCCATCCTATTTCCTTTTTCGAAAGGCTTCTCTACTATTTTCTGTTTATAGAAAAAATAAACCTTTATAGCATCAACTTGTGTATAGAGTAATACCAGCAGGCAGCAAATCACAGTTTTAAGACGGACCTCGAGAGTGCGTGTCCTACTTATATTTGACTGGTTTATATTGCCTATTAGGAAATTACACAAGCCAACAAGTACGTACTATTAATAATAATTTTGACACCTTATTCTTGATAATATTATAAATGCGAAAGTTTCGATATGTGTATATTTGTAACTCAATCACGCCAGAACGGCTGAACGGATCTGGATTAAATTTGGCACAGAGATAGATTATAGTAAGGAATAGTACATAGGTCATTTTTATCCCGGGAATATGTTCCCTCGGGATAATCTGAAAGCATCACAAGACAAGGAGCAAAATTTTACTTAAACAATAATTCGCATTGTCCGACCATTTTATAATAACAACACAAATTCCTCAACCCTTTCCACACCGCCCTTAATCCGGCACTTACACCTCTAAAGATACTTGCGGCAAGAATGAAGCCTTATATAAACCACACGTTAACCTAACACTTGGCACAAATTGTTTCTGTCAATATACTACAAACCAGCGTTAATGGGTGTCGTCAACTAGGGAATTAACTCACACCCTCGATTTACTTGTTACACCCTAATATAGAAGCCTCAAACCACTTTATTATGACGTTCAGCTTTACGATCGTCAAAGTTATTGTTCAAAGTTTTGGAATTATATCGATTGATGTAATAAAGTTACACGTTAAAAAAAATGCAGCACTTTTTGTGTTCTTACAGTATAAATATGTTTTGTTTTGTTATAAATCTAGCACAATATGTTTTGTCTTTTATTTTAGTTTTATTCTGATTTTTTATCTGATTATTTATATGATAACCTTTTACTATGGGACCAATACTGATAACTGAAATGGAACTCTGCTACATTTCTCCGATTTACCGATGCAAACATAGGTAAATGCACCTAGACATATATTTCCCTAGTTCAGAGTTCATTTCATTTAAGTTGTTTGTATTCATTAATACTTTTACCTCCTGAAGGATTTCAAAAGTCCGTATATTGGCTATTCGTATTTGACTTCCATTTTCGTTACATAATTTTAATTCAAAGTTATTGCTTCTTCTCCAGTTTTCTAGCTAGTTTGCCAATATAAAGCTGCTGAGCATTTGTATTTGAGAAGAAGCTACCGTCTGAAGAAATAAATTGGTGAAAGTTTTAGCAGCTCGACTGTCAAACTTATGTTCTCACGACGATCCTGTGCTTAGTTTGAAGAAAAAGTAATTTGAACTGTGCAAAGTTAACAAATTTCATCTTGCACTTAACCAGTATTAATCATAAAAATATCTGTAGTGTTTAGCACCTGATAATTAGAATAACACTATAGAATATCAGTCAGCAGAATCAAAATCCTTTTTCCTAGAATGTTCTATGTTTCCTTAAAATTTTAACACCAATAAATTTTAACCATGTAAAAATATTTTAGTTTTTTTTTACTTTTTTCTAGTGCCCTTTAGCATGAAAGCATGGACCTTAATTTTAATGAGCTGTTTTTGGAATTAAGACTTAAATTATGTTGACATGAACTAAACCGTTAAGCGCTAAATAAGCAAATAAATTTAATCAGAAAAATAAATTTGGTGTTTTGCCATAAAGGAGATTGCCCATACACAGGCCCCTTATGTCCTTGTGTCTGCGATTTCAATAATATCCAAAAATAGGATTTATATTTTGTATATTTTTTTATCTGTGTGCTTATTTTATATGTACAGACAATAACAGGTCAGGTGCCTTCACTTGGACATTTGTATGCTCCTTATTGCATTGTAATAAGGGTTCATTTCAAGAACAGAAACATCGTTATATCTCGAGAACCCCGCAAAATAAATAAAAAATATTTTCTAATTATGAATATAACGTGTATTTTCTACAATATACAACCAAATTCATCAAGATACAACCATTTTTTCAAAGGGGCCCAAGTTCCCTTACAAAATGGGCATTCCCCTTTTCGGATTAGTCCGACTCTACCCCGATCCCAGTCTACCCCGTCCCGTTTGACCCCGAATACGATAAATATGATTACATTTATTTCTCTATCGTTTTCCATTTATACGGTCGACATAAAAAGTACTAAAATGTATTTGTTTGAAATACATAAGACCAATAAGTAGTTTATTTGAAATTTTGTACAATATCGAATCGTAGTTTTAATAAAAATAATGACAGTTTGAATAAAATTTATCAAAAATATAAAATAAATGTTACATACACAAATCGTACTTAACAAATATATACTAAACAATTTATGACAACAATAATTATTTCATATTTGAAGCACAGCCGGGCGAGAAGGTTTGCAAAAATGTTACCTAAGCGGCCACCAAAACCAGTTATAATGAACAATAGAACTAGTGCGGCCGGCTGGACAATGCAAACTCAATACAGAATTGTGATTCTATCTCTTTTTCGAATACTTACTTATTGCTATTGTTATTTGCAACTGATAAGAAAGGTCAGTCAGTGTGTCACTTAAACATGTCAGAAGCAGGTCCTTCTACCTTGCCCTTGCGCGAGCGCAATTACGAATTTACGAAAAACAAACTTAATTAGATGTAAAATATTTGATTTTTGCATGTTTATCTGTATTGTAAAACAAATAGTGAAACTGATTTTGCATGTTAAAATATTATTTTAGAGTTAACTTTTCACTATGCTACATTAAACAAACAAAAAATCCTGAAAGAAAGACTGTTTGTGCGTATTTTTTTAATTATGTTAATATTCCATGTAGAGTAGGTATTTTGATTTTCTGTATTGAAAAAGGAACTATTTTGATAAAAGTTAAAACCTGTGATTGCTCTAGGAGACTATATTGTATTATCTAATTATAATATTTACCTTAACCAAGCATGACCTTATCATTTTTTTTTTTATCCTTAAAACTAGTATTATAATTTGAGTAAATAATGAAATTGTATTAAACATTTTATCTGCTGACGTTACTTTTAAGCTAAATTGACTTCTAATCGAGTTTCTATAGAAAAATAAATCGGGGTCAAACGGGACGGGGTAAACTGGGATCGGGGTAGAGTGGGAATATCCCAAATTTTCTAAACATTAGCGGTAAAACCGCTATTTATTCTCAGTAAAAAAATATCTGTCGATTGAAAAATCGGCAGATAATTAAAATGTAAGGTCTATCTTGTTACATAATATTGCTAGAAAATTTATAGAATCCAATATAAATGAACTGTTATGAGGATCCTTAGCAAGATTATTGTACGTTGAACGTACAATAGTCTCTCAGCACTATAGTTCCGTGTAAGATGATTGAAAGCTTATAAAGCATACAATTTGTGTGAAGTAGTTGTACTAATTGTTTTCATAAGATATGATTGTACAATGCAGTAAGAGCTGTTCTTTGTTTCTTCGTAGTTCTTCTCATTAATACTCGTATTTGAAGCCACGTTTTATTTTAGAGTAAAACTATAAGTACAACTGTGAGTGTTTCATTTTATTCAACTGAAACTTATAATGAAATGTTTATTTACGATTGTTTGTATTTTGTTCCGGTATTGTTTTAATGAGCTTTCAAAACAGCTAGTAGATGCTTCGAAAGTGTTGATTTTAACGGAAAACTGAAATGATTATAAGATGTATCAAAATGCATAACATAATGTATTGTATGATATCTACCAGTCCACTATGGAACTTGGAGGGTTGATAACAGCGCTATCCTTGACACAAAGAGGAGTCATGTGTCCGAGCCGAGGGAGCATTATATACATAGACTGGTTATGGCACTGTCTTAATCCTTGCTACAAAGACGAGGACTGAGTCCCAGCTGTGGGAATATCATAGGCTTATCATGTGAATCAGTCTCTATACTCAAAGCAGATAGGTGACCAGTAGCCGTTAGGGCTGTTATGATGACGTATTGTAATAGTGTTATAGATTCCCTGAACACAACCCGTGTTCAAAATGTCTAGCATTTATTTAACGATTTTTCAGAACAGACACAGTTACAGAGCCAAGCTTTTTAAACTACGTTTAGCCGGAGGGGTCTTGGGTTCTTACATTATAAGTAACTGAGGTACTTACTTGTTGGTAATACTATTATATTATTACCAACAAGTAAGTAAGTAAGTACCTCAGTATTATTCTGGACAAACAATAAAGTTCATTCCTATATCTTCCAAAATATTTATAAAGGGCATACCGTAGAATTGGGCATTCCTTAGTCAGCTGATAGTTATAATCGCATTTTTATCGTTTTTAAGCGAAAGAAAAGAAAGAAAATCGATATTAATATGTTTTTAGGGTTCCGTACCCAAGGGTGAAAATGGGACCCTATTACTAAGACTCCGCGGTCTGTCTGTCTGTCTATTACCAGGCTGTATCTCATGAACCGTGACAGCTAAAAGTTGCCGTTATAACATCAAATACTAAAAACAGAGTAAATAAATATTTAAGGAGGGTTACCATACAACAAACGTGATTTTACTGCCGTTTTTTGCGATTATGGTACGGAACCCTTAGTGCGCGAGTCCGACTTGCACTTGGCCGGTTTTTAATGTATTATTAGCGAAGCCGTTTCTTTTCTAGGAGATTTATTTTCAAGATTTTTTATGAAAGCTATTTATGACGATCCAGTATAGTTTAAAATATCTGGTCATACGAGTGGTTTCTTTATTAATGGAACAATAAATTGATTTTTCCCCTTTTCAATTCTATATTACAATAACAATTTTAGTTCAAGTATTCGTCAAAATCAATCTGCCAAGCCTTTATTTAACTTAAGTGGGATCTCCTTCCAGTATAACTGGATTCAGCTGGATACCAATATTCTTCATGGAGTGACTGCCTACCCGACCTCCAAAAATCGGTAACTAACTCTTTATATAATAATTGATTTATTTGGCATAAAGTGCACAATTACATTTGCCATTTAACAAGGAAATAACTGGCGAGGTACAAAAAAAAATATGTACGTTACTTTGGCAAGACAGTGTCCGATTTCAGGGTTCTGACTACCCGTAATGACTGCCAAAGATTTACAAATGGCAGCCGGGACCAACGGCTTCACATGCTTTCTGAGGCACCGCGGCGTCTCGTTATACCAAGAATGTTCCCAAGCCATCCACGGACCGATCTCGGCAACCGCTGCTTGACCTCAAACCATGCAGCTATCATTAATAACTCATGAGCTCCTGCGTAGATATTATAAGTATTCATCAAAATCGTATACTAAAATCCAAACAAAGAAAATTTAGGAACCCCCGCCACATTTTTATTTCATGCTACAAAAGTTTTCTAGTAGTAGACACGCTTCTATCGAAAATCTATTGAAACGTAATTATAATATCTTAAGAAAACACACTAATTTAAACAAAAAAACGCCAATAATTTTTGAACGGCTGAACCGATTTTCATCAACATCAAAGCTGACTCTCGATAACCTTTCAAACAAAAACAAACGATATCAAAATCGGTTCATCCGTTTAGGCTCTTTGATGCTACAGACAGATACACAAGCACACAAGTACACACGTCAAATAACACCCCTCTTTATCCGTCGTGGGATAAAAAGTTGGTTAATCTGTAGACCAAGGTCACAAATTTCCAGACGGCTGTTGCTTCAGTCAAATTATAACCCTTAGGGATTGTCGAACAACCAAAATATAACGAGAATCGTGATCCGAGTAAAGGAAAAATATAAGTAAGTTTTATTTTTTATTCCGTTCGTGGATCGTGACTTTATTATCGTGCCCACCGCTATTTCGATCTGTTATCAGAATTTTTCTGTTCATTTGATTTTACGCGGTGTCCTACGTTTGTTGGAATTTATTCGTTGGCTAGCTTTTTAAAGCACGTAGTGGGTTCCTAAGTACCCTGGCAAGTACTTAGTTAATAAATCGAAGCCATCTATTATTTGTTTTTTTTTCATCTATGAATAGGTATGCTTTGTGAAATATCATTAAAATTTCAATGTAACTTGTCGGAACGGGTGGGTCTCACACAGCCATGTTGATTCAATTTGCAAATATGCGTCCACTCAAAGTACATACTAACACTACTCAATCCCACACATTCTATGTAGAAAGCTATGAGTAATGTCTGAGGCATCAGGAATCTTGGACCACTATTTTAGTATTTATCAATCGCCAAGTTGCATGTGTTCACCCTGGCTATACTAACGCAGGTCAGCGCTGAAACAGTACACCTTTATCGTGTACTGTTAGTACAGGCCAATAATTATAAACAAGACCAAATATATAATTAGGGGGCCGAGTCACCCACGTCCGTAGGAGAGTACCCTTAGATTCCCTACACGTGTTCCCCGGGTGGTGCAAATCAGGTGACACAACTGGTGGTAGGCTTCGGCCGAAGGCTTGTGACCACCCACTGAGCAAAGACGTACCGCCAAGCGGCCTGGCCGTGTTCCGGATACGATGCTCAGTGTAGCCATCTAGAGGAGTTGGGTCGAGATAGCTGTTCCACTGCAAGCAGACCAGTCTGGCGCGCGCTGTTATGGGCGTATCGGGAGACTAGTCGCGGAGGGTAGCGGGATCCGAGGCACGGTGCACCGCTGGCCGACCGCAGGTAGTTGGGGGCCCAAGTAGTGTGCCAGCCACACATGAAAGGCTGCCCCGCCAACTGTCGAAAAATCCCGGAATGCACTATCGTGCTGGTTGGCGACCAGAAGGGAGGGCCCGATAGACATTCCGGGGGGGCTCGGGCGTCCCCGCAGTCTCCGGGCTAGTGCCCCAATGATGGTGTCCTTTCAGTGCGTGTCTGAAGGTTAGCAGCGTGGAACCTCGTCTCACTTCCTACTCCTCTCTTCCATTCACTCTTCTTCAAATCAAAATGCCAAGGATAAAAAATACAGGTTATAAACAGCGGCTGCACCCCCTCCCACACAAAGTGCACCTCACCAACATTAGAGGTCTGCACTCAAATCTCTCTGCAGTCCACTACCACCTGGAGACTGAAAAACCAGCGCTGTTTTTCCTTACGGAGACGCAGATAGCAAGTCCGTCAGACGCGTCGTACCTATCTTACCCAGGGTTTACCCTGGAGCACAATTATAAACCGCACGCGGGAGTATGTATGTACGCCCGTGACGACACTTGCTATCGGCGTCTCCGTAACCTTGAGGACCCAAGATTTTCGACGCTGTGGGCTCTAGTGGACACAGGTCTGGATAAAATTATCTACGCCTGTGTCTACCGCTCGCACAGTGGAGATCAGGAGACAACCAGGCTCACAGAGTACCTCAGTGAGGCGGCTGATGCGGCACAGCAGCGGTACCCTTCCGCCCAATTAGTGTTACTGGGGGACTTTAATGCCCACCACCAGGAGTGGCTCTTCCCATACCAGTGCAATGACCATGCTGGACGGGAGATGCGTAAGCTTGCGCTTGCGCTTAACCTTACCCAGCTGGTCCAGGGGGCAACGAGGGTGCCGGATGTTGATTCGCACACGGCCAATTGCTTGGACCTTCTGCTGACAACAGAGCCAGACCGATACTCTGTGTCGATAACTTCACCTTTGGGTAGTTCCGACCATTGTCTGGTGAAGTCTGTGTCCGTCTACTCCCCGCCCGATCCCAGCCCAAGAGGCACGCGGCGGGTTTGGCGGTACAGGTCAGCAGATTGGGATGGCATGCGATCTTTCTTCGCATGTTATCCTTGGCAGCCTACTTGCTTTTCTTCGGATGATCCTACGGCGTGCGCGGACAACGTGACGGATGTGTTGCGTCAGGGAATGGAGTACTACATTCCGTTTTCTGACGTAACAATGACCAATGTTGACCGGCCATGGTTTGGCGCTGAATGTCATCGCGCCGACGCGCTTAAACATGAGGCGTACCTGGCATGGGTTGACGCTCGTTCGCGCAAAGCGAGTGACGTGGGTCAAAGGAAGAAAGCCTATAACAGGGCTGCCAAGTCCTGCAAGAAGGTGTTGAGAAGGGCTCGGTTCGACCACATTGGCCGAATAGGGGCCAAACTTGCTTCTTACCCAGCAGGTAGTAAAGCGTTTTGGTCCCTGGCTAAGTCGGTCGAGTCCAACTTCAGCCGTCCCTCACTACCACCACTGCTGAAACCCGACGGGTCGCTGGCCCACTCTGCTGAGGAGAAGGCAAATTTATTTGCCTCTCTTTTTGCGGAATCTTCACGTCTGAACCCTGGTGACGCGCGGCCCCCTTCTTATCCTGATGGATGCGAGACGAGTATGTCGGACATTCGTATCCATCAAAAGGACGTCCGTAAGGTACTGCGCAACCTCGACGTGAACAAGGCTAGTGGCCCGGACGGAATACCAGCAATAGTTCTCAGAACCTGTGCGCCTGAACTGTCTCCGATCTTGACACGCCTATTCCGCCTTTCGTATGAGACTGGAAAAGTGCCGAATGCTTGGAAGCTAGCTAACGTACAGCCCGTGCCCAAGAAGGGTAGTCGAGCTGACCCGGCCAACTACAGACCCATCTCTGTAACGTCCATACTCTGTAAGAGTATGGAGCGTGTACTTAACACGAAGCTCCTGGCATACCTAGAATCTAACGATATCCTTAGTGACCGCCAATACGGCTTCCGCCGAAATCGGTCTACTGGGGATCTTCTAGCGTATGCCATTCACATCTGGAGTGAGGCCATCGAGAGACACGGGGAAGCGCTTGCCGTCTCCCTCGACATCTCGAAGGCTTTTGATAGGGTCTGGCACGAAAGCCTTATTGGTAAGCTTCCTTCATTCGGTTTGCCCGGTGGTCTGTGTGATTGGATTGCAGACTTCCTGAGAGATCGGTCCATTCGAGTGGTTATCGATGGCTGCTCGTCGGACCAATTGGATATCAATGCCGGGGTCCCTCAGGGGTCGGTACTCTCAGCAACTTTATTCTTGCTGCATATTAACGATCTGCTTAAACCCGGCACCTTTGGGTATGCAGACGACAGCACTGTTGCTGAGAGATACTTGTCCAACGCTCGTGCTACCGGGCCTCAGATCCGGTCTCTCCGGGAGGCCATGGTGGAGCGCTTGAACCTGTCCTTGCAGGCAGTCTCCGAATGGGGCGATGCCAATCTGGTCAGGTTTAATGCCGCTAAAACCCAGGCGTGTCTTTTTTCCGCTAAAAAGAGCCAATTTTACCCAGATCCAACTTTCCGAGATGCGACCGTGCCAATAACTGACCATCTTGAGCTTCTTGGCGTTACGTTGACATCTACTCTCAATTTTGGCCCTTACATTGAGGCAAAGGCTCAGCTGGCTGCCAAAAAGCTGGGGATCCTTGCAAAGGTGAGACGGTACTTCACGCCGGAACAGCTCCTCAACTTGTATCAAGCGCAAGTTCGATCATGCATGGAGTACTGTTCTCATCTCTGGGACGGATCAGCCAAATACCAGCTTGACGCACTAGAGTCGATCGAAAAGCGAGCCAAGAGGCTCATCGGCGATGAGGCGCTGGTCAAGTCAAAGCTACAGAGTCTTGAACATCGTCGCCGAGTTGCCAGCCTGTCGGTTTTTTATCGGTTACATTTCGGGGAGTGTGCGATGGAATTGCACGATATAATTCCACCTAGCCCGTTCCATCATCGGACTACCAGACGTACGGCGATGCGCCATCGATACATGGTAGACATCCCACCCATACGCACAAAACGTTTTGGGAACACTTTTATTATGCGTACAGCTAAGGAGTGGAATTCCCTGCCGGAGTCTGTGTTTCCCGATAGCTACAATCTAGGGGTCTTTAAGTCAAGAGTGAATAGGTTATTTCTAGGCAAGCGTGTTTCACCGTCGACCACATCATCGCTTACCATCAGGTGAGATTGTGGTCAAGCGCGAGCCTACAGGTTATAAAAAAAAAAAAAAAAAAAAAAAAAAAAAATTAGAGAAGGCCTGATTGTTATGCTCTTTTGATAAATGTACCCAAGAAGGGAGACCTTAGTTAATGCGTTAACTGGAGAGATATTACGTTGCTCTCAATTCCCTCAAAGGTTTACTACAAGATTACGATTAAGGATAGATTGTCAAAGCCGTGGATCTTCACCTACGTCAAATCCATGCTGCTTTACGGGTATGAAACGTGGTCACAAAAGACATCTCACGTTAGATCCAAGCCTTTATCAACCATTTACCAACCAATCTTTGTTGCTTTTCGGAATCTACTGACCCAAGACCATCACCAACGAAGAGCTGTTGCAGAAATGCCACGAGAGTCCGATCGACCGCCAGATCAAAAGTTGCAAGTGGAGTTGGATTGGCCAAACGCTGGATTGGAATCCCCAAGGCAAAAGAAAGCGTGCCATCCCTGTCAAACCTGGTGTCGCACCTTGTTGGCGGCAGCGACGAGCATCGGTATGAAGTGGAGCGAGGTGAAGCTCAAGACCGATCGCGATAGAGGCCTACTGTGGAAGCCCTCTGCCCCATTCAGGGCACATAGTCTCATTCATCATTAATTCAGTGAGTCAAGTCTGATTGTTATGCACGTGTGCCAATTACGGGCTATTATAATTGTCCTTTCAAATTGACCTTGACTTTCGACGCTGGATATAATATATCCAGTATTGGGAAGGCCATCATCTTTCGGCTGAAATGATGTCGTTGTTCTTACTATAATTTTAGTCAGGACATCAATACCCTTGACAAAATCAGAAGCTGTTTGTGTCTTCATAAATATAGACATACATTCAAAAACTCATGCTTCTTCCCATGGTGGTAGGCAGAAACTACAGAATGCCATCTCATCATCATCATCATCATATCAGCCGAAAGACGTCCACAGCTGGACATAGGCCTCCCCCAAGCGTCGCCACTTTGACCGGTCCCGTGCGTCTCGCAACCAGCGAATCCCCGCAACCTTCACCAGGTCATCGGTCCACCTGGTGGGAGGCCTTCCAACGCAACGTTTGCCGGTTCGCGGTTGCCACTTTAGAACTTTTCTGCCCCATCGGCCATCCGTTCTGCGAGTAATGTGCCCTGCCCACTGCCACTTGCGGTTCTCTTGCGGATCTCTACATTTCTGGTTCGATCACGTAAGGAAACGCCGAGCATAGCCCACCTCATTGCCCTTTGAGTGACTTTAAGATTTCTGATGAGGCCTATTGTAAGCGACAACGTCTAAGAGCCAAATGTCATCACTGGCAACACATACTCGACTTTCATCTTGTGACACTGTGGTAAGTTGGACGAGAAGATACCCTGCCAACCATGAAGTACCTGGGATTGGTGCTCGACAGCCGGTGGGATTTCGGCTCCCACTTCCGGCGGTTGGCGCCCAAGTTGTTGGGCGCGGCTGGGGCGCTGTCAACGCTGCTTCCCAATCTGGGGGGCCCGAGCGCCGCCTGTAGGCGGCTCTACCTGGGGATCGTGCGATCGATGGCCCTGTATGGGGCCCCAATCTGGGCGGCTGACCTGACGGCCGTTAGCATCGCTGTTCTGCGGAAGCCGCAGAGAGCGATGGCCGTCAGAGTCATCAGGGGGTATCGCACGATCGCCTACGAGGCGGCTTGTGCACTGGCCGGATCCCCGCCCTGGGACCTGGAGGCGAAGGTACTCGCGTCACTGTATCGGTGGCGCGAGGAAGCGCGGGCGCGGGGCAAAGGGCTGATGCAGCGACATATAAAGTTGCGTCAGTCTCAGCTCCGTGAGGTCCTGGTGGCGGAATGGCGGGACAGGCTTTCACGCCCTACCGCCGGCCTCATTACCATCGAGGCGGTCCGGCCAGTGCTCGAGCACTGGCTCGGGAGGAGGCACGGCTCCCTGTCGTTTTGGGTGACGCAGGTGCTCTCGGGGCATGGTTACTTTGGGAAGTACCTGTGTCGCATAAACAGGGAGCCGGACGCCCGGTGTCTCCACTGCGTCGACTGCCGGGAGGACACGGCGCGGCATACGCTGGCAGAGTGTGCCGCTTGGGAGGAGCCACGCCGTGCCCTCATCTATGAAGTAGGCAGTGACCTGTCGCTGCCGGCTGTAGTCGAGTCTATGGCCGGCAGCGAGGAGTCCTGGGACGCGGTGGTACCCTTCTGCAAAACAGTCATCTCGCAGAAGGAGGCTGCGGAGAGGGAGAGGGAGATTTCATCCGCTAACCCGATTCACAGCAGACGCGCCGGGCGTCGGCGGAGGGCGGACAACGCCCTCTTCCAGCCCCCCTAAATGGGTCCATGGGCGACGGACTCGGGGACGTCCGTCGCCCCCCAAATATCAGGACCCGAGGTGGCGGCGCGTAGTGTTCCACGCGCGCCCCTCTTAGACGTCGCGGGGGGAGTCCAACACCTCACTCCCCCCCCAACCCAAGGTCGTGGCCTGCAGTGCCGGGCCGGCACTAGCCGGGGGTTGCGGAAGTATCGTTGTTCCCGCGATCCCCGGCTTAGGTGTGAGACGGAACACCGGTGGTTTTTAGTCAGTAAGAGTCTGACAGACCCCTCCGTTCCCCCCAGGGCGGAGGACATCCAATGAGGATTTTCCACCACGGAAGAAAAAAAAAAAAAGAAAATACCCTGCAACTTCCCGAACGCTGCCCAGCCGAGTTGGATTCGACAGTTGACCTCTTTCTCGAAGTTGGCCCTACCCAACTGACACAGTCGAGTCCTTTCAAGCTTGACATTAATGTTCAATGTGCCTCTTACCATGCGGTGATCGCTTCCGGTTTTCACCGAGTTGATCACAGAGACATCATTGAACATTTGCTTCTTGGTTGACATGATGAAGTCGATCTCGTTTTTAGTTGCACCGTCTGGGTTTTGCCAGGTCCACTTCCTGTGCTCACTCTTTCCGAAGAAGGAGTTCATCATGTAGAGGTCCTCCTTTTCCATAAAACTGGCCAGTAGGTGGTTCCGAAGTACAACTCCAAATTGCCCCACTTGCAGCTCATCCTCGTCTCATTTGCCCAGTTTCGCTTTGAAGTCCCCCATAACAACAGTGAAGTAAGTTTTAGAACCATGCATGGCTCTAGAGATATCCTCATACATGGTCTCTACTTCGTCGTCGGGGTGTGCCAAGGTCGGGGCGTAGACCTGTATGACCTTCGGTGATATATCTTGCGGATATTCTGAGTATAAGGTACGCCACCCTGGTCGACACACTCTCGATCTTCAACACGTTGTTCACAAGGGATTTGTGGACGATAAAGCCGACACCACCTTGGGACTGCCGCTCACCCTCTCGGAAATAGAGCAGGTTACCGGATTTGAGAATTTTCGAGTCCTCCCCTTCTCTTCGGACTTCATATAACCCTATAATGCTCCATCGTAACCTGCTCAATTCTTCCTAGAGTTCGGCTACCTTCTCGTTGGTCCGGAGTGTTCGCGAGTTATATGTTCCCAGCTCCAGTCGTCGGTGTTTATTGGGGTAGCCGGGTCCACACGCCATCGCCTCGACCGCTACCGTAGTCGAGGGTAGACGGGCTACCGGGCACTCGGGGCCTCTTATTCTGTGTGCTATTCATTTTAGTTTGGGGGGTTTGCCATAATCGCCACGCTTGGCAGGCGGGTTAGCGATCGCAGTTTGTTGGAAAAGTGCACAGAGAACGCTGCTGCCCATTCTCTGGTATGCCGCTTAGTCGCCTCTTACGACACCCACGGGAAGATATAGGATGGTGATATTATTTACGTCCGTCACCATACTGTACGACCAGAATGCCATCTGCTATAAGATACATATCTATTTGCTTCGTTTACGAAAAACAATTCTTCTTAAAATCTGCAAATCCAGATAGTACGGACATAAGTCAGAGCCTGAGACGACAACCATTCCTGTCTAAAATATCAAATACTGGTTTTTATTCCTCAAGTCCTTTCTTAAGGCAGTTAATTATTATTCCCTTGACGTCTTCGGTGGGCGCAAAGTTGTTCCACGAATAACATTAAAGATGTATGTATTTTAGTTATATATTATAAAGTATGTATTATGTTTATGCATTGTGTGCTGTACACGTATTTGTGTAGTGTATTTAGTAAGTAAGAATTTTAATTTGTTATTAAGTTTTTATTTTATTTTTATTGTGCGCTTTTGTTAACTCTCCTAATTGTGTAAATCTCGCTATAACACTGAGGTTTGCTGTAAGAGAACCCAATTGTGGGTTAAGCTCGCCTTTGTACATAAGTTTTCCTTCTATATTTGTTTAAGTTTGTTTTTGTGTACAATAAAGAATATGAATATGAAAAG
This sequence comes from Orthosia gothica, assembly GCA_949775005.1. Classification (NCBI taxonomy): domain Eukaryota; kingdom Metazoa; phylum Arthropoda; class Insecta; order Lepidoptera; family Noctuidae; genus Orthosia; species Orthosia gothica. The sequence goes on along the minus strand of OX459039.1, from coordinate 32,755,575 downwards.
ATGATAATAGGGTCTATTTTTACTTGAACATTTTTATTAAGATGCCTTTATAGAAAAAGACGTTGATTAGTGTCACGTGGCGCAAGTATCACACCTACTCATCTTCGACTTATGAAGTCTAAAGTCATATCATAAAATGTCTAAGATGGTAGAATGCAGGGATTAGAAATAGTTTATTGTTCAGATAGTAGCTGGTACACAGTTATAAACTGGTTGAAAGGTCAGACTAGCTTAAATATCACTTAGGTAGTTGACTACCAATGAGTACCAAATTAGATAGTCGGTATCATGGGATTTGAGGGTTGATTACAAGGTAAAGACTAGCTAGTGTAATGGTGTCCGTTTGTGTGTTAAGTGTTTGTTCCCAGTTATAATGCTTCATTTAGACCAGGTGATTTTTTAGTATCGTGCCGAGTAAACATAATTTGTGAATGACTTAGAATAAACCCTCAATTCTAAGTAATTTCCTCAACTCAACTCAGCCTCCTTATTAATTATAATTAATATTACCGACGGTTTTCTTTCGTTGCCATGGTGACTAGTATAGAGTGGAGTATGTTTAATTTAAAAGAACTTAGAATTTATATGCCCAATTTATTTATTCATTTATAGGAGGTAATTTCTAAAACTTCTGGTTTAATTTGAAAAATATTTCACAAATACAATTTACACTTTCAACGACCTAGCACTATTTTATATCCCGGATAAATGCACGGTTCCTCTAAGATACGCCAAAGGAGCAAAACCGCTGAAAAACACAATCTATTTTTAATTAAAATGAGCATCACTTCAAGAGAGGCGAATTTAAATTGCCTTTTGTTATAATACAATTGCACTGGCTCTTTTATAATTAAATTTTCTATTTATTTTTGTGTGTATCGAACTGAACGTTTTCTCTATGTGTGCGTTCATAATGGAGGTTATAATAGGAAATCTACTAATGCGATTTACATGTTAAAACTTGTATTGCAGAGATGTGATATAAATCTGGATATATTTTAGTGGAACATATTATTCGATACTAGCAGAGCTGCGGGCATAGTTATCTAGTTTCCGTACATATACATTTATGTTTACATCATCATCCACTGCTGGACATAGCCTCCCCCAGGCGTCGCCACATTGACCGATCCCGTGCGTCTCGCATATAATATATTTATATGTTTACATAAATCGACAAAATATAAGTTTTTAAACCGTCATGGTCAGTAACACTAACATTAACATTTGATATCCGTGATCATGGTGCTTGCAACAGCACCGAAATATCGGCAACTCGCAACAAACAATAAACATGGTGAATACCCGTTTCGAATGTTAATGTTACTCGACAAAATATCTACATAGTTATTGTTTAGTGATTAACTTTAACATAATTTGCCCCCTTCCTCGTAATTATTGATATTTTCTTGAAAATTTATTTTTGCTGTGCCCCAGCAGAATCCGTAAATGTTCACTTAGCTAAAAGCCTGTGTGTAACATTAGTAAAACAATATGGCAGGCAATAGGTGAGAATATAGTCGATTATGCTGATTATTATTATACAAACTTCAATCGAGTTCGGTTTCTTTCCATGGCTATAGATGGTGTTAAAGGGCTTTCTCGGTTCGTGACAATTTTTTCTTTAAATACAGTGACGATTTGTTTCATAGTAGTTTTTTGAAAGTTTTTTCAGTTTCATTTTACCAAAATGTGTTACAATACAAATTTAGAAAATAGGGTGGCATGCCTCAGAAATTTAAAACCGCGCCATCTATTGGAGTTATATTTATATGATCAGTTCAAATAATCTTTGAAATGTGTATTAAAAGCCCAATATTCCATAATTTAATATTTCCATATTTTTTAATTTCATAAGAGATTTGATTAAAAAAAGAACATACAAATTAAAGATAAATTCTAGAAAATGTTATTTTTTTACACAATTCAATTACGAATCGATGCATATCGCGCCATTTAGTGACATCTATTTGAACCAATTTTTATTTGTTAGCGCTGAGACCCCGTGGCCCAACATTATTGAGAAAAAGCCGATTTTAAATACAATTTACATTAAGAAAATAGAATTTATTTTTGACATCAGGGTGTTTAATTTTATTAGTATCATCTGTATAGTTACTTTGATTTCATGTTTTGGAACTTAACGATAGACGAGTAAATACAAGAGTTCGTTTTCAATAAGCGTCCAAAGGTATTGCCAATATAGGCAATATTATCACAGAAATAAGAACTTTAAAGTCGAATTGAAAACCGTTAACATTTTCAATAACCTGACATCTTCAGAGTTACCTAGTCAGGAACTTGAAGAACGCACATAGATATTTAATATCATACATTTTTATATTTTTGAGTCAATATATTTCACAAACTGTTACGTAGACGGGAAATAGAATTTCTACGAGTGTTATTAGTAACGTCATGAGGCACGTAGAAGCTCCACGGTTTATATAAAAGACTTGAGAGCGTGTGACGTGCCATCTGCCAACACTTTATAAGTGCATCTCACCTGGTTCAGTCAGGGATTTTATATTTAGTATAAGGTTTGCAACCTTATTTAAAAAAATATCTTACTATGACGTGTCAAAATTATCATCTTGCGACTGTGAAAAATGACACAGTTAATTGTAATATAAAGTTCTGTGTCGCTCTCACAGTGGAACCATGGTAGTTTGAACACGTCATGGTACGGGCCCTTGACTCTTTAGCTACTGTCTAGCAAATTATTAAAATCTCTGAATAGTTGCACATTAGCTACGATATTTGCTTCTGCAACAGGTAAGCAGATTCTTAATTTAATTTATCGATATTTTAATTAAAAATCTGCTAATCTATGCTAATATAGCATAGGGTTTTTTTTTAAATAAGGCTTAAAATTTCACTTTTTAATTTTACTGAAGTGCCGATGGGGGCTTTCGTTCTCCTACCAGTTGGTGCCACTGGCGTGTAAGGTCTTTAAATATAGTTGTTAAACGTTGTTATAACGCAAACGGAGGCAAAGTTTTAATTTAAATCATTGCCGTAGAAGCGCGATTAAATATAAATAAATGAAAATAAGAAAAGTAGAAAAAGAGGCCGCATTTTTTTCGAAAAAAAAAAGTGTAAAGTTTTAAAGCTTTGTTAAAGTAGTTGTTGGTAAAACCCGTACCTATCTTAATCTGGCATATTCACAATAATGAAAAATAGTACATTGTTCACCGAGAGGAGAAAGTGACCGATTACCGTCGAGGGTGTCGTTTGAACTGTCTACTACTACTATCGTTTGGGTGGCTTTAAAACACCCGAGATCGGGAATCGCACTTTCTCTCGAGTGATACATAGTGCTTTATACTACACCTACGAGGAAAATAAAAAACTAAATCTTTACTAATTGAAATTGTTGCAGTTAGTGTAGCTCAATGTAACACTTTTTCACATGTTCTTTTTTCAAATTGTTTGACACCATCCAACACACAGCAAGTGGCCAGTGTCATTTTGCGAACTTAGAGATAAAAACTCACTGTAAAAACTTTTTGGCTTTTGATATTTAGGTTACCAGCGCATAGTCTTATCCAAAATTAAAAAAGAAAAACCACGTAAGAAATGGATTTTCATACATTTTTCTCTCCCGCTCAGATGCGTTTTCTCGCCGCATATTTGTTCGATATGCAATGACGTACTTTCTACCGTAAATTTGATAAAGTATCAAGGTACTTTCCGAGCAGGTGTAGTATAAATGTATTTATTCCCTAGTACTTGCGGTAAAAGCCAAAAAACTACGAAATTTGTCATTTTGAAAACCTCACTCTACACCAGCGCTTCTAGCGGCAAATTTAAACGCCCCCATTGAATGAGGATTGTTGCCAAAAGTGGAAAGCAACGAATTGCCACAACTTTACCTAATAAGCTATTATAGATGTGTTACTGCTGATGATGGTCTGTGGATGATTGTGTTTGTGTTATTTATAGATGTTATTACGAAAAAAATTTAGGTACATACGTTTTTCGGAAAAAAAAACTTTATTAAAAATACTAACGGAACAATTTTAAAACAAAAGTGGTCACATGTCCATCAACATTGTTTTATCTTTTTCTAAGATTGTGAACGAACTTCCAACCTCAGCAATTCAGATAGAGCTCGCCATTTTGCGTAATTCTTTTACAATCCTGATTATTTTGAAATGGCTGGCTTCTCTCAATTATCCTCTTACTTGAAAAACCAACAAGTATTTTGAAGGAACTTACTGCTCAATTGCTTCGCCATCGTGCAGCAGAAACTTAAAGTTCTATTAGAAGATCAATTTCAATAGAAAATTTATTTAGAAGGAAGAAGGCCAATTTAAGTTAAACGAATTGTTGTACTATAAAGTCCTTAGGACAATAGTTTTAGTTAATTAGTCATTTCAAATCAATAACTAGTGGAAATTTGATAATAATGGCTTTTGCCCGCGGCTTCGCCCGCATAAAAAGTTTTTTTATTATCCCAAGTGAATACAAACTATCCTATGTCCTTCCCAGGGTGCCACTTAAAATATACGTAAAATACGATATTTGCTGAAAGTAAAAAGTATTCTTTTTGTGGAAATCAACAGTTACTACCTACTTAAAAATCATGTGTGCCGATATCCTCTACCAGATTTGCTACAGTCAGCTAATATTTTAGATGGCTATATAAAATAGGCTCTTCAAGCCTCAGGCCTGCGTTTAAGCCTCTTTCTTTTTTATGTTAATTCAGGCTTATCCGTCCTGTAAGCAGTACCGTAAGTCTGTAACTTCAGCGGTTCAGAACTTCGAAGATTGTAACTCTCTCTAAAGTTTGCACCCACACTTACAAGAGAAGCGTCTACTGTTTAAATGGGTCATACCGCATAGTTAGCAAAAAACCGGCCAAGTACGAGCCTGACTCGCGCGCAGAGTGTTCCGTATAAACAGCTTCATTCACCAATATAATAGGTAACATTACTAACCTTGATAAACAATGAAAGCACCAAACATTGCTCTAGCGAAGAGACAAAAATAACTTTGCCTTTTGAAAACTGTTGTCCCTGTACATCAAAATTTTTACTTTTACAAGAACATTTTATAAGTTGGTCGACTATCACTCGTAAACGCCTACTTAGCTATAATAGTTTTCCTTTTAATTTCGTTATATAATACTACTGCCGTGAAGTTTTTCACATATCCAAAAGCAACGATTTAGCTGGCAGGGGGGGGATACTTAACTCTATCAAAAATATGCCATTGAAAGCTTAATTTGACGTAAACGGATCCCTGACTCGAAAAATATACTTTTGAATAATCTATCCAACGATACCGACACCATGGGATAGACGAGAAAAAGACATCCCCTCTTTACGTGTACAGGAGGTATAAAAAAAAAGTAAGTACTAAGAGTCTCTAAGCTAAGCTGCGGACGGACGCAGAGATGGACATAGCGAAACTATAAGGTTTGTTGACTACGGAAACCTAAAAATATATCTATTATAATCATCCTGACTTTTAATTATTCTCAACTAGCTTTCGCCCACGTGTTTTATACATATAAACCTCCCTCTTGAATCACTCTATCTATTAAAAAAACTGCATCAAAGTAGGTTGCGGCGTTTTGAAGATACATAGGGACAGACAGACAGCAGAAAGCGACTTTGTTTTATACTATGTAAGGATTTGTTTCTATATATCTATTACCCATACCTACCACTATTATGTCTCTGTTAACCCAAAAGGATGATTTTTACAGAATTCGTAGGGCATTAAGGCCTCTAATACTTTTGTGTTTAATTAAATAAAAAATTCTAATAATTTATAAAAAGGTAACTGATACCTCACTGATCTGGTCATTCACTGACAGACAACACCCAGTCCAAGCTAAACTAAAAGCATGTAACAAAAAAATACCCAGAGTGAATTTTGATAATTATTTCCATAGAGGTTGCATGGAAAATCGTACCTACGTAATATTACTGAAGGAAAATCCGATCAAGCACACGGCTTAAAGACTTAATTAATGAATGGTCTTTCATAATTTTCGAAATTATTTATTATTCCTCGATAGCTTTGTTGTATCAACAATAAATATAATTTATTAAAGTCATGTAACTACCAATTCACATTTTCCCACCGCAGAAAATACTGAATATAAATTAATCTACTATATAAAAATAAGTCGGTTTACTTGCTGACAATATAACTCCAGAACGCACGAACCGATTTCCAAGGTTTTGCATTCGTTGGAAAGGTCTCGGGCTCCGTGTGGTTTATAGGTAGGGTAGTGTAGGGTAGGGTAGTGTAGGGTAGAGTAGGGTAGGGTAGGGTAGGGTAGGGTAGCGTAGTGTAGGGTAGGGTAGGGTAGGGTAGGGTATGGTAGGGAAGGGTAGATAAATGTTTGGTCTTTTTATGGCAAAACAAAGTTTGCCGGGTCAGCTAGTTATTAATATAGATAAAACTTCTCAAGTGCCTTACACCGCTTTAGTGCCTTAAAACGGTTACTTTCCAAAGCATACTACTTCGTAACGGCTAGGTTAAAAGGTTTTAAAAATAAATTATTATTTTGTCATGTACATTATTTGGAAACATGCTTTTTTCGTGTAACTAGTAGTTTTGCATAAAAAGAATATTTAAACCACGATATTTGCCGCTACTTTTAGATATTCCTCCAAAGCGACTTGTATATTTAAAATATGTTACACAGAAAAATTATAAATCAAAGAATATTTTGCAAACAAAACTGTCTAAAAGATGATTCAACATTGATACTCTGGCTTCAAGCGGGCACACAGCCAGTACTACGTTTACATTGGGGAACCTCAGATTATAATAATTATGACTATATTTTCATTTTGACTGATATGTTTAAATTTTGAATTATAATTTATAAATACGTTCGAACCTTATAATAAACCGGTTAATACGTATTTGTGTGTTCCTGTTAATGCGTACTTTTGTTTGTTAATGTGTACCTAATAAATTTATTTAATTATAAATGGCATGCTTTTGAGCTTCAACCATGTTCTGAATAAGAATGATTGTCATTATTATAATTATTGAAAGTGTTGATGTTATCATTAAAAATGTTTTAATCTCATTCATTCTTAGATGCATAAAATAGGTTACAATTTTTATGTTCCCCAGATCTAAATAAAAACCTTTCAGACCAGCTTTTAGAGCTAAGCAAATTAATATTTAAATGAGTTTCCGAATTAAGCTACCTGCCAATAGCTTGATAATGAGGGCACATTATCAAGCTATTAGCAAAGCCCTGTAAAGCCAAAAACAATATGGGCCGGTCAAGCTGTCTGCAGCTTTTATTATTTAAAACTATTTTAAACTTCGGCGGTTGGACTTGACAGAAAATTTTATTATTAGGTTGACATTCTGGAAATATCATGTCTGGAACACGGTGATGGTTTTGTACAATGTATTTTGCTTTTAACGTTTCATATTTACTCGTCATCGATGTGTTGAAATTTTAGACAAAGCATGGCAGATTGAAAAATCAACACAGAAAAGCCATTTCGATAACTGTTCGATGTGTCATTTATGTTATCAAACCCATGTCTGCAATTTTTATTATTGAAAACTATTTTAACTTCGACACTCAGAAATGTCCAAAAAATTTAATATTAGTCTATATTTATATATTAGTTTTATATATTGATATTCTGGAAATATAATGTTTGGCGCTCTATGATGTGTTTACATAATTCGAATTTGCTTTTAACGTTTCATATTTAAATTGTGAGCGAAGAGTTAATCAAATTGTTATTTTAGACAAAGCAAGCCAGATTAAAAAATATTTGGTTATAAGAGTGTTTAGTAACACTCAGAAAAGTCATTTAGCATTTTGACGAGTTATTTTTGTTAGTGAATATTAAACTGTCTGCAGCTTTTATTATTTTTAACTATTTTAAACATGGTTGGATAAGTCTGATAATTTAACGATTACTCTTATATTTTTTTATTGATTAAGCTTTAAACGTTGAATATTTCAAACGTCATTGAGGGGTGTTGGAGTAAAATTTGGCTATTTTCAGTAGCTTTCAGAAAACCTGACTTTTTGACGACTGTTTTTTGGGCGTTTAGGGAAAGTTATATTTGTATGTGGATACCAAGCTGTCTGCAGCCTTTCTTAATTAAAAGTATTTAAACTTTGACATTTGGAAATGTCTGATAATTTAAATATTACTCTGATGCAAGTTCATTATTGAGTTTTTTCGGGAACGTGATGGCGTCTATGTTGCTTCTCTGTTTTATTTTCCTAAAATTGTGTTTAACTGAATATTAATAGTGTAAAATAAGTGAACGTACACGAGTGTGGGAAAGTGAAACACAGCGGTAGAACATGAGTTTGTTCATGTTGTCGACAAAACTCCGTGGAGGCTTCCAATAAAGTTACCGCCATTTTATTGGGGCCTAACTATTATATATTAGTCTATGACTAGGACATTGGACTAAAAACTAAAGAAACTAGAACTTCTAAACTTGACACTGGCTAAATGCACAAAACGTGCGAAGACAAAAAAAAAAAAAAGTTCAATATTGCATGGAGTAAGTAGGTACTGTTTATCTCTGGGACGGATCTGCCAAATACCAGTTTGATGCACTAGAGCCGATCGAAAAATGGACCAAGAGGTTCATCGGCAATGAGGCACTGGTCGCCTCAAAGCTGCAGAGCCTTGAACATCGTTGCCAAGTTAACAGCTTGTCGGTTTTTATCGGTTGTATTTCGGGGAGTGTGCGATGGAATTGCATGATCTAATTCCGCCTAACTAGTCCGTTTCATCATCGGACTACAAGACGTACGGCGATGCGCCATTGGTACATGGTGGTCATCCCACCCATACGCACTAAACGTTATGGAAATACTTTCATTATGCGTGTAGCTAAGGAGTGGAATGCCCTGCTGGAGTAAACGTGCTACACTGTCGACCGTATCATAGCTTGGTGAGATAGTGGTCAAGCGCGAGCCTAACTACAATAATAATAAATAAAAAAAACTAGCTTCTCACGGCGCGTGATATCACGAGTCGCGCCGCACCGTGTCGATTTGTACGTGGTACGTGCAAGCACGCGCCACGAGCCAACTCGCGTCACCCGTTCTCACGGACGCGGCGTAACACGCGTTGAAACATCTACGCCACATTTACTAGACAGACCGAGGCACGCATCATACCTGAAATGAACGTGTTCAATAGCGCGAGGCCGCGCCTCCATGAGTGCGCTCGCGCCGCGCCTTTGAAGTTTAGCGTCACGTCCACATTTAGCGGATCGGACACGCCATAACGCGCCAGCCCGAGATGCATCGAGCCACTGCCTTCACACAACGCGAAGCGCGAGCGGGTGCGGTGAAGAGAGTCAGCTTAACTTAAGCCAGCTTAAAATTCGACTTTGCTTTTAATAACGATTCATATTCAAATCGTTAGTGAAGGGTTTAAAATGATTTTAGACAAAGGACGGTAGATTGAAAAATATTCGGCTGTTTTCAAAAACACTCAGAAAAGCCATTTTGAAAACTTTTCCACGTGTTATGTGTTTATGGTATCAAACAGAAAAGAGAGTTATTAAAAAAATGCAGTAAAAGGTTCTCCGAATGCATTAACTTCCCTATTTTTCGAGTAAACAGTTCTTTACATTTCTTTTTCTTTCTTTCTTTAAAGAGTTGTTCGATTTTCAGTAAAATATTTATAACCCATTGCTCGATAATTTTCCAACGTGTTTGTTTTGGTATTTCAGGAAAACCAATTATTTATTAAAAAAGTTGTTTTTACTCATAAAGCAAATACTAATGTGAAAATTCTAATTTATAATTATGTACTTTCTATTTTTATCTTGGACATCGCTGATAAATGTAAAAGAAAACATCGTGAGGAAACCTTGACTTATAGTGTGTGTGTTAGAATTGGTGACTAAGTAAGTAAAGAGGAAACCACCACCTTCGGATTTCCGCAGGGAAGTGTGATTGGCCCGATCTTTTTCCAGGTTTACATCAATGGGCTTTTGCTGCATACCTCTCAAAATTTCCAAAATATTCACCTATGCTGATGACACTGCAATCATTGTTCATGGAACTGTTTGGGAGCATCAGAGAACTAAAACAAGCAGTAACTGAAACGACACTTAAATCTGTTATCAGTTGGTTGCTACTAAATCTCCCTACTCTGAACCTGGACAAGACCTACTTTCATCTCGTTTGGGCTACTCCCCTGTAATAAACCTCCTACAGACTTTGTCACTAACGCCCACTCATGTAATGGCCACATGCCCTGCTCATGCTTTTCTCTTGGTAAGGTAAACCATATTAAGTATTAAGGTTTTAGTTATTGATAGCGGACTCAACTGGTACTCGCACTTGGATACTATTAGCACAAGGGTTAGAAGAATGATTTATGTATTCAAGCTGCTAAGATCTTCTGCTGATTTCAATACGACTAGAATTGTGAAATTGTCCGTCAGTCCATTATCACCTACTGCATCACAGTATGGGAAGACGCAGCTTGGACCACATTTCTTAAGTTGGAACATGCACAAAGAGCTATTGTGAAGGTGATGTCAAAGAAGCACTTTATGTATCCGACCGGACAACTAAAACATAGATGCAAATGTACTTACTATCACCCAACTGTTTGTGCTTCGATCCGTACTGAGAAAACACAAAAATAAAATACCTCTAATTTCAAAGTCAAATATACTTATTTCAACTAGGCCACTAAGCGGCAACGCATAAGCTTTTGTTAGACGCCAGCATTATACACAATAATAAATTAAAATAAACACAATTGAATTGGATTTATTTAGGGTTAAAGATAACAATGAGGAATGGACAAAAGACCAAGGCAACTGAAAGTCTACTTGCCTGGATCTGCTAAACCACTTGCATCAATCACATCACAACGATCGATGGGAGCAGCGCTCTCTAAGTTCCATCCACAAACTCAGACGTACACTCACTCTACACACCACACATCCTTCGCCCTTGCTTACAAACACGCCACTGTCTCATGACACACACCCCACACAAATACACTACACACACTTAATACAAACATTAGTAACTAATTAATTAAAAACACTATTAAATTATATTTATGTATATTTACCATTGAGAGATCTTGTCCGTTACTATCCGAGTCTGCTACTACACTTATAATTTACTTGTCCACTATTTATGCGAAGACACGCTTCCTAAGATAGTTAGATAGTTGACAATTGTGTGTACTTTAATGTGGGTCAAACTTTTAGTTTCTGCTAATAAATATTATATTATATTATTATAACTAATAAAAGTCTGAAATACGAATCTGTCTTGAGCAAGCGTGGTGATCATGCTCGTGTGATAGTAACGACCGGTTATTATTATTTACTTATATCTTATGCACAATCGTGTATTTAACAGGTAGGTAGTAAATTATAGAAATAACTAGCTGGCCCGGGCAAACTTTGTTTTGCCATAAAAACACCAAACATTTATCTACCCTACCTACCGTACCTTACACTACCTACACTACCCTACCCTACCCTACCCTACCCTACCCGACCCTACACTACCCTACACTACCCTACCCTACACTACACTACCCTACCCTACCCGACCCTACACTACCCTACCCGACCCTACACTACCCTACCCTACCCTACCCTACCCTACCCTACACTACCCTACCCTACCCAACCCTACACTACCCTACACTACCCTACCCTACACTACCCTACCCTACACTACCCTACCCTACACTACCCTACCCTTTACTACCCTACCCGACCCTACACTACCCTACCCTACCCTACCCTACCCTACCCTACACTACCCTACCCTACCCAACCCTACACTACCCTACACTACCCTACCCTACACTACCCTACCCTACCTACCCTACCCTATCTACCTACCAACTTGTTGAACTATTTATTTGAATAAGAAATAATATATATACTACTATACGAATGCAACCAACTTTTGTTTCTACCGGCAGCGTTGATCTAATTAAAATTTAGAACATAAAATTTGCTATTGTGAGTCCACCTTAAAAGATAGACATATGGTGTCACGGACTTTTTTTTAGAACTTTTAAAGAGAAACAATTCCATCATACATGATATTTGCGTAACTTAAACCATTTACGCAGCGCACGCAATGGAAGCTCTCAAAAAGGAATATTTTTTCCCGTTTTTGTAACATTTTTCATTTATGCTCCGCTCCTATTGGTCGTAGCGTGATGTTATATAGCCTATAACCTTCCTCGATAAATGGACTATCCAACAGTGAAAGAATTTTTCAAATCTGCCGAGTAGTTTCGGAGCCTATTCAATTCATACAAACAAACAAACAAAAAATCAAACCTTTCCTCTTTATAATATTAGTATAGATAAAGAAGATTATAGAGAAACTAAGAGTACTTCCCACACACAGAGAGCCTTTGTCCCAGCAGTGGGATTAAAAGGCTATGATGATGATGATGAAAACTACTTCGGTATCACCATGTGGCTAAAGAATACCAACAGTCTCAACTCTCATGGTCTTCAAATTCTGGGCAAATCATAAAATCCTTGGGTGGAACCAAGCCATCGCCCTACTCCAAAAGCCTATCCACCTGTTATCCCTTAGTCACGATTCAAGTAGAAGGGTATTCCATTATTTTCAGAGGCACGAAGCTCGAAGTTAACTATCCGATCCATCATTGTTATCTTACTTGTTGAATATGTCTCGATTAGACAGCAACTTTGGGAGGGGCGATAAATGAAAGAATCATCAAGATTTATTTTTGGGCCGTCTGATCATTATAGTGGTTAGGAATTATGAAAAGAAGACAACAAGCTGGAGCTTTAGACAAAGGAATATTTTATCAGTGATATGATTACGATTGGCAATAGTTTAAAATATTTGTATTGTATGAGTCGGATGCGAGAATAGAGAGACGAAAAGAAAAGAAAAATATGACCCGCACAGGAAACACGAGAAATACGAAAAACAAAAAAAAAATAACACTAATCTATACTTATATTATAAAGCTGAAGAATTTGTTTGTTTGTTTAAACACGCTAATCTCAGGAACTACTGGTTCGAATTGTTTTTTTTTTTGTATTGCATAGTCAATTTATCAAGGAAGGTTATAGGCTATATAACATCACATTATGACCAATAAGAGCGGAGCATAAATGAAAAATGTTGCGAAAACGGGCATAAATTATTTCTTTTTGAGAGCAACCGTTGCGTTCGTTGCGTAAGCGCTTAAAGTTACGCAACATTCATGTACGTAGGGTAGGTAGGGTAGGGTAGGTAGGTAGCCAGATGAAGGGAGTGAAGCCGCGTGGGAAAGCTAGTAATAAATAAAACTCCGTGCGAGACCAAATATGCTCTTATCGCAGCATAAGCAGCGATATCGAAAAATGAAATAACGTTGCGCTGGTATTCTGATAAGGCACAATGGTGATGACACAGACACACTCAAAGAAACCGAAAATAGTAAAAAAAAAAAGAATATTTAAATAACAAACAAAATCAGATGCACAGGACCGATCAATTTAGATCTTTCTGTAGAAAAGATGATGAAGTATAAAGTCTGTTTTTTATTTCTGAGACAAAATTGGCACAAGCTAATGTCAAATTACAGCTTTTAGGGCGTATTAGGCCGCGTGAGGTATGTTATAACTGCTTTTAGACATATTACTCCTTCGAGACTACAAGAGTTATATAATGTAACATATCTCAGGAGCCCTAATAAGCTCTAAAAGAAGTAATTTGACATTTAAATGTGACAATTTTTAACCAACTTCGCAAAAAGGAGGAGGTTATCAATTCGATTGTATTTTTTTTATGTGTGTTACTTCAGAACTTTTTATTGGGTGAACCGATTTTGATGATTCTTTTTTTTATTTGAACGCTGGTGCTTGTCCCATTTAATTTTCATCAAGATCTGATGAAGAACTTTGGCGATATACATCAGAACTCTTCAATAAATGACGGCAAATTACTGTCTGTTTATTGTTTACACCATTTCATAACTGGTACGCTCTAAAGGTGTGAAATGTTCATCCTGGTATACTCTCATTCCACAGTTTTGTTTAAGTTTAATGTTATTGGGTTCATATATTCTGGCTTCACTTTGGGCATTATAGGTAGCTAGCATATAGAACTGGTCCATTATGTACCACAACAAAAAAGTGAAAAATAAAATATATTTTTTACAAAAATTACAACCGACTTCCAAACAAAAACACTACAAAGTGAAAAATAACTTCAATTTCGGAAGTCGGTGTCAAAAAACTAAGAAAACAAAAACAGAAACACCGACTTCCGAAATTGAAGTTATTTTTCACTTTGTAGTGTTTTTGTTTGGAAGTCGGTTATAATTTTTGTAACAAAGATTTTTTTGTCTCAGAGGTAGATAAAACAGACTTTGTGCTTTAAGTATTCATAATTCAGTAAAGCCGGTATATCCTATCAATTGAAATGACAATTTATATATACCATTTTCTGTATTTATTTGATACTACTCGTAGCTGCTCCACCCGTGTGGTTACTACTTCGCTCAATATTTTTATAAATTATAGTCTACGTGTTATTCTGATGTACTAGCAGTATTCTGTAAAGTTTCATCATTCATCAAAATCCGTTCCGTAGTTTCTGCGTGAAAGATTAACAAATGTTCATTTATCCATGTCCTCACAAACTTTCACGTTTATATTATTTGTAGGAAGTAGGATTATTTGTAGTTAATAAAAACCTCATGTCTTCTAATACCCAAATTGAGGGAAACACACGGTTCTGTGTGTTTATTATAATCTGGGATGCAACCAGATTGGGATGTCAAAGTCAAATATATTTATTCAATTAGGCCAATAAACGGCACTTTTAAACGTCCCATAAATTAAAATTAAAATATACAAGTAATAAAAAAAAAAAGATTCTACCGTGCATTCGGAAATTTTTCTTTCCTTTGATAGTTAGCATTTGTTGATTTCTATCACTGTGAGAATTAACGTAATTGTTTCAGTATTTGCTGAGATAACCTACTTCTTTTTAAGCTAGAATCTCCATCTGCAGATCAAAGGCTTCCCCATATCCTTACAGATCCTTCATTATTCTATCACCTACCTATTGCAAACATTAAAACAAACAAACAATCAACTTTACTGCTTTTATAAAAGTTAAAATATATACAATTTATTAAATACCATAACTATATACAAATACAGTTAAATCAAATACTGCTAACTAACTAAGGCTGAAAATAATCTCAAATATGGCGTCGAAAATCTCCTCCCCATCATTGCCCACTGGTAATGTGCCCAAAAGACTGCTAGCATTGCCAAGTTTTATGGCAATACTTATCCTCTGACCAAGGTTAGCCAGCCCTTGGTTCACGCGAAGTGTCAACTAGGTGTTTGGAATAAGATCTTTAAACAAAGCGTGAGCACTCGGACCCCACCCCAAACGGCTCGAAAAGTTTTATTATGTTACTTCAAATGAGTAACATACATGGCACAGTTTCGCGCAACCTTGTAACAAGGAATTGTGTCGAAACCTTGAAAGTAAGTTCTGCTCACATTTCTACGGACACACAAACTCGTTTTCCAACAAGAAGGCCAAATAAGCAACCAATTGCCACTATTTTGATTTGATTTAAACTTCGAGATTGCAGGAAATAAGCCTGCATGATATGAGACATGATTTCATAAAGTAGTATGCCTGAAAAAGTCTTGTAAAGGTGGCATGAACACTATTGAGAAGTTTCAAAGAACTTCAAATATATTGAATACTGAATTGAACTGTACGGTGCCGAGACGCGAACGCTCACGCAAGAGGCAGTGCACAAGCTTTGAGTGGCACAGAGAGCCATGATGACATTCCATTTTTGACATACCTACGGCCAACAGACCGAATGAAAGTTGCGATCCGGCGACGTACAAAGGTTTTCGAAATTGGAAAACGAATTTCAGAATTCAAATAGAGCTTGAACCGACATCAAGAGCAAAATAACTCGTTTCGGCAATCGGTGTCGAAAACGATAAAAACTGTAAAACGAGTACCAAAGACACCGGCTTCCAAAACTAAAGTTATTTTGCATTTTTTAATGTGTTGCTTTTGAAATCGGTTTATTTTTTTGTTAACATTTTTGTGCCAACAATTTGAACTTTCACCTTTTTATTCTAAAAATGTCCTCTACTAGACATGCCCTTCCTAATTTTCTAGTGGTGATCGTACTGTTAGCCTTCAGGTATAATTTAGATTATTCGCTAGTAAATATAAAGCTAATAAGCCTTTTCGCAACTATCTTGAGATCGACTTCCAGTCCGATAATTTTCAATCAAGAATAATTAAATAAAACATATTCACACATTTAGGGTTCCGTACCAAATTCAGAATATATTGTTATGTGTTGTTAAAATTTACGCAATAACAAAAATAATCACCAAATTTCAAGTTCATAGGTCAATAGCAAGTTAAAAAATTCTTCGGTACCTACATTTCGTGACAGACGACGGACAGACGTACAGTCAGACGGACACGTGGGTGACTCACCGGATACGGAACTCTAACAAAACGGAGTCATAAATATATCGGACGGAAAATACGTCATGGTACTCCTCATACCTGCAATTATTTTAAAAATACCTTTAAAATTCATCATCATCAGCCTATTTTTTATTTTATTTTTATTTTTTTATTATTGATGTTCCCACTGCTGAACCACTTACCCCCAGTTTCCCAGCTCAAAGTTATCGGAGAATTAATGTGACAAATTGTTAAGCACGCGTTATCTGCTGTGATTGGTTGAATGAATTTTCAACAGCCAATCACAGCAGATAACGCGTGCTTGACAATTTGTCACATTAATTCGCCGATCATTTTGAGCTGGAAAGCTGAGGGTTAATGCAATTAACATTAATATGCCGATATGACGTAGTGTGTTCGGCATGATAGAAAGCACTGGTACGTGAAGTTCGATCATAATTATACGAAGTGCTTCGTTCGAAAAGATTAGTAGCTCGAAATAATAAAACTGCTACTTATTTACACATTTATACCCAGGATTCACCACATAGCACTGTAGAACTAGCCAAATTAGAAGCGCAATTTCAGATGCACTGCCGCTTCACTAATAAGCGATAAACTCAAAAGCGTAAACCAGAAAGTGGGGAACATCATACGCTCCATGAAGCGGATGCCCCTTCATTAGAGTGCCACCACTCAGCGGAAAGCGCTGTAATCTCACGCGTTCATTAGACGATGTTTTTGTGTAAAGCGATGTAAGCGCTGCCTTCATTGTTTTGCAGCTGTCGGAATGGAATTTCGTCACGTGTTCGGAAGTTAGAATACTTTTGCCGTTCTTCTTTTGTTTTTTTATTAATGAGTTGGTACAACAATTGTGCCGTTTTCCTTATAAAAGCTTTGTTACCGAAATTATTCTTATAATAGTCTGAGCAACATCAGCTTTTTATAAAAACCGGCCAAGTGCGCTTCAGACCTCGCACATTTTGGGTTCCGTACCCATGAAAAAATCTGATTTATTAATATATTTGTTACTGAAATATACGTAAATAGTAAACATTATCATCAAATTTAAACATCATAGGGCAATGGGAAGTTAAAAAGTATCGGTAAAAAATTGTGGGACAAACGACGCCGGGCAGACAAACAGACGGACATGTGAATGACAGCACTAGAGTTCCGTTTGGACCCTTCGGGTACGGAACCCTAAAAAGTGTTTCAGACCTTTAAAGTACAATGGTATTCTCGTTGGTCTAGTGGTCGCAAACACTACTGCTGGTTATGAGGTCCTAGGTTCGATTACCAGAACGGGCAACGTGTTACTGGGTCTTCCTATCTGGATTTTTTTAGTAGCAGCCCTGAATCTGACCTTGTGCCCGGTTGATAGCAATAGGCTCGTAGGACACGATGGTTTCCGCCCGATATTTTGAATCACCGTTTTAGATAAAATAAATTGTGTAATGAATCAAATAATAATCTTTTTAGGGTTCCGTACCCAAAGGGCAAAAACGGGACCCTATTACTAAGACTCCGCGGTCCGCCTGTCTGACTGTCTGTCTGTCTCCAGGCTGTATCTTATAAACACTGACAGCTAGGCAGTTGAAATTTTCACAGATGATGTATTTCTGTTGCCGCTATAACAAAAAATACTAAAAACAGAATAAAATAAATATTTGAGTGGGGCTCCCATACAACAAATGTGATTTATTTTTGTCGTTTTTTGCGTTAATGGTACGGAACCCTTCGTGCGCGAGTCCGACTCACACTTGGCCGGTTTTAATTATTTAATAAAGCTTTTTGAACTATATGTAACATCGCTTATATTTCATCACTTTACTTTTATTGTTCTTTAGTTTTTTTTATCTGCTCCTAGTTTATGTATACATTAATATACAGGATTCAATTGTAAGCTTTTAAATGTATATTTTTAAGGAAGAACTGAGATGCAGATATAAGTTTATTTAGTTCAGGCTCAGACGTCTTGTTGAATTTTGGTTAGCTTAAGAACATGACCTATGTACCACTGTTGTACAAAAGCAAAGTTTTAATAAATAAATAAAAAATGTCTTAAATTGTATGTACCTAAATTAATTAAATGGCATAAATAATTATTAATTATTTAAATGTTTCCAAGTACGCCAAGTTTCAACCTAATCGGATGCCAGGATGTCGGACACACATACAAAAGCAAGGTAATATAAAGCTTGTAATAAAAAGCGCCTGCCGATGTTACAAGATATACCACTCATATTATAAAGAAGAAAGTTTTTGAGTGCGTGTGTTTGTTTGTATGTTTGCGACTTCTTCACGCTCAAACGGCTGGACGGATCTGCATCAAATTTGGCACAGAGATCTATTATAGTCAGATATAGCACATAGGACACTTTTTACTTCACTTCACACTGGTTCACTTTTGTGAGTGAGTGTGTGTTTGTGTGTGTGTTTCTATGTTTGCTACTTCTTCACGCTCAAACGGCTAGACGGATCTGGATGGAATTCGGCATACAAAAAGATTATAGTCAGGAATAGCACATAGGATACTTTTTAGCCCGGGAATATGTTTCCTCGCAATAATTTTCGACTTTCACGCAGGCGAAGTCACTGGCAGAAGCTAGTAGTAACATTAATAACAACTACTCACATACAATCAATATATATGCGATTTGACAAGAGATTACATTGAATTGGGCTTTTCGAGACCGGTAGCTTCAGCAAAGGGTCGTCTATTACAATCTAACGGTGATGTGGCTAAACTTCCGAGGTATATAAAACGTACCTGTTGATATAACATCAATCATCCTACATTACAACAACTGTTCCGGCGTGAAGTAGATACTCATCTTTGCAAGAATCCCAAAATTTATGGAATAATCATGGAGGCACTGGAACGGCAAGATACCGGTAAACTATTTGGGGTTAGCATTATATTCATGCTCTTCTCCTTCTTTTCCTGGTCGCATTATTTGATGTCGGGTGTCCTCCACCAAGTTATTCGTTCTTGGGTTGTCTGTTCGGACAGTTAGGCTTGCTTGAGGTCTCTTTCTATATTGGACAACCACATTATGTTCATGATCAATCCTGTAAAATTATCGATGTGAACTTCAATGATATCGCTAAAACATTTATTCCTCCGTGTTTTGTTTATCGTTATTCCAAATTAACGTCTCAGTTATCTAGCAACCCTGCGTAACATTGCTGTCTCAATTAAGGACATCGTTTGTCAAATTACTTGAGCAGGGTAGAGGTTTTATTAAGTATGTGGAAGTTCGAACCGCTGGGTTCATTAAACTCGTGATAAAGCGGACTTTGTCCAGAGGACTGTACTGTCGTTTTCAAGCTGTTGCCACTATCTGACAAAATCACTTTTATTTGTTTAGTTATTTGGGCAAATAATAGACTACGCACTACCAATACGTAAAATTTGAGCAATGGAGAAAAACAAATGTGCAACCAGCGACATTTTTCACATACTATAATAATAACATATTTTAAGTTATAGACAAAATAAACAAAATCCCGTATAATAGTTAAAAAACGATGACATTTATCAACTATAAATTATATGAGAGTTTCCGGTGTCAAAAAATAGATCACATTCAAATTTACACATTGTTAGTTTTTGGTCAATGACTTAATCTAAACAAAAATAGTTTTTAAATGGGGGCATTCAATCTTTTGATTGTAGAAACATACTGGTTAAATAGATCGATTGAGAGTTTTTATCGATTACAATTGCAACAAAAAACTAAAACGGCCAATTGTCAGATATTGTCATTTTAACTTAAGTAGCGCAGTGTTTAAGAATCATGATGTAGAAATTATTATCTGGGAACCCTGTATTCTATGTATGGTTTAAAGCACTGCGTCATATTTCGTGTAACTGGCAAAATATTATTTCCCATTTTCCTTGTTCTATAACATGGGACTTCTGGTGTAATATGTCTCTTTCTAACCCTTCAGGCAATATAGGCGTGATGGTAATGTTTCCTTGCATGATATGGGTATCGCCTTGTTTCCATTTCCTTTTATACGGTCTAATAGTTTTTTTTTAAAGCAGAATGATGCATGTTTCGTAAAAAATATGAATGATTAATCGCTATTTTCCTTGCAAAATGTGTAGGTATCGCGTTGTTTCTGGGTTTCTTTTGTTCCGAATAGCCAATTTTCAAATGTATTCTTAATCGAAAAGCAAGTTTTACTCCGTAGAAAAATATATCAATCATACGCGCCCATAAAACCTGTAGATGTGTATACGTGAACAACCTTGAAATGTTATCACAATTCACATTCTTTCTAGAAGAATTCACGACTTGAAATATGACGAAGTAACTTCACATATGAAGTAAAAAGCGTGACTACATTACAAGTTCACTTCACAACAACGAGGTGTCAGGTGTATAGTCAATCTGTTTACTACAGCGCCCTTGACGGAAAGGTTTACAGGCTACAAGGGTGGAACATTCGCACCTTGGCGAGGCGCCAACTCTCAAATATTTTTGCTCAACTCACTTAATATAGATGAACATTAAAGATACACCGCCCAGCCGGCCGTATTCAGGGCCTGTACGGTGCAAGATTCCGTGAAAATATTAACATGTTTTCAAGGTCAAAAGCCCCGATAATGTTGTAGTTTGCCGGGCCATTTTGACCCGTAGATCCTAACTATATCCGTAGTGCGACGACACAGTCTCTTCGAGGTCAGACCGGGCCTTTTTTGGCTCGTATTTATTTCAATGTCTGAATTTAGTGCTGATGAGATAATAGAGAACACGAGACTGGTGCGCTATCGGGTTAGCGATACCCTTCTTTATTGACATCACACTTTACATTTGGAAAATAAGAATTTACAGGGAGCTTAATGTCTTTGTGGAAATAGTAACGTCTTAACTCCAGCGGTGGCTGCAAATAGTGAAATATCGCTCATTGCTTTAACGTGAAACATCTCTCACAACTGAAGCTTGAAATAAAACTATATTCGAATTAAAAATAATGAATTCTGACTTATTATTAGCGCATAAATCCGCATCTGTAAAACCACAAAGACAGCAAGTTGCTTCACTATATTCAAATGAAATTTAACTAAAAAGACCCGAATAACCCGACATATCAGCGAACATCTTGTGTCCAACTAGAAGTAATTACTGGAGCGTCAAAGGAGGAATATATCCGTGATGATGTATCTCTTCAAAGTTAGACTGAACAGGTTTCTTTTGGGTAAGCTCACTCCATCGTCGACTTTGTCTCTGTCACCTCTGACCTAGACTCGAGTCAAGACCAAACCCATCAAAAATTTTAAAAAAAATGAGAAAAGGCACAGCCATGATTTCATGCTCCGCGGCCATATTTGCAGGTTCTTGAAAGAAAAGTTATTTACCATCTAGTTTTATACCACTAGATGTAATTGCATTGCCAGTAGAACTGGAAATATCCTAGCTTTGACCGCTCGTAACTCTTAATCATAGTGACCGATAAAAAAATATGTCCGTATGTTTTCATGGCACTGGTTCACTCAACAGTCGGTTTATAGCTGTGGATTTCATTCGTGAGTCTACATTGATACTTTTTATAAGCGATAAAAATGATGTGAAATTGATAATTCGTCACAAGACGAACAGTATTTAAACATATATTATAAAAACAAAAAACGTCTTAAAAAACAAAAGTCGAGTTTCTCGTTTCTATAAAAAAAAATACTGTCTATTTATTTCTATTAATGAACTAGTCCTCCAAATAAGTTATGTGGTATGGTAAAAGATTAACTATTTTGCTATAAAAGTTATGCTTATCAGTCATTTGTACATATATAGTAACATAAAAGTTTTACGATATATATGTACATATATTTATGAAATGGTCTATTTAGCAACTTTCATTTGATATCCATATTGCTAAAATACGAAAAAATAGTTTTTTTTTTTTTATTCGTTATAGCCTCGCGCTTGACCACTATCTCACCTGATGGTAAGCGATGATGTGGTCGACGGTGGAGCACGCTTGCCTAGAAGTAACCTATTCACTCTTGACTTAAAGACCCCTAGATTGTAGCAATCGGGAAACACAGACTCCGGCAGGGAATTCCACTCCTTAGCTGTACGCATAATAGCGTATTTCCCCCTTTTTGGGGAGGGGGGCGCCATATTTATAAATTAGCCTATGTCACTCCCACAATAGAGACGAATACAACGACACCTTGTATGTCTTAATCCGTCAAGCCGTTTGGGCTGCAGAGCATGCCAAAGAAAATGACATACATAAATAGGTACGAGTACATACTCTCGAAAAACAATACCCTCCCGCAGTAGGGCAAAATCTAGTTGCAATCTCATCTTGAGGACAATCAATTTTAAAAACTTGGTAAAAATATATTTAAATATGACAAATTGGTACTGAAACTATGATGGAACCGTATCGAAAATAAAACATTTATTTAAACTTTTTTTTTTTAAAATAAGCTTTTAGCTATCCGTGCATCATCAATTTTAAAACTGTCATCTGTCATACCAAACGTGTATGCAAAATGTTTGCACGATCATTTCCCATGACAGTTTTAAAATTCAGTTGCAATATTTTGACCCTTAATACCTCCTAATTAACAAGTTAAGTTAAATTAAAGCTTGTAAATACCCTAAGGTCCTAGTAAGAATATTTCTCCCAATTTTCCCTTTTTCCTCTCGCTTGTCCCATTTCTTTTAAAAATCTCTATCAAAAACTTATTGTGGAAACACAAATACTTAACAAAAAGGTCCTACACGAGTCGAGAACGTTATTAAAGCCAGTTTAATTATCAGTTGATTAGCATTCGCTTTGCAAGGCAAAGTGGCCGTCAGTTAAGAGGAAAATGGCTTGTTCCGGCGTCCTGTGTATTAGTTGCTAATGTATGCAAAAGATGCAGTCAGAGGTCATTCAGTCATAAATGGGGAGTTCTAAGTGTGGACCACTTAGGGAAAGTTGTGTAATGTTATGCTTAAGATATGTTATATCACTTAGAACCAAGGAGTAAAGAAGAAATTACATGCCTCTGATAAGTTAGTTAGATGCAGTCAGAGGCCATCCAATCATAAATGGGGAGTTCTCAGTATGGAGCACTTAGGGAAAGTTGTGAAATGTTATGATTGAGATGTGTTATTTCACTTAGAACCAGAGAGTGAAGAAGAAATTACGTACGTCTGATAAGTTAGAGGCAGTCAGAGGCCGTTCAGCCTAAGAATGGACAGTTCTGAATTATGAAGCACTCAGGGTAAATTGTGATACGGTTTAAGATGTTTAATGTCATATGGGAGCAGAGAAGAATAATAATACAGAATTTGTTTTTCAAGTAGGCGTGGATGGCCAAATCCGAAACTATGAGGAATAGTGGAAAACCCTCAAAAGTGTCACGAAGCCGATTTTAAGAAAACCTAATTGATGAAATGATGGCTATTATTTTTGAAAAGTTGTCGGATTTACCTTGTATATGAGTTTATCGTGCGTTCATAAATCTCAACTACGTACCGCCAGAGTCGATTGCATTATTGCAACCATCTACAACACTTTGACTCATTTATCTTTATCTTCGATTTCTAAGAAAGCAACTGGTAGAAATATCTCTCTATTATTTTAATCCTGCGATAAAATAAATTTAAATTTTCCATTGTAGCCATTTCAAATTTCTTTGCAAAAAGCTGAAAGCGAATATAGGAAAACTAAAAATAATAATTCTGAATTCTTAAGACCTTGACGTGAAAAGTTCGTATTGATTTATCTGAGCTGAACGAGTCTTCAGAAATACCGCAGTGTACTTATATTGGCCATTTTATTTATATTATATAGGTATACTTTCTATCTTTACTCTAGTGACTAGGACACAAACCGACTAATTCTCGCGAAGATTTAATGTCACAGCACACTTGGAGCCTGGTCGAAGACAGAAGAAACTTTCATCTGAGATTGCACGAGGCCTGTAATGACGCCATGCGAGACCTTAACATGCAATACCGTCAGAAACGCAGAAAACCTATCGCAGCACCCGCAGAGATAGGAGGCTGTGGGCTGATGATATTGCTGATTGTGCTCAACAAGCTGCAAACAGTAACCTGAAAGTATTGTATAAAGCTACAAAAACCTTGGCAGGTAACAGCAAATATAAATTGAAGCCGCTCAAGTCTAAGGACGGTCAGCTCATAGTGACGTCGAAACGGCAGCTCTTACGCTGGCGTAATCACTTTGAGGAGGTCTTCCGTTTGTCAGCAACATCAACACCTGATGCAATGCAAGTCAGTTCTACAACATCCAGGCCACACGACATCGACACGGAACCACCGTCAACTTCGGCAGTTGCAAGATCAGTCCTCTCTTTGAAGACAGGCAAAGCCAGGCAACCCACACGTTTAATGGGTTTTTTTTAAAACAAAGATCTTCATGGAAAAGAACGTGCAGAAAACTCCATGAACCCTCTTTACATATTACAAAAATCCTGGTTACAAGAAGCAGGGTTAAGAGTAAATAGGATTGAGTGACTGATCAGGGTAAAATGACGTCCATGACATATTTCCCATGAAAATCATTTTATCCTTACCTGTCGTTCAATCTTCACCACCTAACCACTCTTGTCATCCGCAAAATTGAACCGGCAACAGCTTTAAGCGCTTAAAATGAAACGAGATGACAAAAGAAAGAGCGCTGTAAAACATCACAGCGCTGACGGGTTGTAAACGCCTCCGTGACTTTGTGGTGACGTGTCGACGTGAACGGATAGAGACGGGCAGTACAGGGTGATGTAAGTTAATTCATTGGAAAGCAAAACAAAAGAAGTTGGGATCGTAACAGGAGGCGTTTTGCTCCATGGAAAAAGGTGTAGGTATCATACTATCCATACTGAAACTATAAATACGAAAGTAACTCTGTCTGTCTGTTACCTATTCAAGCTTAAACCACGAACCGATTAAAATAAAATTTGGTATAGAGATAGTTTATAAAAATGTATTTTTAAATGTTTAAAGTTTTACTTTTACTTCTTGAACACTTTACATTCATCTGACTTTTGATAGAGTGAATCGATTGCGATAAAACAAAAACTAAGTAATATTTCTAATTACGCACAATTTTACATATAAAAGTTATCTACATTGGTTTCGTACATTTTACGTGATGTGTGCACAACTAAACAGACAAACAGATAAACCAGACAAAAATCTAAAAATGCTGGCAATGGGTTCTGTTGGTTATCCTATAACACCCCGGCAATTTTTTTATTTTTTTTTGTAAAAAAAAAAATTTTCAGATCTATTAAAAATGTAATTAGTCAACACAAGTTTGGTCTCCATTATTTTTTTTCCTGTTATTTGGTATTTCTATGGTCCTGACTATGAAAAAAAATACTGGGCGATTTATAACAGCTATACTTTTGGAAATATAGAGTTTTATTATTTTGACAGAAAATACAGAAAATTAATACATTATATTAACAATTTCTATTGAACACTATCAAATGATATTTTATAAGATTTTTTGAATGAACGACTTTAGGTCTCGTTGCAAACTCCAGCAGTAGTCTGCCATCATATGTGACGCCCACCGTACCTGATAAGGCTCCTCCATTGTCCGAAGATCCCGATGGAATATTTCACCCTGCTCTACACTAAAATCACCCATATTTTGTGGAAAACGGTATAAACGCGAGTGCAGGCAGTGGATCATAATGCTCATGTTGCATCCTAGCTATATGAGGAACCCATGGCTTGTCCTGATTACACAATTTTATATTAAAATATTGAATATACGTAGTTTTTACAAAGTCCGATTTAGGTTTTCGATATTTGCAAATACATACTCACCACAAATATAGCAAAAACAACCGGGATTAAGTACACAACATCATCTTGACGAAGCCATATCAAAAACAACAACAACATATATTTCAGTGTCCAATAAAATTGTAAATATTTGAGTTAGGTTCGCGCCAGTTTGAGATAGAAACGAAAAAAAACACCCAGAAACAAACTTTTTTTTTGTTGACTAGTGTAATTGATTGATGATGATTAAAACTTAAGTATTTGTACCTGCTTAAACATTGCCAACGAAATCTTGTAAAAAGCTTGCAATAAGGCCTCTATTACACTCAACAAATATCAACAGCGACAAATATCAACAGCGATAACGTGCAACTATGTTCAACATCAACGGTCTGTATTGAAACTGTGGCTGACCAAAATAGCCGCTCGAAATGTGTCTGCAAAATCTTGCGATCTCCGGCGCTTTGCCCTTTGCTTTGCATTTCGCCTCCCCATTTCGCTACAAAGCACGACCGGATGTCGTGTAGCGAAATGGGGAAGCGAAATGTATTGGGTTTGAAAGAGCCTTTACATCTTGCCTTTGCAAGGTGCGACGTTATTAAACTTTGAGTTTGAGTAGGATAGGAAGATGAAAACATTTTCAGGATTATTTAAAAACTTTTTTCCATCTGGAATTTTCCAGAAGCTGCCCGGAGTCTGTATTCACGCACGGTAGCGGTACCATTAACACAACTAGGAAAATGTGGGTGTATTTCTTGTCTACGGTAGTTTAAGTAGTTTATTTATATTGTCCACTGACAAGTCCATAAAGTCTAAAAGCCCAATAAAATTAACTACTTGACCGCCCCAACCGACGTGCAACGCGCGGGGATCGTCTACGGCTCCAAAAACAAATGCTGTTTTTAAAAGGTATTTTCTGAAAACACAAATCCGATTACGAATATACGTATAATCCCAGATAGAAAGCTGCTATCCCTGAGTGAAAAATGCACTTTTCCTGTAAAATGGTAACGGGAGTGAAGCAAGCTTCGGGATTAAAGCTGGTATTAAAAATACAGATTTTTGAAATCTCTAAACTAGTTGCCGCCCGCACCCACCCGCGTGCGTTCAGTACTGCCCAAAATATCTTCGTAAATTAAATTGCAGCCTTTACAGTTATATGTCTCATATTACTGAAAAGTTTCATAAAGTCCATCCGTGATTTTTGCGCAAAGTAGAGAGATTAAAGGCATATAATATTTAATTTCTAGCCAAACTGAAGTTCGTTTTATAAAACGGCAATTTCATAGGTAATCTATACTATTATTATAAAGCTGAAGAGTGTGTTTGTTTGTTTGTTTATTTGAACGCGCTAATCTTAGGCACTACTGATTGGAATTAAAAACATACACATACATACATAAACTCACGCCTTTTTCCCATGGGGGTAGGCAGAAACTACAGAACGCCACCTGCTACGATCCTTACATACTTCTTTTGCTTCACACACATTCATACATCTAGTCATACACACATGCCGGTTATGGGTACTGCTCACTCGGCCAATTGAAAAATTATTTTCTATTTGAATTGGATAGTCCATTTATCGAGGAAGTTTATAGGCTATATAACATCATGCTACGACTAATAGGAACGGAGTGTAGGGTAGGTAGTGGCGTTTGCGTTTGTGGAGTTACTTGTCCGTTCTTCTCCATAACTTACATTTTCGAAGGGACGGTAGAACCAATTATTAATACTTTAAAATTTATTTTGTTTGTCGTTCGTAAGTGCTGCTTAATGGCCTAATTGAATAAAGAAATTTTGATTTTGATTTTGTAGCCAGTTGACGGGAACAAAGCCGCTTGGGACAGCTAGTATTAAATTATGTTTAAAATTTAAACTCGTCTTAGCAACTATCTCAGAGATAAGATTTTCGTGCTAGCTGGCGTTAGTTACATCATCTTTAAATTCTTTGTTATTATTATTTTCTTTGTTTTGCATTTTTTTTTAAATGATACTATGACTGTTTTATAAATGTTTTATGGCTTTGTTGCTACAGAGTTTCACTGAATCTTAAGTCATAGGAATATTAACCTAGTTATGCTAGCACGGGGTCTCATTGCTAAGAAAAAAAAATTGGTTCAAATAAATCTCAAGAGATGGCGCGACATGTACACTCAATTCAATCATTGTGTGTAAAATTAACATTTTCAGGACTTGAACATAAAAATTGTATGTTCTTGTTTAACCAACTCTCCTACGTACACAATAATGGAACATTGGGCTCTTAATTCACATTTCAAAGATTATTTAAACGGATCATTTAAAATTGTTAAAATTTGCACTGTAACACATTTTGGTGCAAAAAACTGTAAAAACGTGCTTAAAAATACTATCAAACGAACCTTCACTGTATTTAACGAAAAAAATATTCACGAACCTAGTAAACCCTTTTACTTGCAAGTCACTTCTAACACCATCTATTGCCATGAAACGGGATCGAACGCGATTGATGTACTTACAAAAATAACAAGATTAATCAGATGAAAAACGCTAGTTACGTCGGCACGGTTTCTTTGTATGGGATGAGGCATCTGTATGCTAGTATTATATTATCTGTGACCTAGTTAAGGAGTCAGAGTATCTAAAAACAACCTAATGTTTAAAGGTTTTTATAATGTTTAATTACTATGAATGTTTGTAAGACAAGCTTTTGGTGAAATCAATTTATTATTTATTTTATTTCAATGACAAAATAATAACAGTATCAAAAGCGACTATAATATAAACGAGTGTCACCATTTAATTACATATGTCACTTAGTCCAGCGTGACACACACCACACTAACCGCCCTTACCGCTCCGACCGCTCACAGTAAGCGCAGCGTTGAAATTGTGGTGACAGCTCCGTAATTTTACTGAGCCTTAACCAAGTACACCGCATTCCGGCTGGCATGCCCATTGTTAATTGTGTAAAATATTTCAATACAAATCATTATTTTAATGTCCAAATTGGATACGTTTGATTTATTTAAGTGTGTGTGATTCGGCAATTCGAAAAATTATCGTTATTACAACAGACCAACGTTTGCCACATTTCGAACGAAAGATGGACTTAAACTGCTAGAATGTGATTTCCCGCAAACGCCCAAGGTAAAGATGGTGGTGAAGAAGGAGAAGATGAGCTTGACATCAATAGACAGGACTGGTCAACACTCGCCCAAACACTACCCAATACACACTCGCCCAAAAAGGAATGGAAAATAAAGGTCTTTGTCCTAGCAGTAGGACAAAAATAGGTACAAAAACTAAATAAAAACGCTTTATCTATTCTTAATTCGAAAAAGCACCGAAGCATGATCCTTACATTGAAATAACACTTGTCAAAGATTGAAGATTTCCCGACAAGACACGAACGTATTAATTAAGCGCTAATCGTAAAGCGGTCGTAAAACGCTGTTTATGCGGTTATTAAACAAAGATCCACTCGTGAATGGGAGCTCGGAAATCACTTCATTCATCTCGTGACGAAGCATAAAGCGGCTTTATATAATATAGTATTCTGATTTTATGCATTACTCGTAGATGCAGGGATTAATTTTATCGAAAGTTTTTTATTTTTGTCGGAGTACGTAATGCTCTTCATGTAGGGACTTTTTTTTAAATAAGTCATTACTATAATCTGAAAAGAACGCACAAGAAACTCCATTCCATACTAACTCTTTAAAAAAAAAAGTTTTATACAATATTTACATAAGTACATACAATAATAAATTCATATACGTGAGGACGATGTACCCAGCACTACTATACTACATATAGGTATGAGAGAATTACGAGCACTAACAGGTAAATTCCTTTACTTGATAAATAGGAACATGGTTCTCACGTACTTACAAATATTGCAAACATAGGCAAATAACCTAATTCAACAACAAACTTCTTGGATCTTTTGTACCGCTGAACCCCAAAAAAAACAAAGCAAACAAAACGTTAATAAAAAGCCAACTTTAAATTAAGTATAATATTCACTCTTCAATAACCAACTGTAAACAACTCAGTAACTTTACTAACAACATTGAAGTGCAGCAACATTAAATGCAAATAAACGATATGGGCATTGAAATATAAGTCTTCAATAACTAACTGTAAACAAGCTGGTCGCTTGACTAACAAGACTGCTCTAACAACATCGTCTCGCAATACCGTGGCATCGCTTTCCGCTTGGCGGTGTCAAATCTCCTTCTAATTAATACAGACGGAGAATATTCCACAATATTGCAAAATTACGATCTTCTCGAAGCATTCGGGCAAGGTTATGAAGTAACAACAAAGTAGGACAGTTGTCATTGCATTTTATTGTAGAAACAATTCCTCTGTATTTATTTGGAAAAGCGTGATCAAGTGAGCTTAAATGAGAAAATAATGTTTATTTAGTAAATCTATCTATATATACAATGTTCCGACTGACATATCAACGCCCAGCCTAAACCACTTATGATAGAAGTTTGAAATTTCGAGAGGATATTATTTTTATATTGTAGATGTGATTTAAGAAAGCATTTTTCGAACTTCATCCCCTAAAAGGGTGAAATAGCGAATTAAAGTTTTTTTTTTCGTTTTTATTTAATCTGAGAGCGTCTGGAAACTCAGATTTCACATAACTGACCAGGAGACCAGAATCCTGAAATAAAAAAGCCGGAACTGGAATCATTATTGATGACTCTCAAATTACCAGCAGAACAGAAACATAAAGAGAAGAAGTATATCCGGGGATGGAATAATTTTTGATAAAGACTCTCGAACTACCAAGAAATCCGAATCATGAAGAAGTAGAACGAAGATCACAAAATATATATTAACCAGTGCGATGAGTGGGCGGGCAGCTAGTTGATTCTATATAGTAACAGTTGCACAGGACAAGCATATTATAAGTTGGGGGATGACATCGCTGATAAAAATGCTTGGATCAATGCTGTTCCTGCTCCGCAGCCACTAGGGCGCAAGAACAATTGATGGGCAGAAAAGTTTTGAAGTATTGTTGGACCTGCTGAAGACTGTATGAATATATTTGTATTGTTTAAAATTAATTTATTTTAGTATTATATAACTGTAAAGCACATGTGTGAGTACTATGTTCCGACTGTAAATCTACCATTCACTGTACCTATGTGTCGTTTCGTTGACTACTGTGTGCCCTGGCACTTGAGTGTGTCATGCTCTCTCTAATTTCTCTCTGTTGGTGTCACATTTGTTGGATCATTCGGTTCCCTTCATGATGGTTGAGCTGAGAGGTGCCGATCCATGTATCATGTTCGTGAACGGGTGCCATCGGTTGGGATTGGTCATAACTTTTTTGCCTCGGCCTGTTATTGCATTTTTTTTAATTGTTTGTTTCTCTAGAAACTTTTATGTGCATATTGTTCTCACATATATATATATATATCTTTTCAACAAGAAACTATTTGATTTTGATTTTTGGACCATCTTTAAGGTTAATAATTCCGATGTTGGTCCGTGGATGGGTGGCCATCCATAACATATCAAAAGTCCTTGGTGCTTCGGAAAGCACGTTCTAATTTCAGCTCGTCAGTGCACTCAAATTTGATGTCCATATCTTAAACATTGTGTCAAGGGCTTCAAAATACTAGGGATTGTTATACGGAATTGCAAAGAATTCAAGCGATCCTCTACAAAAATTAAACTATTTAACACCCTTGTTCGCCCGTTATTGGAATACAGTTCAGTCATTTGGAACCCACATTACGATGTCTATATTAAACGCTTTGAGAATGTTCAAAGACGTTTTCTTTATCATCTCAGTTATGGAGATCATTTAGCAAGAGAGATAACGAGTTACAAAGATAGGATGAAACATTACCAGATTAAAACATTGTCCAGACGAAGGGAATTAATAGATTTAATATTTCTACACAAAATTATTAACGGGTCCATTGACTGCATCGAACTCTTGAACTCTATAAATATAAACATACCCAACCGCATCCCAAGAAAAAAAGTTTACAATTTATTGGAAATACCTTACTCAAGAACCAATCTTGGTCACTATGCCACTGTACACAGACTCTGTAGGCAATATAATACTTTGTCGAAAACTTGTGACATTGACATTTGTGAGCGATTGCCTAAATTTAAAAAGTCATTACTTGAGGTTCTGTGAATTTCAATTTTTATTTTTTTTATATTATGCTATTGTTTTAAGCTAATGTTAATTTAATTTTATATTTTTTAATAGTTTTTTTTGAAATTGTTTTACCCGCTGTTATTTTTTTTCCTTTTTTTCTCAATTCTTTTTACCATTATGTTTTTATTTTAAAATTGTTTTACATAATAGTATTTGTGAAAACTATACATTTTGCATTTTGTTACTCTTGTAGATTTTTTGCTGCCTGGTTTACTATAATGTTGGTAAATCCTAAGGTTTAATTATGTATAAGGAAAGTCTTTTGTTTTATAAGTATGTTGATTTGTTTTCTTTTAATTTATATGTTTTACTATTGCCTTGTAATAAGAGTTTATAATTTAGTTTATATTTAGTCGATAACCTAAAATGCATGCTGAGGCCTCCTATAATTGAGGGAGTGCACTTGTCCTAACTTCATATTGATGATTCATTGTGTTTATTGTGTACATCTTTCGTTGGAGGTCCTAAATAAATTAATTAAATAAATTAACTACATATTTTAACATGTCAGATTTTTTAAACTAGATGATTATGTTTTTATTCTAAGAAGAAACACTGAAACAAACACAGAAGTCCAAAAGTACAACAAGCTCCTTTTAAAGTCCGGACAGTTAAGTAACTGTCCCAATGTATTGGGCAAATCATGTGAGAACCATCTACGTTGATGGCTGAAGTGATCTAAAGGGGACACAACATATTTGAGTGGATGTATGTGTCGAGTCAGTGGACGAATGTGTCAGTAATCTTGTAGCTCAACTCAAACGTAAGATAATCATGTTTAAAGTTACCTGACAAAACTAATGACTCATTTATATGTTGATAATTTTAAAATCTACGGATGTGTCTATCCGTAAAAACTGCGATGCAAAATTAAGTGTCCCACTGTGCCATTTTTTAAAGCTTCGCTGGAAATGTACGAAACTATTGGAAAATTTAACAATTTCGACACGGTTTCGTACAAAGTTTTATTAAAACCAACTGGACCGGGAAGCGAGCTTGTGCGCTTAGTAAAACAAAGGGATGTGACAGAGAAACAAATTGAAGGCTCAATATGGATTTTTTCTGATAAAAAACAATCATGCAGCGTTTATAACAGCACAGTCATGTTTGATACAATTGGACCGTTAAAATTTCATTTTAGAAAATATTTTTTTTAGCGTAAAATTTATTTTTTTACTAAGAAAATAATATTGTCGTAATCTGTTAAAACGATATTTATAACATACCGTGCATAGTTATATAAACCAAAAATGTGTGCAAAAGAGAAACCCGAAGTCCATAGAAACTTGGGCCTGGCGTTACAGGGCTAAAAAAAACAATTATAAATAAATTGCCCTTAGGAATGTTTTACGAGCCCAATTTTCACGTCTCCCAGCAATGGCCAAATTAATAAAATCAGACAATATTTACATTTCAAGTTATTTTTAATATATGAGTTATTTAAATTAAAAAAAAAAAACTATATTTTTTTGCCTACGTAAATCAGAAATGCACATGTGCTATGCAGCAGCACCTGCTATTCGGGCAAAAGTTTTATAAAATATTAAACCCCGAGAAAATCGCAAAAAAACATTCACTTGCAAAAAAATGCTTAAAGCGAATGACAATGACATTACAATTGTGTCACCGTTTACTAGTGCAATGCCTGGTGGAGAATTTAATTATTTTTTAATAGTGCTTGAGTTACAAATCAATTATTATTATTATTAAATACACACTAATTAAAAGATAGCACTAATTAATAGCAATGAGAATAAAACGGTGGATTATTATTTATTTGTTAAAGTATCTATCGATTTCCACTAAATCAATATTCTTAGGGTTAGGACGCTTTATTGATATTATGACAGCGTTTGTGAAGTTAGTGACGTATAATGAAATATGTACTTCAAAGGTTTACAAAATCTGTTTAAAACAAAAACCGAAATCAAATTATTTTCCACAATTGGCCATTGCAATTGAGGCTAAGATTTAAATGAGTTAATTAATCAAAGTAGACGGTTTTTACGAGTATGGAACATATCTCATTCGTGTAAGGGTTAGGTCCAGAAACGGGTTTCTGATTTCAGCTCAATTTGTTAGGGATAACTGTTATAAAACTCAGTTGTAAGATTTGACCCACACATACTTACCAACTAACTCAAAAGGCAAGTTGAGTAAAAGCTTATAAGAAGTCAGTTAAATAACAATTTACATCACAACTATATTCCTCGAAAAACTAGACCTGAAGACTAATTGTGTAAAGAATGCAAGGCAAAGCGTTTTGACGCCATCAATCGTCTAATCACATGTGAGATGTAAGACGCGATGTGTATTTCCGTCTATATGATTGGTCGTTTTATCACTTACGCAATTAGACTGCTGTATTTAAGTACAGCCTCTGCCAAGCTATGTGTACTATTGAGTATGTCTACATTTATTTTCAAGCCCATGTTATAGGTGTGTGCCAATACATCAACCCGGCCAGACACGCAGAAAAATATATCTCGCGAAAAGAAAAGTTTCCAAAAAAATATATCTATTTCCAGAAGTATTGTCTTTTTCTCCTTAACGCCTTACTTACAGATGTAAATTGAAAAAAAAAACGAAGTATCTTTTTTGCACAATCTTGAAAAAAAAGCTTGACACCGTCGTTTTTTTCTACATTTGGTTTTTTTTCTCCAGAAAAAGTGAAACGCTGAATTTGGTTGTTTTGTTTTTAATTAAAGTCAAATTATGTTTAAATCAATGGGTATTAATATGAACTTAGAAAATACTTAATTTGTTGTTGACAATCAGAATCATCTTTTCTTTCTTATTAGGAAAATCCCCGTCCGTAAATGGTAAACTTCAGTGGGTGTTGCCAATTATTTTATTATGTAATCATTAACAAAACAAATGGTATTTTCTTAATTAACTAAAAAAAATGTATTATCAACTCATATACGATAACCGCCTTACCATATCTTTTTCGTACTCTTGAAAAATAACTGTTTTTTTTGTCATGATTTTACCTTTTTTTCATCTCAGAAATAAAAACTGTTTTTTACAATTCTAGCCTTACTAGAGTTGGATGATAATATACTGATATTAAATAAGTGTTTGATCGGGTTGAAACCTAGCGGAATAGATTCGGCCGGACGTTTTTAGGCATTAGTTAAATTGACATTGTATAAGCGGCAACGATTATCGTCAAACTAAAAACATATGATTTACCAAAATATCACTTACTAGCCTCTGCCAGCGGCTTCGCCCGCGTGGAATGTTTCTTTTTATCCCAAGGGAACAATATACTGGGATGAAAAGTAGTCTATGCGCTAACATCTATCCATCCTCACAAACTTTTATAATAGGATTAGTAAGATTGGCTCGCGTTTGACTACTATCTCACCTGATGGTAAGCGATGATGTGTTCGACGGTGAAACACAATCGGTCTTCATAATACAAACCTTTTTAATTCAAAGTATATACAACCTGTATTCTCTGTAGTCTACTAACTTTAACTTTATTTTTATTATCTATTGGATCGCGCTTGACCACTATCTTAACCTTATCTTTAAACACTACGCTAGTAATGCCCGAAGAGAAGCTTGAAACTTCTGAAAAGTTGCCAACATCACTACGCCTGTCCCAAGAATCGAACCAATGCCTCCACGCTTGCTATTAACCACTTTTCCTAACAGACAGTATCAAAAAGATCAAGTTCCCTTATCAACACTTGAGGAGCGTTTAGACCGTCCTCGACTTGTCTTCAGAGATACCTATTTATTTACTTAGCTCCCCTACTTAGTGATTTACTACCTAAATAATTATCTGTGATAATCTCCGGGGACGAGACACGGCACCTCGATCGATACAAGTGCTTTATCCGGCTATTCTGGTAAGTATAACTGTGACTCAGATACTGTAATGAGATATCTAGATTTAGGTTAGACTGGTCAGTATTTGAAAGCTAATAAGGATGATTCCTGGGCATTTTTTTATTCTCCTTAGTCCGTCAGTTAGATAAATAAAAAGTATTACAAGAGTATTTTTTGCTGTATCATATCAAACAAAATTGACAAAGATAAAGAGCATCAAAGTTCAGGGGCTTGTGATATCACTTTCAAGTAAAAAATGTACTAAAAAGTGACTTCACGCGAAATTTCAACGCACTGTATTGTCGTAATTTTTTGTTTACGCGAAAAAGAGAAAATACGTGTACAATAATTTTTATTAACCTATCTGACAGACTAAAAAATAACTTATACATAGTCATCATCCCTCTTCCAGTCGACTAGCTATTGTCTGTGTGTATAAAATACGTATAGTAATTGACTAACTAGAATTTTATCAGACAGTTACTTGACACGTGAGGAACATTCCTGCTAGCGCTTACTGTGATTCTTTAAAGATGTATCTAGATTTAAAGTGGTTGAAAGCTACATCCGAAAACTAGCCACTGTATGTGTGCCTTAAATAGTAATTGGTTAGCTGAAATACTATCAGACAGTTACTTGACAAGTGGGTTATGTTCCTGCTAGCATGTACTGTAACTATAGCTTGGAAAATTCGTACGTGAAACTCCCATGGTCCACGCGGGTGGCGCAAGACTTTACTACCAAATGACGTGACGGCACGA
The DNA here is from genome assembly GCA_949775005.1 of Orthosia gothica. Classification (NCBI taxonomy): domain Eukaryota; kingdom Metazoa; phylum Arthropoda; class Insecta; order Lepidoptera; family Noctuidae; genus Orthosia; species Orthosia gothica. The sequence goes on along the minus strand of OX459039.1, from coordinate 32,718,555 downwards.
TGACGCGACGATGCTCCCTTCAGGTGACCCCCGTCCCGCGCTCACGTTTTACTACCCCCGCTGCCTTACATCCCTCGCACCCGCTGACACTGACTGATTATAGCTTGGCAAATTCGTACGTGAGGTGAGTACCACGTACGAATTTGCCAAGCTATAATTCACAGATTCTTTATTGAGGTATCTAGATTTAGGCTAAACTGCAGGCCTAGCCAAGTTACATTCGTTTCGTATCGAATCTATTTCTACATTCGTTAACGCCTCGGTGTTAGCGATTTTAGAAAACGATAAGTTGGTAGCCAACTTGACACAACAGAGTCAATCGCTCGTTCTACAATTTAGATAGATAAAAACTACACTTTAATCTATGGTGAGCGTTCATACAAACGTCAAACTAATCTAATTCTAATGTCAAAGTCACAGTTGTCAGAGATGTACTTTGTGCGCGGGATGAACTTTTATTTTAAATAGTTAAGTGAGTAATAAATTGTGAAAAGGGCTATAAAAATAAGTGAAATATCTTCTTATAATTGGTGTATTTTAATGTCACAGTGCGGAATAATAAACATTCGAAATATTATATCACAATCCTGTATTAATGAAAGATACCCTTAATTAAGTAATACCTTCTAAAGGATGGAATCTGTAATTGTATCTCTGAAATTGTTTTAACTTATGTTCTAGCCATGGCGATAAAACTATGGTAAATAAACAAAACACTTCGCGGTCTCAACAGAGCTGTATCATAAAGTCGCCATTTTTTTAGCGTTAACTCTTGGGTCTCGGCGATCGCTAATGTAGCGTTCAAAAACTTCGACATCGTTTCGTTAGCGCTTGTCAAAACTGTAACTTGGCTACCATTTCTATGGGATGTAGCGATCCACATTGTAGAGACGATTACATTTCATTCTAACATTTTGAACGATCCGTTACGTTGTAAACTTGGCTACGAATTTTCTATTCGTTTGGTCTGACCACGTGACTTATCGTTCAGATGAGGTCATTCCCATACATTTGACTATTTTTCTATTAGCGTTTTCGATTGTAGATTGTCAACTTGGCTAAGCCTGTTGGCCAGTAGTTGAAAGCTAATTCCAATCCACTAGTAATTTTCTGTTTGTCTAAAACAGGTATAGCAGTTGACTATAATGCGCGCGGAAATAGTTGGCCGCGCTTTATGTGGCGCGTCATCTCGTTATTGAAATCTCATGTGCGTTTTGTCTAAACTAGTGCGGCGCCGTACTTCGCGACGCGACGGCAACACGCGTTGTAAGTTCCGACTAGTTTAAAATAAAATAATAATAATAAATAATATCAGACAGTTACTTGAAAGCGGGGACCTTCCTGAAGGTGCGAGGAAGTGCAAATTGGTCAAATTGCAACGCTTTGCGTCTTATGTGAATTTACTTGCAATTTCGTTTAGTACAAATCACTTATCGGTGTGATGTCAGATAGTATTTCAGCCAACCATCTACATTTGTCAAAATATTGAATGTTTGATAAGGTTTAGTACAGAAAATTAAACTGTTTTAGCGTTTCATTGGGGATTACGTGATACTCGCAAAATTGTGGTATTTGTGGTGGAAAGCCACTGCTAATGGAGTGTTGAAATTGACCAATTATGTGTCTCTAACTGTAGAATTATTAACATAACATCGCACCCGAATTCCCTAAATTGGGCAGAAATGTACCCTAATATTAACCTACAATTTACCGGTAGTGATTAAGCTCCATGTTAAACGGAGCGAGTCTATTTTCATCAACCAGTCAAAAAATACAGACTGCTATTGAAAAATTCTTGGAAAATAAAACTTATAAAAAAATTTACAGGGATCAACTTTATTCTTAGTTACTTTTTTGATCATCACACTCCTAGAACTCTGATAGGAGTCTCACTGTATTCATCATTATTATTATTTCAGCCGAAAGACGTCCATTGCTAGACAAAGGCCTCCCACAGGCGTCGCCTTAACCATCAACCATTACCGCAACCTTAACCAGTTCATCGGTCCACCTAGTGGAAGGCCTTCCAACGCATCTCGTCTGGCGGTTTGCGGTCGTCACTCCAAAACATTTCGTTCCTATCGGCCATCCGTTCTGCGAGCAATGAGCCCTGCCCACTGCCACTTAAGTTTCCCAATTCTTCGGGCTATGTCGATAATTTTGGTCCAGCGGATGTCTTCATTTCTGTTGCGATCACGCAAGGAAACGCCGAGCATAGCCCTCTCCATTGTCCTTCACTTCATTTATCACTGTATTGTTCAAACAAAAATCTACGCTAAAATCAACGCAAAATAGATCTTAATCGAACTAGCATTATTTATTAGCAGAAATTGTTTTCATGTTTTCGCTTTGTTTGTTAGACAAAGAAAATAATCACTTGCTATCTCTGTTACGTCGACAATTGACCATGGTCTAGTAACAGGTACAATAGAGATTATCTTGCACCGTGAGCAAAACAGATAATTGTAAAGACAGGTAGTATCAGTCACTTTCAGTTTTTCGTAATCAGTAAATAATATAATTACGTCGTTGGTCCAGTAGTGCTGCGCCAACGCTATTGGTGAGTGTGAGGTCCAGGGTTTGATAACCGAATCGGGCAAAGTGTTTGTGGGTTTTCCGTTACAATTTCTGAGTATTCAATAGTTAGAATTTGTGCGTAATGGCAGTAGACTCAAAATAAAATAAAAATTAATAACAATTTCGTAATTGTGAAATGTGGACGAACTATACTTCTCTTCAGGAAATGCAATTGTGATTGTTATGATCGTGAAATCCTAAAATAATTTAGGCACATTTAAATAATTTTGCTAATTTTAAGTGCATTTTGAATGATGTATAATTATTTTCGGCATAATTGACGTTTAAATATCTATGCGATTTATGATCAAAACAATTTAGGATTTAAATTCCAAAATAAACGTTAAGTTTAATAACCTAATTATTTTGGTCAGTTCAAGTGTTGTTACATAATTATTTCATATTCTGTGTTTTCAGTGGTGTATAATTTTCCCAATTTTTTTATTTTTTTTTACTTTCATCGAAGTTTAATTTGAGTGTACTAGTACAAAGCTATTAGGGAAGGAATAATTATATCCATGTCGATTAGGACATTGTTTTGATTGAAATTAATTGTCCTGCTATAATTAACTTAAAACAACGGTAAAATACCAATTAGAAGTAATTATTATTTATGAATGATTTTTATTACCACAAAGTTAATTTGAAGATTTAAGGGCGTTGTCTAAGTAATTGTTTACTTAGTAAACTCTGCGAAAAATCAATTTTGATCGCTAGTTCCCGTACCTTAATCGTTAATATACAAAAAAAAATTACATAGTATCACCAACACGAAGAAGAAGTATAATATCATAATAAGCGCTTTACCTAAAAGCTGACTAAGATATTGCGACTTGAATATGATCATTTTAATTACACAATATTCAAGTTTAACCAACCAATCAAATTTAGGTAAATCAGAGTGATTTTGGCCAGTTTGCGACTGAGATGGGATTGCGAACATTTTTTTTTTAATAACGGGAATTGCCGCAACTGTCGATAATTTTCACCTCAGATGGCGCATGATGTTTCATGTCGGAGTAGTCACTATGCACACGTCATTCGGCAAGCTGACGGTTCCTGTTACGTCAATTTTATGTACCCGTCAGCTAACCATATTTTGCCTCTGTCAAGTATGGCATTTGGGATTTGAATATACGGGCAATTGAGGTGTGTGGATGAGAGATAAGTGGCAGAAAATCTCGTGGCTAAATAATAATAGCCACACGGGTCTTTCTTCGTTAAGCAACGCTTGCCGAGGTCGGTCTATGGATGGGTGACCATCTTTACATAGCGAGTTGCCTCCGTGTTTCAGCAAGCCCCTTAAATCGTTGGCCCGTTGTCATTTGAAGATCTGGCAGTCGTTACGGTACAGAAGCCTGAAATCTGACACCAGTCTGGCCACTCGATATCGTGTTACCAAGTTACTGTGTTGTGGAGGTCAGATAAATCTTTTCTCCATGTAAAATACTGGTACTCAGCTAAATCCGGTGACACTTGATGCCAACAAACAGTAGATTTGAGATGTGAGTATGGGTTATGTTGTTCGAGCGTATCTTATATGTATGTTTGTTTGTATTTTATTACCTCATATCTTATAAACCGCTAGACAGATTTATATAATTAAGCCATAGTAAGATGCATCATGACCGCCCAAGTGATCTAAAAAAATAAACATGTCGGATTTTTGCTTCCATACCCATCGAGTGGGGTATCAGAAAGAAGGGTTTTAAGAGGTGGTTACAAAAAATATATACAACTTATATGTTTTAAGAAATTCGAAAAATAAAATTATATCTAAAATGTTGTAAGTAAAAAATTATTAATTTAAAAATCAAAAACCCGTCTGCTTTGGAAGCGAACTAAAAAGAAGTAAACAAGAAGAAAATCATGCTGTGCAGTTGGAGGATCTGGTGGTAAACCAGCTCACAATCCTCGACGGATCGTCATTAAAAATGGTGCTGCGTCACCAAATGGGTCACACGATGAGTTTACTCAAAAAAACCACGGCCGTTCTGTCAAGAGTGGACCGACTAAGAAGAAGTTGGAGATGATATAACTCGTATAATTTTTATTTTATATTAGTTATTATTTTTTATTAGTTTTAGGCCTTGTCTGGAGTGAAAACGTGATGGCTAGGGCGGTTGAGGGTGCGGTGGCGGTCGCGTTTAGGTGGTCACTGCTCACAGTGCATAGCGAGTTGTTGTAGTGGGCAGCAGAGGCTAAATGTTGGGGCAAAGCCAGATAGTTGCCACAATTTTTGAAATCTCTCTATATGTCTCTATACAAAAAGCAAAATACTTAATTTTCAAAACTTTCTGGTACTTTGGGTTTTCTCTACAAATTTATGAAAAGTAAAAAAAATACCAACACTAATATTGTAAAGAGGAAAGAATTGTTTGTAAAAACTACTTAACCGACTTTGAAAATTCTTTCATCGGCAGAAACTACATTCTTCCTGAGCAACATTTGTAGACTATTTTTTATACCGCAAACCCCTAAACCCTGGCCCTGTGCCCTGGCTTCACTCCCGTAGCGCACCCGCTAAGGGAGTGAAGCCACGTGGCAAAGCTATAAGTCTTTAATATTGCCAGAGTATTAGCGATTTTTGCGGACCTCTATATTTTAGGACATCTCATATAGCATCACATATAGCGGATAGTTGGGGTTAGTGGCAGTTGCGTATTTTTCATTAGATTAATAAAATAGCATGCGATTCATTCGTGAAAGTAGAGTAATTACAATCGGGGCAACTATACCCCTGGGGCAACTATACCCCTAAGGGCAACTATACCCCTGGGGCAACTATCCTGGTTTTACCCTATGTATATCCTCAGGGTAAAACAAAAAACGATCGCTAGCTAGCTAGGGCCACTTCGTTATATAGATAACAAAGACTCGAGACAAAGTACCATGCTATCAGCAATGGCGCTGATGGAAATGCCAAAATGTAAGGGATTGATCACGTGATATTTTGATATCGCTTGGCAATCCCATACATCTTTCCAATCGCTATCGCGACGCTTTCGTTGACTCACTTGCCTAGAGCCTCACTTTACCTTATCTTTTTATTTGAGATCAAGATGGCATTAAAACCGTTCCGTAGATTAACATTTGCATTTAAAATAAGAGAAAAGGATTAATATCTTCAATTCCTTTCTCACACTTTTTTATCCCCTAATCTACGAAAATAGTACATTACTGCCGCGGTCTATAATGACTACTTTGCTGGTCGCGCTGATTATGGCCGACAGCGCAGCGTAGCGCAGCTCCAGGCCGACACAGCGCGGTCAGCGTGCAGCACTTGATGGACGAGCTGAGATAAAGGCCGAAACCGCAGGTTGAGGCCTTTACAGCGTGGACAGCAAGGGCTGCAATGATGGCCAAGCTGAAAGGCCTAGAGCGTAGCTAGGCTAGCTCGAGGCAATCATAGCGTGACCAGCGAAGCAGTCATTGTGGGCCAAGGTTTGTATAGTGCTTTACTGAAAAATGCAAGTACCTAATCTAAATAAAACCAGCAAGTAATTTAAATAAAAAATTTATTAATTAACTAGAATTTTAATTAAAATGAAAATTATGAAAAGAACAGTTACTAAAATTTAACACCGTCTTTCCCGGTTTGATATTAGTAATAGTTTGCGATAAATTCTAATGCGGTGTTTGACTGCTGTATTATTGAAAACAAAAACATTTTCGGATAAAGATTTAGATTTCCTACTGATTTTCCACTGCACAAATTTTTCATATGCAAATTTATATTTTTCCTTTGAGTTTCGCGGTATCAAATTTTCAACCACTAATTTAGCTTCATCTTTAATGTCAGGTGGTGTTAAACACATTGAATCGGAAGAATTTTCGCTTTGAGAGCTCATTTTTAGCAAAAACGTCACTAAACAAAAACAAAATTTTCGCTGAACCGCGTTTTTTACTTCTTTGTTTTTTTTTTGAGCAATGGTAGTTGGAACTATACAGCCTAATATGGAATAAAATCTTTTTGTGCGTATCTCTATAGATACAAACAGCTGTGTTTTAAATAAAATCTTTTTGGATTTGATTTTTTAAAACGTTGAAACGTCAAAATAGCGGCCGGCAAAACATTGCCGGCCTGTTAGAGCGGCCAGCAAAGCTTTGCCGGCCGCTCTTTGAAACTGAACGGCAAGGTTGTCAAAATAATGACCACATTATAGCATTTTTGAGTAAATGTAATTACTTTCTTGCAGAGACATTTTGTTGACAAGTTATATAGTGCAGTGTTCTTTAGGTCAAAGTTTTTCTACCTCTAGGTTACTATGTTTTAGATCACGAGAAGCTGCTTATACTTATTAAAAAGATGACAAGAGACAAATTCACCAAATTGTCTTGTTTTTATTACTAACTAGCTGACCCAGCAAACTTTGTTTTGCCATAAAAAGACCAAACATTTATCTACCCTTCCTACCCGACCCTACACTACCCTACCCTACCTGACCCTACACTACCCTACCCTACCCTACCCTACCCTACCCTACCCTACACTACACTACACTACCCGACCCTACACTACCCTACCCTACGCTACACTACCCTATCCTACCCTACCCTACCCTACACTACCCTACCCTACTCTACCCTACCCTACCCTACACTACCCTACCCTACCCTACCCTAACCTACCCGACCCTACACTACCCTACGCTACCCTACACTACCCTACGCTACCCTACACTACCCTACCCTACACTACCCTACCCTACCCGACCCTACACTACCCTACACTACCCTACCCTACACTACCCTACCCTACACTACACTACCCTACACTACACTACACTACCCTACACTACCCTACACTACCCTACCCTACCCTACCCTACCCTACCCTACCCTACCCTACCCTATGTCCTTCTCCTGGTTCTAAGCTACCTCCCTGCCAATTTTCAGCTAAATCGATTCAGCCGTTCTTGAGTTATAAGTGAAGTAACTAACACGACTTTCTTTTATATATATAGATAACGACAAAAAAATATTATTTGCATCTTTTTCATACTTTATGTTTTGCAATATATTACAAGCGTTGTGTCATCACGCTTCACTTTCTTTTCTGTGATGTCCTGGACTGACTGCGCTTAAGATCTTTCCAGCGTTTGGGTGAATTCCACCAATATGCGCACCAGAACGCGATCAGCACATCTAAACCGTGTTTGCAACTTATCGGTGTCATCATTATTGTGGAATATTTGACACTGACAGCTATTGAGTTGGTTTTGAGGATCTGATTGCGTTCAGTTTTACTTTAGAATTTCATTTTTTATTCATTTACAACATTAAGTTTTGGATATAGTATAAGTATCATCACACGGGCCATGTTCTAGAATACTAACCACTCACAAATTCGAGACATAATTCCTACTAAAATTATAGACTCATTATATAAATACAACCTAATTATCTCAATTACAGTTCTCCGTAATCTAAAGTTCAAGGGAACGCGTCTATCAGGTCTAGCTCTGACGTAAGTTATACTTCCGAGCATAGACGCTCTGATCATCACTGACGCAATGGTACAGGAAATGTTATCATTTCAGCCGAAAGACGTCCACTGCTGGACATATACCTCCCCCAAGTGACGCCACATCAAACTTTCCTTTGGGTCTCGAATTCAACGGATGCTTGCAGCCTTAACATTTCAGTCCATCGCCATTCGATAGCAGCGACAATGTCGTGGTGACAGTAATAGTAGTTCGACCCGAATGCATAAGTGACGTGTATTAAACGGCGCGTAGAACCTTCTCGGCGAGATTTTTTATTTGGCTTTTGCTTGATCACAATGCTCACTATATTACCTGCTGGTTCTACTACTACTACGACTACCTATTGACGTGTGTCGATGGTAAAGCACGCTTGCCTAAAAGTAACTTATTCACTCTTGACTTAAAGATCCCTAGGTTGTAGCTATTGGGAAACACAGACGCCGGTTCTCCACTCATTTGCTGTACGCACAATTAAAGTATTCGCAAAACATTTCGTGCGTATGAGAAGCCATTTTGCTCTGAAGTGCACCTTTAGTGTGCGTTAGACAGCCTGTTGTTTCTCGTTCACAATACGTAGCACATGACAGTAACAGCTGCATGAGGCGCAAGTGACGTCAATGCTTTAAACATGAGCAGTAGTCTCAGTTTCGCTCACGACTGGTTCTAATCGGGCTAGCGGTGTCGATCACTTAGTTTCACCCCTTTTCTATTTTTATTTTCTTTTGCCTGTCCAGTGTCTGTTACCAAACCTTGCAAGTTAAATTTGATCCACTTTCCAGTGTTGGACAGAGCTGAAATTTTGCAACACATTTGTTTTTCGTGACAATGAGATTTTTTTGTTGGCTTGTAGCTAATGAGCAACAATCAATCATATTAAAACAAAGGTTTTTTAACAAGTCCAATCTCATTAGGTTGGCCGTATTTATTTAAACGTCTACCCTATCCTAACTACCTATCCTATCTAACCAGAACACTGCTAACCACCTGGCAAGTGGCATCTACCTTTCACACCCTACCTTTCTACCGATTTGTTTTCTAGGGCGAATTTTAACACCGCCATTCAGAAAATGACGTCAAATGCACAACGCCATCTATCAAATAAACAAGTAAGTAGTTCAACTGTCCAATTATCTGAATTCAATGTTCAGTGTGTTGTGATATACTTCTTGAACATTTTAAATTCAAATATCTTTTGTTAGAGTGAACCGATTGCGATGAAACAAAAACTATGTAATACTTGAAGTAACGCACAATATTTGTGTATAAAAGTTATCTACATTGATTCGCGAATTTAATGTGATGCGTGCACAAATAGACAGACAAAAAATCCAAAAAAATATTGTAAATGCGTTCTGTTGGTTATCCTTTAACACCCAGTATTTTTTTTTATATATTTTAATGTACAAAAAGGAGTTTTCTACAGATTTATTGTATGTATAGATAGATTATAATGATGATGATAATATTTATATTTTGTAATACATAAAATCAATAACCTGATTCACGTAATCTCCAAAAAAAAACACAACAAATTTAGGTTATACGTGGGTATTATAGGTAATCTGAAGATTATCCTGATTGTAACCCACTTTACCCCACATTTATTGATAAGTTTTAAGCCCGTATTGTTAATTATATATCCTCGTGCCACTTAGTAGTTAACTCCGATTAAACATATTTTTTACTTCATTTGACATTGAACATGAAACAAATAAATTATGTATACTAAAAGTTTAAATATGAAAGTTTGCGTTTATAAATTGTAATTAGGGCTGTGGTTTAATTACCCTCTACGGAACGAAGCGACATGTGCGTTGACGACATATTAACATAATATACTGCCCTAATTTTGTAATTAGGTATTTTAGACCTTTGATTATGGTTGCACGACTTTGTTCGTTATTATTGGGCCTAGGGCAAATAGGGACAAAGTGGCATTGTTTATCATTGTTAATTAAATGAACTTTTAAAAACTCCTCGGCAATCCCTTATCTTGGGAGTGCATAAAAATTCTTTGGTCCGCCATCTTTGCGAGTCCGCCATACTGGATTTAGAACAGTGTCACAAAGCTAACCGTGCATTGTCATACAAACCAAACGTGTGTTAAATTTAAGCTTAATTGGTTGGGATCTATTATATCAAAGTTATTACAACTTTTGACCCGTGCATACTAACTAACAAGGCAATTTAAATAAAAGTTAGTACAAATTGGATTGTCAAACGCAGCAGAAATATACACGTATCCAATAGTTACTATCGAACAGAAAATACGAAAGTTTTGCAAAGGCTCCGACAGGTCAGTCGTACGCGATTTCCTGTGCTACTACATATATAGATTCGATTCGGTGCAACGGCAACTCAAATGCTGTTTATATCGATTTTGTATTTTACAAACTACATTTAAATCGATCGGTTGGGTGTGAATACTTTAGTAAAGTTCTGTTTGTTGATAGAAGTAATTATTGCTCACATCACACCAATTCTACTAATATTCTTCTAATAATCGCTCACGACTTCACCCGCGTGAAAAGTGTTTTCTTATCCCAAAGGAACATTATACCGGGATGCATATAATAGTACATTGTTCACCGAGAGGAGAAAGTGACCGATTACCGTCGAGGGTGTCGTTTGAAGCCCGAGCCGTAGGCGAGGGCTTTAAAACACCCGAGATCGGGCATCGCACTGTCTCTCGGGTGATACATAGTGCTTTATACTACACCTACGAGGAATAGTACATTCTACGAAAACTGAATCCTCAAACAACACACAAATTGAAAATGGCGCCAATGGCGTCTGCAATTTTCACATGTTCTTTTTTCAAATTGTTTGACACCATCCAACACACAGCTAGTGGCCAGTGTCATTTTGGGAACTTGGAGATAAAAACTCACTGTAAAAACTTTTTGGCTTTTGATATTTAGGTTACCAGCGCATAGTCTTACCCAAAATTAAAAAAGAAAAACCACGTAAGAAATGGATTTTCATACACTTTTCTCTCCCGCTCAGATGCGTTTTCTCGCCGCATATTTGTTCGATATACAATGACGTACTTTCTACCGTAAATTTGATAAAGTATCAAGGTACTTTCCGAGCAGGTGTAGTATAAAGCCTATTACCAGACTATCTCCTACCTACCTCTAAGCAAAATTTTATATCGATCCGTTCAGCAATTCTGGCGTGATTATGTAACAGACATCCATTTAAACCTTTGCATTTATAATATGCGCGTGGTATTAGTATTTCTCCTAATCACGCTTCACACTAATATCATAAAGGCGAAAGTTTGTGAGTATGTGTGTGTGTTTGTATGTTTGTTACTCTTTTACCCAAAAACTACTGAACGAATCTGGATTTAAACTGAGATACATTACAGCCTAGAATAGCATAAAGGATACTTTTATCCAGGGAATATGTTCCTTTGGGATAATTTTCGACATTCACGCTGGCGATGCCGCTGGTAGAAGCTAGTATCTTTATAAATTATATCTAATTTGTTATTTCAATGTAAAAGCTATATTTCTGAAAAGTTGCATTCAAATATGTTCAGCAATTTTTGCGTGGAAGAGTAACAAACATTCATCCATCCCCACAAACTTTCGCGAAGAATAAAAGTAATAATAACGAAAACAGTTCCAATATTTTGGGCGCTCCTTCCATTAACTTTTGTTTGTTATAATTATTAACGTCTTATTAAAATATAAACAGTAACTAGAAAGTGTGACAGCTACCAAGAAGAAAATTCTTATTGCGAGTGGTTCACTTAGCCACGGGTCGTCATTGCTAAGAAAGAATATTTGGTTCAAATAAATCTCACTAGATGACGCGACATGTACACACAATTCAATAGAATTGTGTTAAAAATTAACTTTATCTGGAATTGAACATAAACATTGTATGTTCTTGTTTAATTAACTCTCCTAAGTACAAAATTATGAAATATTGGGCTCTTAATTCACATATCAAAGATTATATGAACGGATCATTTAACATTGATGCCATATATGGCGCATTTTTTAATTTCTGATGCATTAAACTCGATTGTTAAAATTTGCATTTTAACACATATTGGTGCAAAGAAACTGTAACAACGTGCAAAAAAATACTATAAAACGAACCTCCCTTAAAGAAAAAAATATTCACGAACCTCGTAAACCCTTTTACTTGCAAGGCGCTGCTAACACCATCTTTTGCCGTGAAACGGGATCAAACGCGATTGATGTAGTCACAAAAATAACAAGATTAAGCATATGAAAAACGCTAGGGTACGTCGGCACGGTTTTTTTGTATGGGATGAGGCATCTGTATGCTAGTATTATATTATCTGTGACTTAGCCTTAAGAAAAATAATAAGTTGCCTGCAAGTTGTAGCAAAACCAAAAAGAAAGGGTTTCTAATTTACAAAGATTTTATTAAAATCTAAGTAGCTTTGAACTTGATAGTAAGAAATTGTCTTGAGGGTACGTATCCTTTTATTCCGGTAGCACGTTCACTTCCGACACCCACGCATGCGAAGCCGTGGGCAAAAGCTAGTTTTGATTAAACCTCTCAAATCTCATCATCCGAACCGTGTCCCAAGGAATAGGATCTGATAGCTCTATACTCGACCACAGGGCACGAGTGTGAGTGTGAGTAAGAGAAGATATTCTCGAACTCGTGCCTCGACACCACATTATGATAATGCAAGGCTTTAGTGCGAATGCATCGTAAGCCTCTGGTACTTGGTGCAGCGGCTTGTTTAAAGCTATTTGTGGATTTAACCGCTTCGGTGCAAAGTGGCTTGGGACTTTTTTAAGTGGCGTTAGGGATTGGTTCAAGTTGTTAGCGTTTTTCGTTGTATAATGGAGGTATGATGTTTTTCTTGTGGTACCAACATGAGTTCAATCTATACTAATATTATAAAGCTAAAGAGTTTGTTTGTTTGAACGCGCTAATGGCACTCCAGGGGGGTGACCACAAGCTCTTAGAGTAAGGTTATTTTGAGTGTGTGTAAGGAACAGATGTATATGACGTGTATACATCTGTCACTTACTCGATCTCAAAATAACCTTACTCTAAGAGCTTGTGGTCACCCCCCTGGTCGCGCTAATGGCGATCAGGCACTACTGGTTGGAATTGAAAAATTATTTTTGTGATGGATAGTCCATTTAACGAGGAAGGTTATACGCTATAATTATAACATCGCGCTATGACCAATAGGAGCGGAGCATAAATGAAAAACGTTGCTAAAACTGGAAAAGATATTCCTTTTTTAGAGTTTTCGTTGCGTGCGCTGCGTAAACGGTGTAAGTTACGCAACAATCATGTATGCAGGGTAGGTAGGGTAGGTGGGTAGGTAGGTAGCCAGTTGACGAGAACAAAGTCGCGTGGGACCACTAGTATAAGATAAAGTCAGGAGCGAGTTTGATGTTCTTAGTAGGTGTAGTGTAGTACATGTATGTAACGACTAGCTGTCCAACAAAAAAATAATAATAATATAAGTAATGATAACAGTAACAGTCAAGTACTTACTACTAATACTATCGTTAAAGGCTTAACTTATAGGCATGTCGGTTTCTTTGACAATTAAAACATTTTGTTTCTTTCTTCTTTTAATAAGAAGTTTAAAAGAAGTAGCCGTGTTGCGTCGACCCCAAATAAATTGGGATAAAAGGGAGGGAATGATGATGATCTGTCGAAATACGGATCTTATTACGTTAATTCATTAACGCATAGAAAACAACATTGCCGTTTAGTGTCGTTTTGCTAGAAAAAATATTAACCGACTTCGAAAAGGAGGAGGTTGTCAAACGAATGTTTTTTGTAATGTTTATTCCTCAGAAGATTTTACTAGATGAACCGACTATTGAGGATTTGAAAGTTGGTACTTCTCATGTGGTCTCTTTTAATTTTGATCAAGATCTGAATGGACGAGTACTTTTTAAGTTATCCTTAATAATGCGTATTTTCATGGTTACATAACGTACCAACAAAAATAGTAAAATTAAAAATTACCCTTGACACATTTTTATTTCATGCTACATAATTTATCTAGTCGTAGACACGCTGCGATCGACAATCTATTGTAAAACTTAGATAATTGTGATACGATATCCTGCAAAAAAAACCCCGATTCAAACAGTAAAACGCTTTAACTTTAGAACGGCTAAACCGATTTTCATCAAATATAACTAAGAACACGCCCGATAATGGCTTTCAAACAAAAAAACTAAATCAAAATCGGTTCATCCGTTTACGAGCTATGATGATGCACAGACACATACAGATACACAAACACAGAAACACACAGGTACAGGTACACTCTTCAAACTTATAACACCCCTCTTTTTTGTCGGGGGTTAAAATTATCAGTAAACCGAATCATGGAATAACTAATTTCGGTCGCCTTATTTATGAAGGCAAAGATTCTGTTGCAAATATTGCGTATTTTTTTGCAATTTTATTTAATATCTTGGAACATATTTGCATTGAAAAGTATTGTTTACTTACTCTTTTCATATGATTTGCATGACACTAAACTATATGTTGAGTGTACCGACGGAGAAGAAGATACAATATGTTTCTGTGCCCTATATAACAGAGTTTACAATGCTTCAAGTCATTTGTATCATCTTTTATTTACATTGTAAAATGCAACTAAATATGAATACGACTCCTTTAAAAACATATATCAAACATTTTCTATAAAGTTATTTCACGTCTTAAAGTCACTTTCCTCATAGACAAACGAGAGGTGATGTTATACAAAAAGCAGATTTAAAAAAAAATACAGATATTTAGGTACTTTTTACAGTAAGCTTGGCTCACTATGTATCAACATTAGGTTTCAATTATTAATAGGCCTAAAATTACCAGCAAATCTTGATCAAAACACAAACATAAACGCTTAAACCCTGTCACTTAGTACATCACTTCAAAAGCATTAGCACTATCCATGTTAACAGTTAGTTTACAATCAGACAAGTTAAGTACAAACTAGATTACGAAGATGTCTGCCAGGCTCACAATACAATACCATCACCAGATTGTAAAGCCATTGTCAATCGGACGTCTCGACACTATCAGATAAGCAATCTGATCAGAGATCGTTACATCAATGAGGTCCTTTGCAATCAGATTACAAAGCGTATTGATTGGTATCTATAATATATATTGGTATTGTATCTGCAATATGTTTGTTATTGTGTACATATATATTATGAGAAGTTTCGAACCTCACTTGAGTGACCGTACAAAAATCTCGATATTGAAGAAGAAATTAAAAAAACTAAAGTTATGTCTACATGTTAGCGCCATCCAAAAATTCATACAACATTAAACAATTTTCACATATACATCGAAAATTTAATATATTTGCATGGAATTTGATTTTCCGTAGTCGAATAAATTCTCTTTTGGCTTTCCTGAAAAAATGCCTGAACCAATATCCTATAATGTTTGTATCACTTTGACGGTGGCAGGAATAGTAAATTACAGCTGATGCACCGCATTAGCAATTGAATTTCAAAGTGATGTTACAGAGAAAATTTAATGTTACAAAATATAATAATAGTAATTATTATTTTTAATTAATACCTCTGCTCAATTGACATAAATCCTAATTTCGGACACAGAACCAACAGTCAATACACATATAGGCATGGTGCATATATATTCCGTATTTATATAGCATAGCAATTCCGATAGGCATTCCAATTAGCGGAGATGAAATAATATTATATTAATGCAAATACCGTGTTGACAAACTGCACGCTTTAAAATTCGAGCTAGTCAAAACCAGATTGCAATTAGCAACCTGTTTCGACCGCCCTACGCCTTAAGGTCAATACAGGCCTATACCGTGAGCAGCAGCCCTAGGACCATCATAAACTTTTGAACGGTCCTAAGGGGATATGTAATCAAAGACAATTTGTTACCAACATCAAAGTGGGGTTTAAGCACACACAACGTATATTTGAAAATTCATCCGTATAAATTTACATGATTCCATGATTTGCAGATGGGAAATCCCACCGGGCACACAGAATTGGTACATAAACTACGTGAAAATTACAAAATGACTAAACATTGTGGCATCAGCTCAAAACTGACAAGCCTATATAATCCTCTATTATTCACTATTTCAGACATGAATGCTCAATCCCACGGGCCGGGCATTAGTACACACTGGCTGAAGTTAGAACACACAGGTCGCATGACCACTGTACAGTGCGATGTTGATACTATTGTATCAACATTGCACTGTACATTGGTCAGGTCTGTTGGATTGATTTCTGTTTGTTCGTCCCTGATTTGAACTGGCCCTTTGCGAAGCGTGCGGGCTATTATCCTAATATTGACACGTTATTGTCAGGGGCTAACTAACAGGGGTCAGTGGAAAATAGTCTCAAAATGTATGTGAAAATTTGTCAAGTGCAACTCATTAAACCAATCTTAGTAGTTTTCAAGTGCTTGGCAATTTGTCTCATTACTTTTTCATGCAGAAAATGTATGAAAGGTTCGAAACTATTCTTCGAACACGCCTTTTCACTCAGATTTAACCCACGTAAAATGCAGTGAAGGAAAATAAAGTTTTGTGTTTCAGTATTCTTGCTCCGTTTTAAAAACTGCTTAAATACTCTTACAAAAGATGAATGGGTCATCTTTTGGATGGTTGCGGGCAAAATTGTATTGATCTAGTTATTCAGTGTTTCTTTGTGATTCGGTTAAAGATGAACTGCGAGAGCTGCTTAAAAAAACAGCTGAAGTCTGAACGCGGTATTGAATCCTCAAGCATGTTCGTAAAGAAGTCGATTTGTGAACTTGGTTTCCAGTCACGAAGACTCACGATTGACGCGGCTTTCAAGGAAAACTTTTGAGTCTGTTATACACTTGCTCCCTTGACTATAAAAACCACAAAGTTCAGATACGCCTGCTAGAGGTGGCACTGTTAAAATAAACATATGTACTTTCTAAGTTTATCTTGAACATCGCTGACAACGGTGAAGGAAAACATCGTGAGGAAATCGGGACTTATAGTTAGTATTTGTAATGTTGTGCTCCATTTGTGTAATTGCTGCAAGGCGTCCCAGTACGAGGGTAATCAAATGAATATGTAAATAAATATGGCACATCGAACTTCTCTTTCTAATTCTCAACTTTGACGCTTTATATCTTCATCTCTGATCGAGATATTTAAAAATCATTATATTTGTCGGGTTTAGTCAATAGTACGGACGTCAAAACAAGTCACAAGCACGCCCCTGGCGGCAATCAAGAGCAACTACGCATTGGCGCGCTTTCACTAACCCCTTGCGAGTACTGACCGCCGTAGAGCAAACACGTCGTAGAATCAATGTTGATCCATAATATTAGTAAGCAGGATTGTAACTGTGAATATTTGGATAAGCCCAGTGCATTATTTCATTTGCACGACTGCACCCAACGCCCTGCCCACACACGACGTCTTAACCTATGGGTATACATCCTGACTTCCCGATGGTTTACATCTATCGGCCAGCCTTGATGCGACACATATGTTTACTAGTTAATAAGTATTACATTTAGCAAATAAAATATTTTTTCAAAAGGCTTTTGACAGTTGGCTATGCAAGCGTGAGTCGGCTATTGCTCCGAAGGCACGTAAAAACCAATAATTCTCTATATTATCAAAATTCATCAAAATTGGTTCGGCGGTTTAGGCGTAAATACGTAAGGGCGATACTAAAATAACTCGCATAAAAGTTTGCAACTAGCATAATAACTTCTGATTGCTGAATTTAGCAATGGTATGCATGCTACTTGCAAGCTTTTAAGCAAGTTACAAGCACTTTTATTTTTGCCCTAACAAACAAATAGAGAGAGACTTTGTTACTTTCACATTTATAATATTAGTAGGTATATATGTGGCGCCTCTAGTCGTTGCCAGCATATCATTCCAAGCTCTGTGACAAAAAAAAAACCCAATGGCGTTCCAACAGATGTTCAGTTCGTGTCCGCGACGGGAAATCTGTTTATTCATACACATGAATCATGAATATGTATTTATTTTAAATGCGCTTTGAAGCAACTTCATTTGTTGTTTCATTCATTTATTTTCGTTATCTTTGTTTTGTTTGTAGATTGAAATCTCGTTTGTAAACTTCAGTTTTACAACTTCTCTGTGGCAAGCTGAACTGACAGGCCTTTTCGTGTTTTTGTTAAATCTGCTTTTGTTTTTGTTATTTCAACTTACATATATTTTATATATACGTAAATGAAACAAAAAGAGCATGTAAGAATCGTAGCAGGTGGCGTTCTGTAGTGTCTGCATTGACCCATTTGAAAAAGGCGTTATTTTATGTATTTTTGTATGTTGTTTATACGAGTACACTTATTCAAGGAACATTTAAATTCCATTAGATTTTATACGTTTAAAAAGAATCAATTAAAATAAAATACAAACACGTTAAATATCAGCGTGTCATCACCACTTCATGTTGGTGCATTTTTTAAAAATGGATTATTAAAAATACATTTAAGCTAACATAAAGATTATCAAAATCACAACTCTTACGTAATTTCGACTTCAATATCTGCGCAAATCTGATTGGTCGTGCCATGGAACCATAACCTCCTTAAAACTAAATTCAACTACACGATAAATGAAAAGAAGCCCACTGTCACTTTTAGAATAACTGAAAGAATAAGAATTATTTAGTAGTAATTCCAGACGTTCCCCTACATTGTTCCACTAACACGATTTCGTGCGACATCGTCTGGATTTTAATAATGTCCTTGACCTCTCCGGTTAGTTCGGCCTTGCTTTTCAGAGATAGGATCTGGTTTAAAATATGCAAAAATGTCTTGTAAATGTGAGTTCCTCCCCAATATTGTAACTGTCTCTGCGGGGAAAGATCCTCTTCTCATACAGAGAAGGTTAAAGCTTTAATCACCGCGTAAATGTAGATGTAAATAATAATTACATAATTTTAAAAATTAATATATTTTACCGAAGTAGGTGAAACACAAACACAATTTGGCGAAATGATTGTATAGACTCGACTGATACACAATGTGAGTGTGGTAGCTCCGTCAAAAACATGAGCAACACATTGGAGTGCCCCAAGGGCCCATTCATCAGTATTTTAGAGGATCTAATGCCACCGACTCACACAGTAAAATATCTCGTATCTAGCGTCACTTTATTCAATACCTCATATTTATTTGTTTATCTTGTTGTATAGTTAAAATATTAATCTGATTTTTTTTGGACATACCTAAGTGTTTCAGATAAGCACGTATGTAAAACATCTTTAATTAACTCATTTTTAATTAAAAAAATACTTATAATAATTAGGTTTTATTTTCTACCGTTTTAATACGCAACATAAAAAAATAAATATTGATTGCTTGTATATTACATAGATTTTTCTAGGTTTCATCATCATCCATCTCAATATTTGAATCAGAGGCATTCATATTTTCTTCTACCACTGAGAAGCTGAGATCTTCTTCTTTACCGAGTTCTCTAGTCTGGCATTTTCTGAGCCTGTAGCAGCGTTATTGTTTCCTGAAAAAGAGCGTCCCAAACTTCAAAAATAGGACGTTCCTTAATTTTCACCGAAATATCGAAAAATAAATTTGTATGACATGAGCAAATAGTGGCACATGAATACAATTGATTCCTATGAGGCACGAGTCAGGGAAGAAGAAAAAGCTCGGATACACGCGGATATATTTTATAATCTCTTGAGGTGCTCACTCACTTGGAGCAATCGTCTGTAATGTAATGTTCGAGCATTACATCAGTGAGGGAGGAGAACCGAGTATTACAGTTTGCAACCTGTGATGTTACAGATTCGAGCATTACAAAATCAAAATAATTTTTAAATAGAATCTGAAATGACTGGCAAACACACCAGATGAGGGAAAGAACAAACAAAAACAACAACATATGAAAAAATAAACAAAATAAAAACAAACATGTAATACATGTCTAACTTTTAATTTTACCTTTTGTGATAACTAAAACCTGCAGGTGATAATACAACTGCGTTTCTTTAAGTTTGTCTAAAATTTTACCCTTTCAATCAGGCACTTTATAAGGCAAATATACATCTATTATAAAATCCATATCCTAAGTGTCGATTCAACGATAAAATATAAAAAATATCGACACCTACCCGCAAATTACTATCAAATCATACAGCTGCCTTATCTAGCTATTGTTTAAAAATATTGTACCTATCATTAAAATATTGCATGTTCAAATTTGGAATAAAGTGATGCTAGATATGGATTCTTCACAGTGTGCGACGCTGCAATTAACGTGGCCACCTATTGGGCCCAAATATCTAAGAGTTTAACCATTGGATCAAAAAAAAAAGCTAATTTAAATCAGTAACCCGACTGCTTAAGAAGCGAACTAAAAAGCTGTGAACAAGAAAAATCATGCTGTGCAGTCGGAGGATCAGGCAGTTCGCGAATATATATCCTGCGACTGCACAGCATGTTTTTACATGCATACAAACATACTTACATACATACATACAAGATACGCGTGAAAAACATAACCCTTTCCTTGCAGCCGGGTAAAAAGAAGAATCATAACCAATAAAAGTTTGTAACTGTGCCACTGTAGGAAAAAGGCCTCTTCTCATGCAGAAAATGTGTGAATATTAATCACCCCACAATGTTTAGCAAGAAGACTAAGACGTCCCGGCGTGATCTTATATTAGGGAAAAACAGTAGAATTTTTCATACAAAATCACAATACTGTCACAACCGTACAAACAATTTCAGAGAAAAATAAAATCTTGTACTTTGTTTTTCGTTGTTTTCCGCGAGATTTGGTTGTTTGTAATTGCCGCGCAAAAAGACGTGCACACACCCTTCTCTGACTTCGCTTGCAGCACACTGACTTCTCAGTAGTATGACGTTTTATAGTAACCATACCGGTTGTGGCCGTACTAGTATTGTGGATGACATCTGTTTATGTGTGGGCATGGCATACATTGAGAGCACGTTAGCCACTTGTTTGTGACAATATATCAACGTGATCTCAACCTTATTACTTTAAGGATAAAGTCTATACAATAAGCAAATAAATTTTACACTGTGGTTGCTATGTTTGACGTAAAGAGGGTAGCTATTATACGGCTGTAGCCGTACAGTCAGTCCACAAACTTTAAGAAAATAGACAACTTCTGAATATGAGAGCTAGACATGTCTCAGTTTGAAAAAATTGCTTTGCCGGCTTCGGTTCCGTGTGGTGTTCTTCAGTAGATAGACCACGCAAGTACTATGTATATTCAACGTCTAATAGGTAGGTATTATGTTCAGTATCTTACAGTTTCTGGGGAACATGAATTAACTGAGCCTCAGCTTACAATCTTCGGATAGAGATAGAATATTGTTTCTAGGATCAACATCTTAGGTTCATGGGGTTCAAGTGCGCGCCTGCGTTTCAAGGAGATCTTTTGCCGACTGATAAACAATTTGCGATACCAGAGAGTGGAATCGTTCTTTGCTCAACGAATCGGCCTCATCATTCATCACGTTTCCGGATGACAGCGAGGTGGAGAAGTACTTCGACACCTATCTGTACCTGTTTTGTTTTGTGCGTAGTTAGGTTGGTAGGTATTAATTAGTATAGTATAGTTTAGTATAATTAGTTAAGTATCTGTTCGGTCCATTTAGAGAATTTGTGGCCTGAAGCCGCATCACCAATCCATCATAACAGATAATACTCTATCTATTACGAAAATTGAAATTCTATTAATTAGTTGCAGGCCTAATCCGTGATATGTGGAAATTACTATCAGTTGATTTGATTATTGAAACCACAAACAAATACAGATACACACAGTATTCGTATAAATTACTAGCTGCCTGCGTTTTAAGTCGAAAATTATGCCAAAGGAACCCGGATACAAGTTTTCTATAACTTAGGTTAGGTTAGGTTAAAACGGCCTCCCCCCCGGTGGGTTCCCGCATTGTCGTTGCGGGGGGGCTCAGTAGCCGTGGCTTGGACAACCACGGTGAAGCGAAGAGGAACCCGAGGAGGGGCCGCTCGTCAGGGCTTTTGCCGATAAGCCGATGATGTAGCGGCCAACATGTAGATTGCGGTGTTGCCTAGGCGACATCGCAACTGAGGCGGGCCGCGATGAGGTATGGAAGGCATCGCGGCTGAGGGTTGGAGGCCGCGGCGGGAGAGGAGTGCCGTTATTGCGGTGGGGCCGCGCCGCAGGGGAGTAGGAGTGTCGGAATAGCGTTGGCCGCTCTCCCTATCTCTTGCGGCCGAAAAGTGGTAGGTGGCGGGGCCACTGTCCTGACCCGTCACAGGGGGACCAAGGGTGCCATACACGGGGTTGTCTGGCGCCCATGTGCTGGTTTGGTCCCCGGGGTGGTCACGGCGTACATTGTGTTCTGGTGCGCCGGTGATGAGGGGGGGTAAACCCTAGAGGAGGGTTCGGAGACGGACAGCCGCGGCCACATAACTGCGCTATCTCCCCGTGGTAGCGCAGTATGCATGAGCATTTCTCCACGCTAAAAAAGAATAATAATAAAAAAAAAAATCTTCGCAACTCCACGACCAAGCGCGTATTTTGCGTACGGAATTATTATATTATTTACACATTTTTATTTTTATATTTAATTATTAATATTTTTCTATAACTTATTCTGATGTATAATAAGCTATATTACTGTAAAGTTTCAATCCAATTTGTTTCGTAGTTTTTTTTTTAAAACCGTAACTATTTTTGCTCATGTTTCCAAAGAATAAGCAATAACGATGTTACACAGCTACTCGTATGTATGTTGTACCTATATCAGGTACATAGTTGAAGTATTGAGATATAAGTTTCATGAAACCACAAGACAGTTTTCTTTTAATATGCAAGCCATGTTCTAAGCCTTTATTCGAAAAGTTTAATAACTATTTGAAAGAGCCGCATATACTTTCCAATAAAAATGTTCGCATAATGTTCGGTATTTTCTAGTAAAATCTCTTGGGAGCTAGAGCAATGAAGATATTTTTTAGAGAAACGCGTAACACAACATGAATTACTTTTCTTTACTTTTCGATTTGAAATTCGAACGATGTCAAAAACAAATGAGATCGCTTTCGAAATATGTGATGTCACTAGCCGAGATTTGTAGTGAATTTGCAATTGACCTATCAACTACATTTTTATATTGGGTCGTCTTCCAGTCTAACCGGATACAGCTAAGTACTAGTATTTTATATGAAGCAACTGCCTTTCTCACCTCCACAACCTGGTTAACACTATACCTCTTGAAAAGAATAGTGTCGTCGTGTGAATAGATTTTGGGGAAAAGACTACCGTTACGACTAACTGTCAATGATTTATAAATAACTAGCTGTGCCCGCGGCTTTGCTCCCGTAAACTTCCTACCCTACCCTAACTACCCTACCCTAACTACCCTACTAAGGTTGGATAGGGTAGGCTAGGCTATATATATGTAGATAGGGTAGGCTAGGCGATAGGATAGGCTACCCCAACCTACCTGTACCCTACCTTACCTACTCTACCCTACCTACTTACCTTACCTTACCTACCCTATCCTACCTACCCTTCCCTACCTACATACCTACCTACTATATTTTTCTATCTAAGAACCTTCTCCTAACAATAACAAACACAACAAAAAAAATATATCGAAATCGGTAAAGCCGTTCTCAAGTTATAGCGTGACCAGGAGAAATAGGGTTTAATTTTTATATATATAGATACATTAGAGACTAAATTAGAGAATGATAAATATTTAACTTTCAGAAATCGCCCGTTAATCTTGTAAATCAACCTGTGCTAAATTTAATTTCGGCAACTTTAGATTAAAAGTCGGTGCGATTCCCCTTATACATACGTATAATAATCAGGTCGTAAAACCCAACTGCCGAACATGGAAGCCCGAATTGACGGCCTCAATCAACGGTTGAGCCCCATGAATTAAATTAGGTACATGACGAGAATGTCCACCATGATATTAACCAGGGAGTTGCGTATGTAAACTTTTGGAATGTTATAATTAAAGCTTACAAACGTAATGTTTAGATATTTAAGTGAAATTATTATCACAAATATTTATTAAAAATTTGTTATCCTTTATTTTATGTCAATTTTAATTGTGTTTTGTTAGTGTGTGTTTTTTATTTGTTGACATTTTCTCTTCACTTCTGATGAATAAATAGTTTCTTAATAATTTTCTTCAGATTGACATCATTATGATAAGTTTACGCTAAATTTATTATTATTTTTCCCAAATATAGTTTCATTATTTTTATATACCTAAGGGTATATAAAAATAATGAATATTGCACGTTCTGTATTGAGCATAGATACTAATTATTCCGATAGTACGTTCCCTTGAGAAGTTTTCAACTTTCTCGCAGCTGTAAGTAACCTAGTTAGTTTAGCTGGTAAAAGACAATTTAAAAGTAAACCTGTTTAAAGATCTTATACAATTAATTCAAAAGTAAAAAACAATTTTAGGTACGTTACTTCCACCTTGAGAAACTTTGCTCAAAAACTGAAATGGCATTGGGCTGGCCATGTAGCGAGAATGCCTGACAAAAGGTGGACCACACAAGTTACCCAGTGGAATGGACCACCAGGCAAGAGGGGGAAGGGGAGACCCTTAGCCCGCTGGGAAGACGATCTGAAAAGATTAGCTGGCATAAACTGGTGCTTCATAGCAAAAGACAGACAAAAATGGGCATCTTTGGAGGAGGCCTTTACCCAAACCGGGGTTCCTGTTAATTTATAAATATTTTTTAAAACATTACTTATATTACTAACATAATCTAAGAAAATTCTTACTAATATAATACAAATTAAATTTATGTTTACTGTAATATTATAACTACCAACTATTGTAAAACAAGAAATAAAAAGGCTTATTATTATTATTATTATTATTTTACTTCCACCTTGAGAAACTTAATTCGTTGCGAAACTGAGAAATTAACTGTTTACAAATTGAAACATAAATTATGAACTTTTTTGGAGGGCAAGTTTAAAAAGGTTGAAACAATAAAAAATTACGAAATCGCAACTTGAGCCGTAAAGGTATAAATAAGTAAATATAATTTTGTAAATTGTGACTTATATAGCTAATAATGTAAGTGTGAAATAGCAAAGTCAGAGGCCTGTAGGGTTCCTATGTAGAGCTAATTAACTCTGACAGTAGCAGTGGCCACATCCTCACACAAAAAACAAAAGAATCATGTATTAGGTGTGAAATTGCTGTTTTGTGAAACAGGTCACTTTGAACTGTGATAACATCGAATTGACTTGAAATAAAAAGTTCAAAAAAGCTTGTTTGTTTCATTTTTCAAAACCAGTAATTCATTTGTTTCTTAGGCTTTTGTTCTTTTCAGTAATTTCGCCATATTTATAATCATGAACTTAAAGAACCTACAACGTTTGGTATTATGAATCACTACTCCACATTCGTTTTATTTCACAAGAGAAAAGGCGATGATTTGGTCAATGTTGAAGCACGCTTGCCTAGGACAAACCTGTACACTCTTGACTTAAATACTCCCAGGTTGAAGCTATCAGAAAATGCATAGTAAGTCAAGTAGTACACTTAGCTATAGCGTAGCTTTCTATATGTGAAATTATGATCGGTATTTTTAAAAAATCAAACCTCGTTATGATATTAGTCCCAATGCCCAGCAGTAAGACACATTGGACTAGTTCGTCCCGCACGAGATTCCTTTTATAAATTTAGTATATTTTTTGTGCGTTTTATCTTTTATCTCTCGTGTCTCCTGGTATAGATATTCTAGACAAGCTAGCAGGCGGGTAGCGGATAAATTTGAAAGAGTTACCGCGACCCTGGTTCAAGCAACTCAAGGAACACGGGTGGGTTTTAGCCAGTCTGAGAAATCATTGGATGACGTGAAAAACAAAAAAATAGTTAGTTATTTATAGCTCATTGTTCTTCTTGTCAGACCGTCGGGAAGGCTTTCCTATTAGATAAAATCTCGCCTTTGTCAGTATCTAGTGTGATCGGTCTTTAGCGACGACACGTGGGGAGTGAGTGCCCGGCTTTATCGGATCCGGGGAAAAGCCGGACTGGGAATAGTGTATGGTAAAATTTTATAGGATTATGGTTGGTATTTTTCACATATATCCTATCAGTTATGAAGCAACTAACACTAAGATGGCATAAGGGCAGGAACATAATGATGAGTTATGAAATAAAACTGTACAATCAAATCTTTATCACAATAAATAAACCGACTTCTTAAGGCGTATATAGTCCCCAATGTTAACGCAGTACTGGCCGTGCGCGCTATATTGAACCTTCTTTTGGACAGTTTTGTTTGCAAAATATTCTTTGAATAACATATGCTATAACATTTATGAAGAAATTCTACCCATCAATTTTGATGTGTGAGAATATTTTGAGCATCCAAGTCGTTTTGGAGGAGTATCCAAAAGTAGCGAAATATATTGTGTCGATGATTATTTTTTTAAAGCAGAACTATTAGTTACACGAAAAGGAAATGTTTAAAAAAAGTACATTAATCAAAAAAAAATCCAAACCTTTTAACCTAGCCGTTACTAAGGAGTAGGCTTTGAAAAGTAACCGTTTTGTAGCACTAAAGCGGTGGAAGGCCCTTAACCAAAACAATAAAAAGTATATATATAATATAAAGTTTCTCTTGTGTTTATCGTTTTTTAGCACAAGCTTTCCAAACAATAGTTAATTTTGCACTTTTTAGTGTTTTGCTTAAGAAGTCGGTTTATTTTTTGTAAAAATGATTTTTTTCACTCTTTTAAGTTTTATTAGTACACTATACACTATCACTAAAATTTCACCAATTTGTATAGTGAGGTAGATTGACAAAATACCCATCATAACTTAGTTTACACATTCGTGCTGTTTGTCGCTAAGGAGTTCGGTTGTATGCTACATAACTTGAAAACTGATGAATCGATTTTGAGTAAACTTGCTCTGTTCCCTAAGTTGAAAGATACTTAATACAATATAAAAAGGATGATCATGATCCGATAAAAGGTTTCGGAGAACTGCGTGGACAAACATACATACACAAAAACAAAAATTCATACAGTTATGAAATTTGGCACACATGTTTAGAAGCTCATATAAGAAACATATGTAAATGTTGTGAAATTCCAACAATAATACATACATACGTATCGAATTGATTACCACCTTTTTAATGAAGTAGGTACAAATTAAAACCGAAAACCAAAAAATATATTGTTTTTTTTCTGTCACAGATCATCATATTTTTTCAAGTCAAATTAATAATAAAATAAAATGAATTTGGTTTTAACCCATAATTTTCAGTTCGAGAACCGAATCATTTTACCTCAGAACCATCCAACCATTTTAATTAATTAAACATTCTTTCACTAAACGGCAACGCACGGCAAAGTGAAGCCTACACGGTTGCACATGGTGTTGGAACTTACGAAAATTTAAAAAAAATCTAAAGACTTAAAATCGGGACGCGATAATATTTATAATCAGACACACGGCTTGTTTAAAACAAATACGGTATCACATATATATTCGCGACATCACACACCACTCACGAGCCGCGTGAGTGTGTCACAAGCCTTATTGTAAGTGCCATTACACAAATTACACGCACAAACACACCCGTGACAAATGCCTACAATGGGTTTTCCGATGCGGAAATTAAAACCACACAAGCCGAAAACTCTTATATCCTGGTTTGAGTGATCCACTGAATAGCCGGGAAAAGGACCCATTGCTAGGGCAGGAATAATGGGCTTAGAAGTCTAAACTGATGTTTTATCGTAAACAGTTTTTTGTTATTGGTTTAGATATTACTTCAAAGTTCTATTTCGATTACGAAAATAATTATTTAAATGAAACCCTTTGCCCAGCAGTGGGACAGCAATGGCTAGAGAAAAAAACAGAAATCCACACTATTCATGAGTGGGAGCAAAGCCACTAGAAAACGTTGTTTAAAAATAAACAGAAATTGTCGAACGATAAAAATAAACAAACTAGATGCAATAAAAATAACAAATAATCTATGAAATCATTACAATAGTTCTTTCAGTAACTTCACAAACCGATTACCAAACCAACCTTTATCATGCAAATAGGCTTTCTATAGTCTGACATTGAAACAAAGAACTGCAAAGTCAACAGTGGTTACGCAACGTAGCACTCTTGCGTAACGCTACGATCGGCTACGGGCTACGGTGCTACGAGGCTACGGCGTAGGCCACTACGAGAATCGGGCGAAATTTTGAGCTTTCAGTATTTTCGTGTTTTGTTTTGTCGTTTCTATTTGATGCAGTTATACAAACAAATTTTTGATTAAAGTGTTCATGAGTCTCGACATACCCAGAAATAGTGAAAATTTTAGAAATCATTTTGTCGAATTATGCAAACATATTGAAAAGGTGATATTTCTTCTTCATATAAGCTTTGTTTGTATTTTTCAAATTTTATACCATAATGTAAGTTTTTATTCACCCCTAAAAATATTGCCAAACGTTTAAAATTCCCATTACATGAGGCTGCATTTAAACTCAGTTAGATGCTTATAGGTGCTCTATAATCAGAAAATGAGTCTCCACTACATCACAATGAATTTTTACTGCGAGTATATTTACTCAAAGGAGCGCATAATATTTCCACAGCCTAAAAAATCACCTTGTATGAGTCTTCATTTGAACTCAGTAAACGAATACAGGAAGTCAACATTCAAGAAATTAGTCTCTTTTACTTCCCTTGAACTGGGACTGCGAGCATATTGCCTCAAAAGGTTGATGTAATAAGTCGAGTCGGCGTGAAACAGGAAACTCGCTCTAACAAGGATGAAGGCACGGGCCGTGCACTGCGTACTAAGTGCATAAGTATCCCGTCAAGTAGAACTCTTCCAAGAAACTCTAACTGACATCTAAGTGGAGAAGCACGGTGTTTCCCATAATCCTGTTCTTCTATTATATTCTTGTAATGTCTAAATGAAATAAGAAGTGCCTATATTATGTTAACGTACATTTTTAATAATTTTTATAGTGTTCGGTGGTAGGGAGTTATTGAATCTAGCTTTTATTATAAATATGAAAATCTGCATACATCATCCTTTTAATGATCCCACTGCTGGGAAACAGGCCTCCTCTCTGTGACAGGTCTTCTTCTTCTTAGTCGGGTACTCTTGGCAGAGTGGTCGTGATCATGGGTGGGTCCTGATGCATGATGGGTCTTGCCATGCGTCACCATTCGGTTCTATTGGACGCAATGTGGGAACAGTCGGTCATCGTAGCTTTGGTAATGTTTTTAATAAGATCTGCCCATCTGGTCGGAGAGCAACCCCGGGATCTCTTGCCCTCCATTCTGCCTTGGATTACAAGACGCTCCATTGAGTCTTTATTTCGAGTTATAGGTATGCCCAAAGTACTTTTCTATTCGTATTTGAACAGTCGACGATAGTGAGATCTGTATTTGATGTGAAGTTCTTTTAGGATCGATATATTGGTGCGGTAAGCAGTCCACGGAATCCCCAGCAGACGCCTCCAGCACCACATCTCCAGTGCATCGATTTTCCTCCTTTCCTTCAGCCTCAATGTCCACGTCTCCGCTCCGTAGAGAAAAATTGTTAGTGGTTTTGGTTATTCTGCGATCTTTCCAGATATTTGTGAGCTGTTCGACGGCAGATCGCGTCACAGCACAACGCCTTCGTATCTCGTCTTTGCAGCCTCTAGTGTTAGCAATGATGAAGCCCAAGTAGATTTAGATGTAGACAGCTTGACAGTGGGCTATAGTTTTGACAGTAGGTTGGTTGTTTTTACCTCTGTCCACTATCTTAATTTTTGTCTTACTACTATTGGTAGCGAGTTCAAATCCAATGCTGTTTGTTTCCAGGCAGTTTAAGAGAGAGATTCCATATCTTCTTTAGATGTTGTTAGAAGAGTGGTGTCTTTGGCATACCTTAGATTGGAGAATTTGCGCCCTACAACAGAAACACCTTTGTCCCAGCCCTCTAGGTCGACTCGCATGATTGCGCTGTGAGAGGTAATGGATTTTAATCTACCACGCGGGTCCAGTGCGTATTACTTAAAATTTTAGGTTCATGGACATGTCGGTTTCCTCACGATGTTTTCCTTCACCGTTTTTAGACCAGTGGAGATGAAATAATTTAAACAAAGTAAAGCGCCTGCCTGGGTCCGCACAACCTACGACATGTAAGTCGAGGCCGTTACCACTGGGCCACCACTGCTCTGTATACATATGTGCATAATAAAGTGATGCCTTTTCGCCGTTGAGGTAGGCAGAAATCACTTGTTACGATCCTTACAGATACTCCTTTTGCTTTGTCTACGTTCCTACATCTAGTCTAACACGCACGCTGGTTATAAATTTTGCCTGGTAATAAATATACATCCAAGTACGATCACCACGCAAATCTGAACGACTTGAAATTAAATAAAAATAGGGGGTATACATGGCCAAGATTAAGAGAGAGGATACTTTTAAAACACCGGTATAGTTTTCGTTTAGCACGAAATTAACACTACTGGCTGGTAATAGTTAAAAAAAAGCCTTTAAGTTTTGCAAGAATTAAGCGCAGATACAATTTCATTTTGTAATACCGTTTGGTTTAAAAAAGTCTGTTTTATTTTGTACTTTGTTTTTGTAAGGATGCTTATTGCTTAGCAAGCTTAGCCACGAGGAAGTGAGACACCAGCCTTAAATGGTTCAAGATTTTATTGCACGATGCCTTTCTTGAAGCATTTTGTGATATTATGCAAAAAGGATTGACCACTCTGGGTGACTGCTTTTACTAGGGGCTACTTTATTTTCTCATAAATAATGGGCAAATAAACGAACCTTCGCCGAAAAGCAAACTGTGGAGTAGTTTTCATGAATTACGAATGTATAAAATAAAATATAAAAAAAACCACAAGTTTTTACGAAAATAATTTTTTTAGGGATCCCTACCCGAAGGGTCGAAAAGGAGCCCTATTGCTGTCCGTCTGTCCTTTGTATGTCACACAATTATTTTGGCGAATTTTTTTTTTAACTTCCTTTTGACCCAGAACTTGAAATTTGTTGATACCTAATGTATTTTACGTGGGACACTCAGAAAGTTTTGCGAAACTAAAAAAAATTGTTCTATACGTACATATATTTTTATTAAATCTTTTCAAAGTACTTTCCAC
This sequence comes from Orthosia gothica, assembly GCA_949775005.1. NCBI lineage: Eukaryota > Metazoa > Arthropoda > Insecta > Lepidoptera > Noctuidae > Orthosia > Orthosia gothica. The sequence goes on along the minus strand of OX459039.1, from coordinate 32,687,321 downwards.
CAGCCTCTATACAAAGATTCATGCGCCTAAACCAGTTTTCAAAAGACTTTTTCCAGTCCGCCGCAGACACCTCGTTTACAGCCTGCTCGAACGCAGCCAGCGCATCTTCCGGCGACGAAAATTGTATCCCTTTGAGCTGATTTTTTATTTTTGGGAATAAAAAGAAGTCACACGGTGCTAGATCAGGGCTGTAAGGAGGGTGACCCAGGAGTTTGACTGGCGTGCTGTCCAGGAAGTCCCTCGTTTTGAGTGCGGTGTGCGCAGGTGCATTGTCGTGGTGGAGCAGTAGCCCGCGGAGCCCTGTGTTTGGTCGCTTGTTGCTTATAACAGAGAAAACTTCTGGCAAATATTTGGTAGTATACCATTCGGCATTAATGCTTCTTTGATCCCGTAAGGGAATTGATACCAAGTGGCCAGTCAAATTAAAAAAGCTAGCGATCAAAATCTTACCCCCGCTTCTAGATCGCTTCACTTTGGTAGGCGTTGGCTCATTTTGAAACACCCAAACAGTCGACTGGCGCTTGGTTTCTGGGTCGTATTGATAAATCCAGGACTCATCACCTGTAACGATGTCGTAAACACGCCGAGACGAGCCTGCTTCAAATTTGTTAAGCATATCACGGCACCATTCCACCCGGGCCTGCTTCTGAGCATCGGTGAGGTTGTGCGGCACCCAGCGTGATACTATCCTCCTCACGCGAAGATGGCTGTGTAGAATCTCGTGAACGCTTCCCGATCCAATCTTCAATATGTGTTGAATCTCCTGATATGTAATTCGCCTATTGTCTTGGATTAAATTTTTCACTGCTAGCACGTTTTCTTCGGTAACATCCGTCAAAGGGCGACCGCTTCTTTCGTCATCCCCCAAAGTTGGTCGACCGCGCTTGAATTCGTTATACCAACGATACACGGTTGCCTTGGAAGGGCCTTCATCCATGAATGCCATTTGAAGTCTATCGTACGATTCATCCGGTTTCAGGCGACACTTGAAATCGTATAAAATCATAGCTCTAAAATGTTCCCGGCGCAGATCCATATTTCAGTGAGACACAATACTTTGAATTAACTCGCAAAAAATGTGGAGGGAAATTTTGAAATTGGAACTTACTTATTTTTACTTATAAATAATCATATTTTCGAAAAACATTATAACTGGCCAGTCTCCCATATATAAAAACTTTTTTTCGCAATACTTTCTGAGGGGCCTGGTATTACTTACAAATACCAATATATTGTTAAATCAGATTTTTCTTTGATACGGAACCCTAAACGCGTCCGACACGCACTTGGGCGGTTCATTTTATTCTAATGTGGTTGAGGTTGCGGTCTTGACTTATGGTATGCGATGGATGAAGTCTACGATGAAGCGAACGCAGAAGATGCGTGATTGCGTGTCCAATTGTGTTTTTGGAGTCAAATAAAATCTCCTTTTAATTCGCTTACAAAATGTTTAGCACTAGTGTCATGACATGTGCATGTCTCTTTTCCAGCTAGCATTATTTACGTTTACATTTCTTTGTTTACATAAATAGTCTAAAAGTCAAATAGCAGGTATGACCAACCAAGGCACTTTTCCCATCATTTGATTCGTACTACATTTACATTCGTCTTCGTAAACTTTTATCGTTCTTTCGCTACTCCACGGTGATTTAACTTAATGTCAAACGAAGTGGTTTCGCTTTTTGCGCGGTCAAGCTTTGATATAACAAGATGTTTAACTGTAGCAGGTAAACTATTATATTTTGATTGCTTTAGTGCACATACAGTCATGAATGAATATTCGTTTTTGGAACGAAGTTCCTTATCGCACGTTATGCTCCAGACACATGGCAAATGAGAGCTACATAGAAAAATGTGTAAGCGTGCTGCATCGTCGACCACATCATCGCTTACGATCAGGTGAGATGGTGGTCAAGCGCGAGCCTATCAATAATAATAATAAAAAAAGAATTCGACCGCCACAATTTTCGTTTTAAGGATCGTTGATTTTTAAAGCAATGATAAATCGAAGACTGGAAATTGCTTCTTTGATCTAGTAGTCAATTCGTGCAATATATTATTATTTTAGGACTTTTCCAGTAGCAGACCGGACTCTGGCTTTTTGTCCACTTAATGGCAATTGGCTTGTCAAACTCATAAAATTAACTAAAAATATGTAATAATTATACACCTGACACCATACAATGTAGGATAGTAGAACTTCAAATTTTCCTCCATTGCAAATTAGGTCGTATAACTAAAAATACCGTTCTACCTGCAAATAGCTATTACAGCTAATAAGTGGCTTGATAATTTATGTACACCTGTAATGAGGTTTTACCATACCCTGCATAGTTAATGATATCACAGTGACCGCAAGTAATACGATTGGATACTGGCGGCCCGTAAGTAGAATACCGCGTTAAGTAACACGGGCTAGATAGTTTTATGTGATTATAATAATGTTACGGTGGACAATAATATACTGCGACAACGTGTTTGTTATTTTTAAAACCGGTTATTTATATGGCTGCGTGTCGCGGGTTCTATTCCCGCACGGAACAAATATTTGAATCGCATACAGATCGTTGTTCCGGATCTGGGTGTCTTGTGTATGTACATACACTTTAAATATTAACATACAAGTTTAAATGTTTGTAAATACACCCACAATACAGGCAGAAATTCCTAGTGTGGGGCAACGTTTTTAAAAAAGAAAGAAAGGAAGAAACCGGCTTCATCATATTTTAATCTATACCAATATTATAAAGAGGAAAGATTTTTTTGTTTGTTTGTACCGAATAGGCCCCGAAACTACTGGACCGATTTTAAAAATTCTTTCACCAATAGAAAGCTACATTATTCTTGAGTGACATAGGCTATTTGTTAATCCCGGAAACGGGTCCTGTGGGGTGGCCCACGGGAGCGAAGCCGCGGGGAACAGCTAGTTCTAAGATAATTTAAAAAGGTTGACTATTTTCACCAAACTTTGTCGTTGGTAAGTGTACTATCACTATACTGTCACTTTGTCAAGTGTATGCACTATGGGGATAAAAGATTCTAATATCCTAAAGCTATTAAAATCCATGTTCAATAGACAAACAAATATTTTGTCATAATTATTATCACATTTGTATAAACTCTAGTCATTTATTTCAAATAATCTATTAAGCAGCTTTTTAATAGACAAGCAATAGCGGAAGCTAGTTGCACATTCGCAAACGTAGAAAGATCTCTATGGAGAAGAATCTAAAGAACTAAAAGATTAATAAACTTTACCTATAGGTAATATTAGTATATATTATATATATTAGGACTACGTTCCTTCCTCGTAGCTTACGTAGAGGCGGGACAACAATTTTCTTTTTGTTTCTGTCCCACTGCACTATTCCCAAACCCCTGCAACTCCTTAAAGCCAGAATCAACAGTGGCGACCACTAGCGCAGTGCCGAGGCAATAAAGCACGACGAAGTCCCGGAGAATAAATTTAATTTGGATCCCGCAACGAAATTAATCAGAAAAGAATAACGGAGGAGTAGGAGAAAATACAAATTTTCACTGCCCTCCATACCAGGCAGTAGACTGATAAACAAGGCCTATATGCGCACAAAGTATCGTTTACAACTAGGATAAGCCCAGTTGCCTATCACCAAGGACAAGACGGGACCTCTTGCTAAATTTATTTAAAAATAACGGGTTCTTACTAATAGATTCTAGATGTGATGTCAAACAACGAAGCTCTCAAAATGCCCTATAAGGTACCTCCAGGATCTTGATACTCGTATGAAAGCTTTGCATTGCAAGCATCAAAGTGTTCAAATTGCCTCTCAACACGAGGGGTCCAGTCTAGGTAGTTGATAATCCAAGGGAACCTAATTCCCTTCAATTCGTATCCAATGCTGGGAAATTCTCGAGCACTGCGCTTTTTCTAGGCGAAGATAGGAGTACTTTAGGTGTCTTATCTTGTCAAGTGATTTTGCGGGGATTGCTAGTGTCGTTTCAATCAAATGTCAATTTGATTAAATGCATATTTTATAAGTAATATGCATTTATTAGTAACCTATGCAAGATGATATATGTTACCTATATGTTTATTAATAACTAGCTTCTGCACGCGGCTTCGCCCGCGTAAAAAGTGCTTTATCATCCTAAGGGAAAACAAAATATCCAAGTTTCATCTAAATCTGTTATGTAGATCCAGAGATGACCCCCCACAACCTGACAAATTCACAAACTTTAGCTCTTTATAATATTAGTTTTGATATAGTATTAACATAGATTCGCGATGTATCCTAAGGTTGATGCTCTGAAAAAAATCCAGGTCCGCGGTACTCATAAATTAATGTAAATGACGCAAAAGGAGTATGTAAGGATCGTAACAGGTGGCGTTAACCACCTCTCGATTCCCCCATGAGAAAAAGGCGTGAGTTTGTATTTGTTATACTATAAATCTTTTATTAATACTAAATAACTACTAAAGCGAAACAAGAACGAGTCATAACAACCGTCGCCACTCTGTCATTTAAACTGTGGCTTAACAATGTAAGCGTGTAGTCATTTGTTGCAGTACTCCAGCGCTCGCCGTCCAACGTTTTCTTATGAAGAGCGCGTGTTGTTGTCCCGACTTTTCATTCTGACATCTGTTGCGAATGGCAGCTTTCAGTAGGGATGGGCAAACGAAAAAAATATGTCGATAAATATCGTATCGATGGTTAAAGGCAATGTCGATTTTAATCCGTTCAAAAATATCCTTATTTTGCCAGAGGACAGTATTTTTTATAAAGACAAATAACAGGAAATCTGAAATAATTTTTTAATTGACATTCAGATAAGTAAGTACCTTAATAGAGTTGAACAGAACATAATTTAATTTATTGTACACCTAAATACACATATATTTTTTTAAGTAAATGTGGACGTAATAGATCAGAGTTGCTATAAAGTACACTATAAGTATAAGTATACTATATATATATCGTAATTAATAGGAATTCAATACTATATAATAAACATCGAATATTGATTTAACATGTTTAAAAATATCGACCAATGAATAAATCATATTTTTTTTTTAGAAAATTTTAATACTTCGGTCTTTCGATATAATTTTCCCAAACCTAAGCCCTTGTGGAGTGGATGAGCGTCCATGGAAGGTTATTATTATTCTGCCTTCCCTCTGTTATCAAGTTCAGAGACATGCTTGAAAATTGAGTCAAAGGATTTCGTTTTATTGCAATGCATCTGTTTTTGAAGCCACTTTGGTAAAATGTTTTCTTTTACATTTTTTAACATACTTAGTTGAATATTACAAAAAAAAACCTATATACAATGGCAATGCTGATTCTCTGGCCGAAAAAAATGCTAGCCCGCTGGTCACGTGAAGAGTCGACGAGCTCTTTGCTAATGTCCCGAAAATCTTGATGTGCATTCGGACCCCAAGGACCTAATGTTGCCAGACTCCCCCCAAACGGCTCAAACATATAACTTCCAATTATGTTGTTCTATTTGCGCCTTTACAGGTTTTCTGCACCAGCAGCAGCCGCCCCAGCACAGCCCACCATGCTAAGCAGATGGGATGGCGAAAGGATGTGGACACACGTGCCATCCCACACCAAAGGCCTACCCACCTTCCAAGGCATTATGATCTAAAACAGCTGGCACCCGACCCAGCTGGTGACAGAACCCGACTTATGATGTCATTAATGCTGGCGTGCCGTGCTATCCGACCAGCGCTCCTACTGCAGGATAGGCCATGGTACCCGAGGCGGTCGACTACTTCACCACATTGACAACGATGTGGAGCTCCACTAGGAGCATCCTAACGACTAGTAGCGATCTGAAAGTTGTTGACAGTCAACATAGTACCTATGTTGGATGACGGTAATGCCTGTAGTCAGAAGCCCGACTCCCACTCACCCACAGCCAGCAGGCGAGCAAGCTCTGCAGTATTGGTGGACGTATTTATGAGTTTATTACGTTCCAACCTGCAGAGCTGCTCATCCCAGAGTCTTTGGGCAGATGGGTTTTCGGGCAACGCCGTATTCGGGCAAGCCACTTTCCAGGCGTACATTGTGTTGGTCGAGCAGAGCACTTCACAGTTAACCAGCGATAGTGATACAAAAATGGGGCGCACGGTTGGCGCAGTGGTTGAGCGATTGACTGCTGCGCTGCGTGTCGCGGGTTCGATTTCCGCACGGAACAAATATTTGTATGACCTACAGATAGTGGTTCCGGCTCTGGGTATTGTGTATGTGAGTTTATATGTTTGTAAACGCACCCACGATACAGGAAGAAATTCCTAATGTGGGGCAACGTTTTTAAAAAAATAAAAATGTGGCTAACTTTTCAGTGCTGTGGATCGAAGACAGGAATGCCGGTAGGCTTATACTAGAAATTTTGCGGATCGGCCCCTACTGAAGCGAATAGGTAGTGTGGCTTGCATTTAGGCTCGGTCAATCAAGGCTTCATTGGTTTAATTGCGTTAAGATGAGTTTTGCTGGACGTTTTGACACTACTGTATGAAAAGATGCCTTTACCCTGCAGTAAGACAGTAACAGGATGGTATTATCATATTCTGGGATCTTGTTAAGAGAGGGAGCTGTCTTAACCATCTAAGAAAGCCTTTATATCTATGTAGGTTACCTTCAGTTACACAGTATCGATGTTTACAAGAAGTTACAATATTTTCACCACTATCATAAAAAGTATCTCCAGCTTGATAAATAAATGATAAATGATTTTATTTCTGTAAGTTGGTTTGTACAAACACTTTTACATGTCGATCATATTTTTTAAAACTAGATCAGGTCGGCGTTTCCTATCTGACTACTCTGAGAAGAAAGGCCGAAACAAACTCAGAGGTTCGTTCGATTGATACATTTTTCTCGCCCGTTTTGAAATCGAAGTTAGTGTCATATCAGACGAATTGCATTACCAACCGACATAATTACAGGGAGTCGTATCTAAAAACATTCACAAATTGCGTTTGGCGACCAGCCAGCCGTTCGCCAGATGGGCAAGCTGGATATTGGCGCTCCCTGTGGTGAAGCTATGTACGTTCCATAATAAATTCTTATATTAATATAGGAAAAATAAATTTTCAATAAGTTATGCCCACAAAGTTCTTTATAAATGGGTGACCTATTGCTGATGATAAAGTTTTAATTCCATCAGAACATTTATCACTACACTCAGTATTAACACCGAGTGTAGTGATAAATGTCCTAGAATACAGAGATCGCAAACACTTAAGTATTTGCGATCTCTGTCTATTCAATCATAATAAACAATGGTTCCATAAGTATATACGTAAGTTAATACTTGTACTTCTACCTGTGTTTGGGCCTTGTTGGTGTCCACGTTTCTGGCGGCACTTAAATGCATGTCTAGTACTCTCCGAGCAGTTAATCCCGTTAACTGGTTTATATTTGCAAGAGTTATGGGAAACGCACAGTGCCGATAATTGTGGCGACGCTTGGGGGAGGCCTATGTCCAGTAGTGGACGTCTTTCGGCTAAATAGGTAATGATGAGGAGTAACGGGAGAGATTTATTTATTTAAATCAAGTAAAGCCGGATGAAACAAATTACACATGTAGGGAACAATTTAAAGAACTAATGCAGATGACGATTACGGCGTACATAGCGCAAATAAATTGGTAAAAATACCGCAAGAAGAAAGAGGTGAGGCAAGTAATTAAGCTTCAAAGTCCATTATATTCACCTTTTTAGTTTTTTAACTTTTTAGTCACATTAAATCCACTTACTGTTTTCCACCCTGTGGCAGGCGTGAGTGTCTATCAGATGTGTACTGACTAAACCATAAGATATTCCTCTTAGAAACCACACCGTGTTTACTAATAAACACCGTGTTTCACCTTGACTGACATTGTGTGACCTAGTTTGTAATAACATAACCGGAATTGTACCACCAAATAGGAAGTGTTGTTGATTAAGATGGAGGGAGGAAGCAACCACGTAACTACGTACAGTATTCAAATACGCGGTTTGCGAGGTACATAGTTCTGCTATATGTACAGTCACAAGCATCAATTTGTAGTTGAACTTGTAATTGCTTAACCAGACCTTAAGGTGACGTGTAACATAGAACACATGAGTAAGGCCAAGAAAAAGTGAAGTTCACAAGCGAGATTTTGTTTCGAAATTTCAAAATATTTGGGATACGTGATCAGATCAGGTGATCCGACAGAAATAAATCACCGCTATATGTTTCGGTAGCACTTGCCACGAGATGACATTTATTTTATAATACCCTGGGAGTGATGAATCTATAAATAAGGGCAGTTATGCACAACACGTCCGTGTCCGTGATCCGAGTTCTAAATGTTCTGAAATATTCAGATTATGACGGATAGAGTTCGGATGTAGAGCGTAAGCTTCCCTACAAGAAGTACTACGGCTACTTCGGAACCGAAATTTCACGGACACGGATCGGATGTAGTGTGTAACCGCCCTTACTGTAACCTCATTACAATTTCAAGTACAGCTTAGGAGTGGAATTCTCTCTACAACCTAGGGGTATTTGAGTCAAGAGCGAATAGGTTACTGTAACTAGGCAAGCGAGCTTCATCGTCGATCACCACATTGCTTACCATCAGGTGAGATAGTGTATGGAGCTAATTAATATTTAAGTGGAAAACCGCATTTGAAGTTTGATCATAATATACCTATGCGCCCGACTGTACCTACAAACGGAAATGAGAACCAACATACCAAGTGCGGTGTCTTACAATAACCGCAGAACATAATAGTTTTGTACAATATCTTTACATTTTATCATACGCAACGACTCTTTCCTGCCTGTTTGTGCAACATAATAACGTGAAAAGTACGTTTTTTTTAATTCTTTGATACGTTCTTTGGGGGTGTAGAGAAAGGAGAGTTTCTTTTAGCGATAACAATGTTGTCAATAACCTGAATATATAAATATTTAGATTATTTACAATTATAATATAAAAATAAACAGTGTGAGTTTTCAAGTGGGCGTGGATGGCCAGGAATAACGAGAAACTCTTAACTTCACAAAAATTAAGCCTTAGGTTAAGTTTTCCGTATGACCTTACTTCCCAGAATTTGATTATGACACTGCAAGATGGAGTTACATAGTATGTTTTTTTTTTCCAAAATCAACGGGTTCGATTCCTGGCTAGGAATATTCATTTTTCAAAAATCCAATGATGTTGTTTTAGATTTTATCAAAAAAACTATTTTACAAAAAAAAATACTACCGACTGCCAAATAAAAACACTACAAAGTGATAAAAAACTTTTTTGCAAAAAAATACAACCGACTTCCAAATGAAAAACTACAAAGTGAAAAATAACTTAACTGTTGGAAGTCGGTGTCTTACGTAGGTACCATTTTTTTTCGATATGGACACCGACTTCCAAGAGTTAAGTTATTTTTCACTTTGTAGTTTTTCATTTGGAAGTCGGTTGTATTTTTTTGCAAAAAAGTTTTTTATTTTTCCCTTTTTAGTTTTGCCTACCTAATAGATACGCAAGTTGTTTCCTAAGGTCCCTATAACGCCGAATAGATAACCCGAATAACATGAAACTTGAACATAACCGGTGAAATGAGAGATCTGCGTACCCCTTTAGAGCGTACTGGCGTGATGTTATGTTATGAAATGGTATAAACAATAAACAGACATGCGATTGCAGCAATCCCGAGAGTGTTGCCGTTATTTATTGAAGAGTTCTGTTGTATATCTCCGAAGTTCTTGATCAGACCTTCACCAAATTAAAATGGGACCAATTTCAAAACATACTCTTCCAAACAAAAAAAGAATTTTCAAAATCGGTCCACAATTGACGGAAATATCGGTGAACATACACAAAAAAAAAAAAAAAAAAAAAAAAAAAAAAACAAACAAAGTCGAACATAGAACCTCCTCCTTTTTGGAAAGTCGGTTAAAAAATAACTTTCTCTTTGGAAGTCGGTGTCTTTAGTAGGTACCAATATTTTTCGTTATGGACACCGACTTACAAAGAGAAAGGAGCTTTTCACTTTGTAGTAGTATATTTTTGTAATATATTTTTTAAATTTTTAATTTTTAGTTGTACCTAATATGCAAGTTCTTTAGTAATTTACCTATAATGCCAGATTAGTAGATTATTATCCGAATATCATGAAACTTGAACATAACCGGTGAAATGAGAGGGTACCAAGATGAACTGTACAAATCTGCGTACCCCTGTATACTGGCGTGATTTTATATAATAAAATGGTATAAGCAATAATCAGACATGTGATTGTAGCAATACCGAGAGATTTGCCGTCATTTATTGAAGAGTTCTGTTGTATATCCCCCAAGTTCTTCATCACAATTTGGTAACGCTTGGCATTCTCATACATTTTTCACTTTTACCAATCCCTATGATGACGCATTAGTATTCAATAGAATTTCACTTGTATAGTTAAGTGACAATCAAAGTCACTGCTTTGCTTGAAAAAGAACATTACAAGCAAGAATCTCTATTAGAGACCCCGACCCTCTTTTCACATTTTAGTATATTGAAACTGCTATAAACTGAAAACGGACTAAAACAAATATGAAAAACGTTCATACTCGTAGTTCATAGTAAGACTAATTTGATTTGCAGTCTGGTAAGCTATTAGCTTGATTGTTTTCGCTTGTACTACGAAACGCTGCACACCTATTACGACGCAGACGGTTTACGAGCCAAGCGGATCTAGCTAAATGGTTCTTTTTTTCGTTCCGATCCCGTAGCCAACCACTACGCCCTAGGCTGCATCATAAAACAATGTGGCCTGGAATGACCGCACGGTATCTGAGGCAGGTGCGAGCGCGATTAAGGATTGGTCTCTTGATCGACTAGGTATAGACACGATACTAGATGATTTGCATACGATTTTGTGTCTGGGCATCTGTAGCGTTTTGAGTCCGATAAAGAGATCAAAGCTTTAGTTGGCAATAGTGCGTCGCGAGTAGTTGTAGCGGCCAGTAGATGCTTGACGTGTTTCCTCAGAGTAAAATATAATATCGCTAGCCTTCAGGTCACGTTAGGCCTACTAGAGGCCCTAGACAAGTGACATTCTATCATCGAAAGCGTGGTGACAATGATTGTCAGCAATTAAAATTGCAAAATTTAAAAAACTCCCGACCCATTTATCTTGAAAACACCCCGATTCAAACAGTAAAACGCCCATAATTTTTGAACGACTGAACCGATTTTATTAAAACATAGCTAAGAACACTCTCCACAAAATCAACTTTCAAACAAAAAAACTAAATAAAAATCGGTTCATCCGTTTAGGCACTATGATGCCCCAGACAGACACAGATACACAGATACACAAGTAAACAGATACACCGATACACAGATACGCAGATACACAGCAACACACGTGAAACATATAACACCCCTCTTTTTCCGGCATCCGGCGAGGTCTAAAAAGGCATAATTGCACGGGATTGACAAGCGATATCGAAAAATCACGTGTCCCTTGCCTTCGCTGACATCGAATGCTACTTGTCTAAAGCCTAAGGCCTGACATAGTCATTACGCCATGGACACAAGTGGTAACCACCACTTACTTTCTTACTTTTTAAAATTGTTGCACGTTCTCGCCACCGCGCTAGCTTCTTGCATCCCACAAATATATTGGTTCAAAGACACGCTTAGTCTGTATTACAGTACTATTGGTAGGAATACTAAGTGATCCCAATACATATGACTTAGTATTTCTTATATGATTTTAACTTCAATACCAATGATGAGTGTATTCATTTAATACAAGTTTCTGCACAAAATACGTACGTAGAACTAACTTAACATTGCAATTTTGAGTTGAGTTGATTGCGATGTGCTCATTTAAATTTACACATCCAGTTTGTCAAAGGCAAAAATATTATATATTTCACAGAGCACGTTAGAGCAACGTGCTCTGTGAAATAGACTGCTTTGAAGCAACAGTAAATTTTAATATGAGTTTTACCCTTTGGCAGGCAAAATATTGTTAATAACTTTTTACATTGAACTTTTTACTCTGGCTATCGAAAAAAGGATAGGAAGTTTTTTCCGTGCCCCGGCAAACACGTTGAGCAGTTGGTCCCGGCTGTCGTTTGATGATCTTTGACAGTCGTTACAGGTAGTCAGAAGCCTGATATCCGACACCAGTCTAGCCAAGGGGCATTGTGTTACCCAGGTACTGGGTTGTGAAGATTAGATAGGCAGTCGCTCCATTTAACTGGCTACAACGTTTTACTGCAGAATATGGCCGCGTAAACCGTGTTGAATCCATGTAGTGCCTCGTATACCACATCAAAAAAGTAGTGCAGGTGTATTTTTTTTTTTAAAGTTGATGAAATTTATGGATATAAAAAACATTAAAATACATTTTAAATAATAAATTATCAAACAATATATTTAAAAAGAAACCTAAAACCCAATCAAAATACTTGAAGTTAGTTGTTAGTATTAAAAGTACTTAGTTGTTTTCTTAAGCTAAAATTTCATCATATTCACGAGTGCGGTCAACCGAGACATACGTGAACTGTGTAAACCGTCCTTACTGCTACAAGACGTAGGCGTTGTACGGCGTAAGATATAGACAAGATAAAGTACCGCATCCGAGATGATCCTCCGACCTGACAGGGATTGTCTCTGGTGACGCAAATGCCTGATGGTTGTTATAGGACTGTTGGGCATGTACAAATCGCGCAGAGAACTTTGATTGTACGACGTACGATTTATGTGACGTTCGTATGTGTTGGTACTTTTTGCGGTGGCGTGATGGTGTGCTATCATCGCTTTTACAACATTTCGCACTTTTGTAAGACATAGTCATGTATAAAATAGTGTTAACCTTATTCTGTCTGGTAAGACTCGAGGCCTCAAAATACTAGGCAAAAGGTTCGCCCTGTTTCACTTCAAGGACAAAGCTTCTTATGTATTAGTTGCCCTTGGCCGAGTCGGGCATTTCGTGCGATCTGCTGCTGGTATGAAACCTTCTTTTATCTTTTATTTTCAATCTTTGTAATACTGAAAGCGAGTGTCCTAATTTTTACTCTTTGCTGGTGCTTGTTTTTGCAGACTAAGACTAAATAATGAAATTTATATTATTATTTTTTCGCTTTTCTTACATAACCGTACTGAGGTGAAATGCTATATGCATTTTCTAGCAGTGAACTTTTGTGTGATGCAGATATAAATAAAAGCAAATGGGCTATGATTTCAGAAAGTGGGAATTTTCTGATGAACAACAGAAAATAATATTTTAAGTACTAATATTAAGTACATCCTCCGAAAACTTTCAAAGTTCGTTAAACAGAAACAATAAAAAAAATACCAAATAAATAAACTGACTGCCAAAACAAAACACTACATAGCGATACCATACTAGCTGTCTTTTCCGAAGTCGTTGTCTTTGGTGGTCCTATTTTTTAACCCCCGCCGGAAAAAGAGGGGTGTTATAAGTTTCACGTGTGTTGCACACACAGATACACAGATACACATCTGTGTATCTGTGTGTCTGTGTGTCTGTCTGTGGCATCATAGCACCTAAACGGATGAACCGATTTCGATTTAGTTTTTTTGATTGAAAGGTGAATTTGGCGAGAGTGTTCTTAGGTATGTTTGAATAAAATCGGTTCAGCCGTTCAAAAGTTATGGGCGTTTTACTGTTTGAATCGGGGTGTTTTCGCAAGATAAATGGGTCGGGGGTTTTTTAAATTTTGAAATTTTACTTGTTTTGGTTTTTAGACAGCGATTCCAGATAAGAATGTTACTTTTCCCTTTGTAGTGTTTTGTTTTGGAAGTAAGTTTTATTTTTTAAGTTTCTTATACTTATCGCTTATTAGTTTTGAAAAGTACCTTAAATTAATATGAAAATCATTTACAGCCAAAGTACATCTCATGACGTTTCCATGAGTTCCAGTGCCTACCTTCCGGCTTCATCTTCATATCAGTTCTTTCACTTTGACGTAGGACACCCGTTCGATGATACGATTTTCATCAGTCATAGTCATCATAGTCGATTAACTATTCGAGATATCGGGTATACCCTTGACATACTGCTCATTAAGGAGTTCCAGAACCCATCTGTGGTCTGTTTTCATCAGTTCCATTTCTCCAAATTATACTTTCTGAATGCAATGATTGCATTTAAAAGAAAAGATGCCTACGAATTGTAAATATCTTCATTTTTAGGGTTCCGTAGCCAAATTGCAAAAAACGGAACCCTTATAGATTCGTCATGTCTGTCTGTCTGTCTGTCCGTCCTTATGTCACAGCTACTTTTTTCCGAAACTATAAGAAGTATGCTGTGTAAACTTGGTAAGTAGATGTATTCTGTGAACCGCATTAAAATTTTCAGACAAAAATAGAAAAAAAAAACAATAAATTTTGGGGGCAGATTTTTTTTTTTTTGTCTTCAAACCCATACGTGTGGGGTATCTATGGATAGGTCTTCAAAAATGATATTGAGGTTTCTAATATCATTTTTTTCTAAACTGAATAGTTTGCGCGGGAGGCACTTCCAAAGTGGTAAAATGTGTCTCCCCCCCCCCCTGTAACTACTAAAATAAAAAATTTGAAAACTAAAAAAAAATATATGATGAACATTACCATGTAAACTTCCACCAAAAATTGGTTTGAACGAGATCTAGTAAGTAGTTTTTTTTTAATACGTCATAAATCGTAAACCGCAATTTACCAAGTACAGAACCCTTCGTGTGCGAGTCCGACTCGCACCTGGCCGGTTTTTTTTTTAAATCGGTTATAAAAGAAAGGCCTACATCTCTTGCGTATTATGTATTATATTATATCAGGCGATAGAGGCAGATTAATTGAGTTGTCGTAGGACCGTGGGTCGCTCGCCGGGAGACTGGCTTACTCTCTACGTGACTAGTGACCTGTTTACTCAATTTACTACATATTCTGCTTACGAGAGTTCCTCAACACTTTATTAATAAAGAAATTCATTAACTTGATGTAGTCTTACTTAATCTAGTCTATTAATATTCGGGGTAACTTTATTTGTTTATAAGAAAAAAATCTTAAGTGGTACTGAGGCTCTAGTAATCATCATCATTTCTTTATTTGTCCTATAACAGATGTAACGGCAAGAGAGAGAGAGAGAGAGAGAGAGAGTTCTTTAAGAACTGTTTCTGCTCCTGTACATTCAAAAAGTTTTACCACACTGGAATTTTTTATGGAAAATCCAAATTTATTTTTGGTAATGTCCTATAACTACATGAAGAATATTGTCCTTGTTACATTGGTAGAAGGGCACGAAGATGATGATGGCGATGAATCACTAACTCCAAGTGACTTGTATCTCTCCGAGGCTTCTGGTGGACTACGAAACACGTTTCCTTCTATTCTTCGAAACAAAGGTCACGTTGTTGTTTTGTTTGTCCCCCTTACTACACGTGGCCTCGCCTTTTAGCCTTGCTTAACGCTAAAATTATCCAAATAAAGATTTATGGGTTTCCGTACTCGTAAAATCAGAACCTAGGTTGTATATTTGGCACTGTAATAGAATTTGTGTGACTAGATCAATACTTAAAAATAAAAAAAAAGTTCAGGGCAGTGCGCTAGTGAATATGAAATTTTGCAAAAGATACTTTGCAGAATAATATCGAACCCTTGGCTTGCGAGTTGAATTCGATCGTTTTTCTTTTACATTTTTTTTTACTCTCCTCACGTATCGGGTTTTGTCCTGTCCTACTTAAGGCTGGTATTTTTTACATATAGTTTTTTTGTTACGAAAAATGTTATACCTAATTGTTAAGAAGTTATAAATACGTAAGTAGTTTTATTTTTGTAGTGTTTGAAGGTTTTTTTGCCAATTTTTAAAGAAGGATACGTTGCATCAATTTTTAATTATTTAAGTGAATCTGGGTATAAAACTTATAAATTCAATATACTTGCTACTACTGCGTACTTCAAAACTACAGGAAAACAATGGTTATACAAGTAAAGTTAAACGGTTAATATATTTTGGTTCGGCAACAGGAACTCTGATACAGAATTCGTAAAACGCAAGCAACCCCCTTTTATCGAACGGGGACGAGTTGAGAATACTAATTCCGTCGCTTCTCGGACAGAGAGGCGTAGCTGAACTTTTGTCCCTGTGTTCCATAAAGTTCTAAATCATCTGATTATTAGTTGAACGCGTTTTCTCTCCCATTCCGACGGCTAGTCTGTTCAGAAATGGTATTTGAGGTATGGTTTGCTAGCACTTTCAAGTTAAACAAATTATTTTTATATGCTATTTTATTAAAAACTTACTTTTTATCAGAGGTAAAGATTCTCAAAAAGTACATAATTAGCTAAAGGAACTGACATGTTTCACGAATATATCTCGTGGTGAATCCCAAACACGTTGGACTTTAGACAAATCGTTGTAGCTGATCGCATGTAATTTGGTTCTGGGTCTCTTACTCGCTAGCCGCTAGCTACTGTTGTCATTTTGCAGTGCATTTAAGGTACAGTACTACATTTACAGACTTTTGCATTATTTTTTTCATTATAAAAGGCATTTTATTTTCTTGTAAATAATACATTATCTATCAATTACATAGCTGTAATGTTTATTTAATAATTTATAACTTTCTAGCTCTAGTAACTATGTATATTATTATGAACCTACATATGAAATATGAAAAGAGTTTCATATGCAACTTAGATAAGCAACTTAATTTTTCGAAACAGCAAATAAAATATAAGTTAAAAAAGTCGTAAACAAGGAGAAAATCATGCTGTGCAGGCGGAGGATACACCAGGTTTTGGTCAGCCAGCTCGTGAATATGTAGCCGCCGACTGCACAGCATGATTTTCTCCTTGCTTACGTCTTTTTAGTTCGCTTTTTAAGTAGCCGGGCTTTTTGATTATTTGATATAACTTTTTTTATTTATATCTTTTTAGTTTTATTTTTTTTTCCAATTAGTTACATTTAAACATGCTAGTGTTATATATTCTTGAAATCACCTCTGAAAACCCCACACGATGGGTATGGAAGAAAAAAAATAATTTGTGCCCCCACAATATGGCGCCCAAAACCCGACATTTCTCTATTTTCCAATTTTAATGTAGCCAGTGACACTCGCAGGGTTAAGACGAATCGATTGACGTAAGAATCAACAAAATCGGCCAAAACGTTTGGTCTCTAGAACGCCACATAGGAACAAACATACATACATACATAGACTGATAAACACATTACCCTTCTTGCCGAAGAAGGGTAATGTGTTTATCAGTCTATGTATGTATTCGGGTAAAAAGAGACCCGCAATTAATATTATTTCATATGGTAGTAAAATGTTAATGTCTTAATAGATATCCATTTTATTCAGAACTGTTTGAACGAGAGAAGTTTTTATCAATCAACCTTTGCGTGAATAAAGACTCGAGTATTGAGTAAAGTGAGATTGCCGAATGCTGCAGACTAATTGGACCACCTCTTGTCAACGATATGACGAATCGACAGGACGTGAAATTAAAACTGCACGCTTGTGAACTACCAATATATATGAACAATTAATTTGTTTTTCGTTTTGACAGTGAAGTGCTTATAATTTTATTGCTGTCTGAAGTTAACTTAGGCTTTAATCTCAGTTCACATTGATCCAGTTCAGTAATCCAGTTAGTCAATTTCAATCCAGGACTGTTATGCCAGCACTGTAGCCCATTCCAGTGATGGCATGCCAGTAGTTCCAGTACTGGATCTAAAAGTCAAGCAATGCAATAGCAACTAAAAAATATTACAACAAATCTGTTTTCCTATAAGGGTTACCTATAATTCCTTCATTAAAAATTAAACTCTGCTCGGTTCTAAAAAGAAAGAAAGAAATTGGATTTATTATACTCTATATAAGCCTACAAAAATTTAATAATTATTTGATCGGTCTTTTCACAAGGACTTGATCCCTACATCAGCAATCCGAAATTCTTTTGAGATAATTGTAACGCCAAAAAACACTTAATAACTTATTAACACCTCGGAAGCAGCCGCTTGTGAACAACTCTCGCCAAACATTTATTAAAGAGCTGATTGGCTGCTTTAATATTCTAATTACGAAATCTGCCATCAAACAAAATTGGGATTTAATTGACAAGCATTAAGTTATAAATTCAAGGGTCTGCTACCCGGCAATTCATTTGGAAACGTGCTAAATTTAATAACTTATTAAAGAAAGAGTATTGAAAACTTAACTTGCGGTATATTTTCTTTTGCATCAATTTCTTTTTTGCACTTGTCGGCGAATAATAGTGTATGCAACCAATTGTTGTTATTGTGCAGTGAAACGAAGAAAATATTTAACAAACAATTGGATCAGGAACATAGTGAACTAAATATATGATAAAACATTGAAATAATTTCAATTGCATAGTCAAATAGCTCCATACATTTTCGTTCCACTAAATTAACAGACTGATATATTAGAAGCTTGCTCAAATACGTTGAACGGTGGGCTTTTTAGGCGAATGTCTTATGTAACAAGGAATATACGAATTTTGACTTTTTAGGGTTCCGTACCTCTAAAGGTAAAAAAAAGAACCCTTATAAGATCACTTTTTTCTCCGTCTGTCCGTGTGTCACCACTGATTTTCTCAGGAATCGGTGAACTTAGCCAGTCTTATTACAAAAAGCGGTTTAACTAAAAACACAGGTTTAAATCTCTATAAACCACGGTTTAAATAAAAATTATATTACAAATACTGGTTAAGCGATAAACCATGGACCATATCATGGTCTAACGCTAAACCTCGGCGGCCCCTAGTTTAATGGTGGTCTAAGTCGTATCTGTCAAAGTTTTTCTTTTGGGTTATAGAATCTTTTTAATTATGTTGTGTTGTTTTTACCCGAAAATGGATATTAACATGGTGGATTTAATTGATATTGAGGATATAACTTTTTCCTCGGTATTCCGATTTTCAGATGTTTTTTTTGTTGGTCCATCACAACACTTAATATTTTAACACGTTATTAACAAAGAGGCAATTGTTATAATAGAGACTTGGAGAACTTAAAAATCCAAAGCCTAATGATTAATGAACTTTGTTCAACGAGCGATGGTTTTGTTTATTGTTATGGTTTCATGTAACGCGCGAGAATGTTACGTTTCGTTACACGTACGTAGATGTATTATTAGTAATTAATACGAATTTAAGTAATCTGCTTAAACCTAAACAAAACTGCATTCGATAAATGACTAATGTTTATACATGCAAAATAATAAAGTGTCAATATTTTTAACACTCCTAAACATCATTTAATCCTTATCGTATTATCAAAACGTTTTCTTTTCTGGGCATACAGAACGTTGCAATTGAATGATATTATGGTGAACGAATGATATTTGTAATAATCTGTGGTTGACATATTGACAATGGTTCAAATGACGGTACTAAGAAGACCAGGGTTTTTTTAAGTTTTGTAATACGGACAAATTTAGACCATGGTTTTGCAGATAAGCCTGGACTTGATAGGCCAGGTTTAAACCAAGGTTTATTGAGTTTTTTGTAATAAGACTGAGCAATTTGAAATTTATACTTGATACTAAGGTCTATAGTCCAGTCATATAGTAAGGTGTATAAAAGTCAAGGTCCTGAGTCAAAACGTTAAAAAGATATGTGTTAATTTAGATTTTCGCGAAAACTTGTAAGTACCAAAATTTAACTTAATTTTCAACATTTTTTATTCTTCGGAATGTTCCCTTTATTTCTACATTTTTTTTTTTTTTTTTGGGACAATCCCACCGCACTATTCCCAAACCACTGCAACTCCTAAAAGCCAGAATCAACAGTGGCGACCACCAGAAAAGCGCCGAGGCAATGAAGCTCGACGAAGTCCCGCAGAATGAAGTTACCTGTCTTGGATCCCGCAACGAAATTAATCAGAAAAGAATAACGGAGGAGTAGGAAAAATGTAAATTTCCACTTCCCTCCATATCAAGCAGGAGACAGAACAAACAAGGCCAATAGGCACAAAGGGTCATATACAACTGGGATAAGCCCAGTTGCCTAGCACCACGGATAAAAAATTAGCATTAATACATATTAGGGTCCTAACATTGTGAGCTGTTATATTTGTTTCCAATAATAGGTATAGGTATGGTTTGTACTGTAAGACCTTGCTGGTAACCAAAATTGACATTTCTAGGTCAACCGAAAGTACCCTATAGGTTTTGGGTCGAAAACCTATATGCTGCCGTGATATAACTAAAATGCCGTTAACTGGTCGATTTTGAAAAAAATATATATATCGATAGATATTTTTTTCTCATTAATATAGCATCAAAAGAAAAAAAACGACCAGATGTCAGATAACGGCATTTTAGTTCTATGCCTCCTCCCGTGATATAAAAGGCGTAACTTTATGTATGAATGTTCATAAGTTTAACTCAAGCTTTGCAGACTTGTCTCCTTCATATTCCCTTTAACCGAAAACTTGTCACATCATACATTCAATATGACATTATAAATGTAACGGAACTTGACTCCAAGTGCCACCACACTGTCCGTCACCACCGTCTGTTGCAAACTCTTTGTTACTTTTCTATTGGCCGCGACACATCTCACAACTGAGTCGCTAGATTGGTCGAGAATTCTATCCGAGACGAAGAGACGCCATTTTGTCCTGCTGCTTTTAAAGCCTAAAATAAGACAACTTAGGGTTTATGCCAGCTCGCTTTTACCAGGAGTTAACGGTCAAACAAATCTTCCTTTTAGCCATAATATCACAGAGAGATAGCTCTCTGCTTTGAGAGCTTTAAACTCTCTTTTGAGAGCATGTTTTTCCACATTACACGTTAAGAACTTAGTAGGACTGCACTGTAAGTTAATATAATCGTCAAATGGAATTTCAAGACGTTTGAAGTCAGACGTCGCGTCGTCCAATTCTGTTTGCAAAGACGGGAGTCCGTCTTTGCTGTTTCAAAAGTTATTATTTATTTATTAACTTGCTACGCGTCTCGTCGTCAAATGGAAAATATGAATGTGTTGTGCACATGGCCTTTACTAGACGTTATAATATTATTGTGAAAACCGCTTCTAAATCCTCACATAATTTAAAAGTACGAAGCGAATACGCTAAATAAACGAAATTTCATTTTCCTCCTCCTAGCCTGAGGCCATCCTACAGTTACTTAAGCTAATTATAAGCTTTTCATGGCCCCGAGAGGTCAAAAAACGTCCCTTTCATCCGAAATAAGACGTATTCCCAGTAACAATTACCCTGAAGGGTATATTTCGATCCTGAAAGGTTTATTTACGGTTTTACGTTCGGGTCAGGGTCAAAGGTCTCTTTAGGGTTGACCCCTAAACAAGGTCAGGGCGCTGACAGGTAAGTGGACAGTTGAAGCGATGGTTACGAAATACTTCCTTTATTTACCAATAGGATGAAAATTTGCGTCACATATTCGTAGAACTTTAACGTTCGTTTTGAGAAATGTTGCATTATATATTGTCTCGGTAGGTCCACAAAAAGATAGGGAGCGACCTAGATTCATTTTTACAAGTCTTTTAAAAGATTAACTTACACTTTCATGAGTCTAAGAAAAGCGGTAAGAAGGAAAGAAGGCCTGATTAATAGAAACATAACATCATACCAATATTCGCCGAAGGCGTAGGGAGAGGAGCAAGAGTGGAGCTTTAAAACAGATGGTGGCTGGTCCAAGCCGGAGACGCTTTGTGGCTAACGAAAAGGTCAACATCGTCAACTTGGCGACAGCTGACAGGCCACTATTTTGCCTTGTGCAGTTATTTGATTCGATTACATTGCTCTATTGTGGTTGCCGGAAAGGCACCTTAGTTGTCACCAAGGCGCCAACCACATCTTAGGCAGAGTTGTACATGTGTATATATTACCTTTTCAAAGCTAAACTACAGAAACACCTAGTCCGAAAACTAGTTCTACAAACTTGTCACATAGTCACCATTGCCGTTAAAAGACATCCACTACTGGACATAGGATTTCCCTAATCACCGCTACATGACGTTGACGTGATGTTCACAATCCTGTATTTCTCGCATCCAGCGAACTACCGCGGCCCTCACTAGGTCACCGCTCTACCATGGCCTTTAATACAAAACATGACACGCGAACTATAAGATTAGACATAACATCTAATATTACGAACGTTATGTCTCTATTTCATTTTATATATGTCATGGACCAAGTGATTAATCAGGGCAATATGTATAATGTCCGGGCATTATGAATCTAGTCAAGACAAATCGGGCAATGTAATACATACTGATTTAATCTTCTATATTTATCACATTGTCTGGCCATTATTAATATTGCTTCGTAACGGTTGGTCGATTCGATAATAATGGTCAATGAATTAGGCCAAGAGCGAGCGAAGCCTAATCGGGAGCTTAGGGCACCCCTTCACGGATAGGTTAGGTTCGTATGAGATGACGGGAGCTGAAGTGAGCGAGCAAAGCTAGCGGACTCGGCTCCCATTATCTCCTTCATTTATTATTTATATTTTATTTTTAGGTTATTTTAGACCCTGCAGACAGAAATAGGACTCCGTCAACTTAGTTGATTAAATAGTAATCGTACACCTATTTTATAATAAAACCAATGTCAACATTAAAATAATAAAAAAATAACACTTTTTTTTACCCGGCTCAATAAGTGATGGTCATTATTAGAATGCCCGGTCAATTTAATTATTTCAATAGTTTTCATCATATTGCCTTCTCATATTGGGCATTTTTCAAATTGCCCGGACATTATGTATAAATGACGTATTAATCAATTGGTCCCTAACATATACCTTATAACCATTATTAACTCACTGGCCGTATTTAGCGCGGCACAAATGAGCAGTTAGTTCCATAACACATGACCTGATTTGTGAAGAATTTAAAATGTGACACACTGGCCGGCACAAACTTATACTGCTTTTAATTACTTTGAAACACGAACGCTGGCTTAATCAAAAGTTCCGATTTTATGCTCAACCTGCATTTAAGACTGTGAAAATGTGACTAAATGACTGAATGTCTCTGACTGTGTGTGTCTCTGTGTAAATGTGTGACTCTGTGTGTGTGATGTGTGTGTGCGACTTTTAAAAAAGAAGTTTTTTTTTTAATCTTTGCCCCACACTAGGAATTTCTTCCTGTATCATGGGTGCGTTTACAAACATATAAACTCACATACACATCACCCAGAGCCGGAACAACTATCTGTAGATCATACAAATATTTGTTCCGTGCGGGAATCGAACCCGCGACACGCAGCGCAGCAGTCAATCGTTCAACCACTACGCCAACCGTGCGCCCGATTATAGTCATTGACATATATTGAAAGGACACGACGGATCGGGCATTTGTCTGACGCCACAATTTGGTCATAATAGACCAAAGCGAATTCGCCAGGCGGACAGATATCTTTAGCGGTGGTAGTGTGCGCGAAACATTAAAATTGCCGTGGTTCTTGTATGTTTCGGTGAACGCGTGCAAGTAAACTTTTGGGGTCCGAAGAACTTAGACAAGTGACATTTTATTATTTAATTATGTAATAATGAAATGGCAAATATTTTGAATAACTGCACATGCTCTAGTAACTTGATAAATAAACATTTGTTTTAAAATGATTTATATACAACCTTAATGAATTCAAACCAATATTTTAGTGAAGTCGGGGGACCAGTAACAGTAAAGAACTGTTCCAAGGAACCGTCCTCCGACTGCAATGAAAAGATTGATCATTTAGCTTGTTTTTATTTTTTTAAATTTCAATGCGAAAGTAACTCTGTCTGTTTTGTTTGCTACGTTTAAAATGAGAATCACGTCTAAACGGCTAGACGTAATTTTTTGGAAAAAAAAATTTATTTTATTAGACCATTTTCTTAATAATTTCATTTAAGCTGAATTTGAGTTTTATACGTATAACATGGTATAAAATTTCTAAAGTTATGTCTAAAACGGACAAAAACACGACAATCGCACCAAAACCGCTGGGCGTATTTTAATGAAATCGACACCATCTCAAAGACAATTTAACTATCTACATTTTATCTGAAGCTTTTTTTTTAATGTCATAGAATAATAAGGAAAGTACAAAAAACTACAAAATTTTGGGTCGCGCGGGTGTGAAACGAGGGCGCGTTTTGTTTCCTCAAGGTCGTTGGCGTTAGTCGTCCTCTTAAACACTGGATTTTTTTATGAACTGGAATACAGATACACTTATAATTGGACTTTAGAGAAACACATAGGACACTTTTTTATTCCAGAAGAATGTTCTCCCTGGGATAACTTTCAAGCGGGTGAAACCGCTGGCAGAATCTAGTTACTCGCTAGCGCAAAAGTAACTATGTCTATATGTCTGTCTACTTATTTGATAAATTTTCATGATGAATTCTTTTAACCCGAGAGTACGTTCATTTGTGGTAATATCCGCACTTTACAAAAGTGATGCCTTGCGCCGAAGCTAGCAATGCATACGTAATTTTTCAAGCCACGCGCCCACAGATTTAATTTAATAGCCGGGTTAATGTTGGATGGCAATAATGTAAACATTTTTGCATGCGATTGTATTGACCTTGCTGTGATGGGTTGGTGTCACGAGACAGACCCTGATCGATACGAAGGTATGGAAGCAAGATACGGTGAAGGCCGTCCTACTTATTTTATTTTAATACCTTGTAGGTGTAGGTTAAAAACCTTGATTTTGGTCTATATTGGGTATTTTCTAATGATAAAAGACAATTCTATATCAGTCAAACTTATACAGTTGAAGGCTAAGCGTTCTACTCATCTTATCTTTGTTCTGTTCATTTTATTTTCATCAATAATACCTTTTAGGTAAGTATACCTTGTAAGTTATAAAGACAAGCGTTTTTTCAAAAAAAAATGTATTGCTCATAGATTGTTTGGGCGAAAACACAACGTTGAGTTAGTTCGCCTTTTTTCAAGAACTATAAAGTTACTTACCGTCCTATCTATTTAATTTTCATACCTAAACCTTGTAGGTGTAGGTTAAAAACCTTGATTTTCATAATAAAAGAGTTTCTGATACTAAATGAATTTTCAAAAAAGCAGTATCTCTCAAAGATACACCACGGCTTACCGTCCTACTTATTTTATTTTTATTTTCAATACCACTGTGTAAGTATGTGTTAAAAGCCATGATTTTTGTAATAAAAGGTATTTTCATGATGGGTATTTTCTAAATATGATAAAAGAATGCTCTGTTTCACTCAAAGATACACCGTTGAAGGCTTACCGTCCTACAATATACGACCATTTACTTCTATAATGGGTACTTAAAAAATCACTAACCCAACTACTTAGTAACTGAACTAAAAATATATACAACAAGACAAGAAGAAAATCATGCTATGCAGTCGGAGGATACACAAGGTTTTAGTCAACCAGCTCGCGAATAATAATATGTATCCGCCGACTGCATAGCATGATTTTCTTCTTGTTTATATCCTTTTAGTTCGCTTCTTAAGCAGTCGGGTTTATTATTTTTCAAAAATGTCTAGGATGTAAGGGGGTGCATTGGGCACCGGCAAACTAGGGATATCTCACTGCATCGAGGGGTTAGACAAGGGGACGTAATTACCCTGAAATTATTTAGCAACGCGGTAGAGGATATGCTTAAGACTCTCGACTGGGAAGGACGTGGCATTAATATTAACGGCGAGTACATCTCACTCTTGAGATTTGCGGATGACATCGTCATAATGGCAGAGTCGCCGCATGACTTGCAGCAGATGCTGGCCGGCCTAGCTGACTCTTCTGCACCCATCGGTCTTCGGATGAACATGGGAAAAACCCTAAGTTATGTTCAATTCACACGTCACTCCGGGATCGATTTTGGTCAACGGCGATGCTCTCAAGTTGTTCGATAATACGTTTATCAAAGGCAAACTCTGCATTTGGTAAGAACAATTTTGAGAAGGAGGCTAGCCGAAGAATACAGCTGGGCTAAGTGGCATTTGGAAAACTGCATCGAGTCCTCTCGTCAAGTATTCCAGAAAGCCTGATGACTAAAGTCTTCAACCAGTGCATACTACATGGTATGACCTACGGTCCCAAGATGTGGACACTCATAATACGGCTTGTCTATCAGTTCAAAGTTTCTCAGCAAGCTATGGAAAGGGTTTTAAGGGATCGAATCCGAAATTAGGTGATCCGGCAGAGAACGAAAGTGGTCGTCATAGCTTACAGAATAAGTAAGCTGAAGTGACAATGGGCCGGACATATAAGTCGTAAACCGATGACCGTTGGGTGTTCTATTTTTTTTATCGATAGGCTCGCGTTTGACCACTATCACACCTGATGGTAAGTGATGATGTGGTCGACGATGAAGCACGCTTACCTAGAAGAAACCCTTGACTTAAAGACTCCCAGGTTATAGCTATCAGGAAATACAGACGCCGCCGACGCCGGCAGGGAGTTCCACTCTTTTGCTGTACGTATAATAAAAGTATTCCATGCATGATAGAACTTGCGCTTGATAGAAGTTCAGCAACTTTTCTGGCGTAAAGCATCGTCTCACTTTTGCAAGAATCCTCAACTTTTTGGCACCCAGCGAAACTTTTGCCTGAATGAATCGAATCGTTAAGCTCCTTAAATTCTGAGTTGAGCTGCACGGTTATTGACAAATGCGTGCACTGACTGGACCGGTCCACTCAATCTGGTTGGCTCAAAAGCACATTTCAGATACCAATCTACATGGTCTTCACATGATCTAAACAAAATTATGTCTGGACTTTAAAACATACTGTGAATTCTGAGTTTGTTTCGACCTTTCTTCTCAGAGTAGTCAGATAGGAAAGGCCGACCTCATCTATTTAAAAAAAATATGATCGACATGTAAAAGAGTTTGTTTAAACCAACTTACAGAAATAAAATCATTTATGAATTAATGAATGCTTGGACCAAAGTTGAGGTTTGTTTTTAAGGTAACCCCAACCACGTGTTCTTGAGTGGAGACCGCGAACTGGTAAACGTAAGGTAGGACGTCCTCAGGCTAAGTGGAGCGACGCTTCTTCGAACTTCGCAGGGTGGCTGGTAGGAGCTGGATGACAGTTGCCGAAAATCGAAACGAATAGCGTGCAATTGGAGAGGCCTATTTCCAGCAGTGGACTGTTAAATTCTGATAATGATGATGATGATGGCAGTGGAGTAAAAAGAGAAATCTTTGTATCACTCAAGACTCACTGTTGAAGCTGCCTCCTATTCATATTATATTCGTCCTTTAATACAACTTAGGTGGATGTTACAAATCTTGATTTTTGTGATAAAGTTTTTTTGATAATAGTTATTTTTAACTACCGACAGAAAAAGAGGTCAGTTTTAAGTTTTACGTGTGCACCTGTTTGTGTATCTCTGTATCTGTCTGCGGCATCATAGCTCCTAAACAATATATCTAAAGATAAAGATATCGTGTTGTACAAGTAATTAAGTATTTAATAGATTGTCGATCGAAGCGTGTCTACTACTAGATAAATTATGAAGCATGAAATAAAAAGGTTGGGGAGGGGGATTCCTAAGCTTTTATTTTTTATATGTCTTAAGAAATTTCTCATCATCATCATCATCATATCAGCCGAAAGACATAGCTGCACATAGACCTATCCCAAGCATCGCCACATTGACCGGTCCCCTGCGTCTCGCAACAAGCGGATCCCCGCAACCTTCACCAGGTCATCGGTCCACCTAGGGGGAGGCCTTCCAACGCAACCTCTTGAAATATCTATGCCTTCAGAAATCTATCAGACAAAGGTTTGCTTAGAAAAAAAAAACAAACTTTAACTTAAGCTCGCCTTTGTTAATGTTAAATTCAGTTACAACGAATATTATTATTAAAGCAACCAATTGTTAAATTTATTGATTATTATGTTTGGTATACAATATATAATTAATAAAAGGAACTGTCTATTCCTGCAACATCAACTCAAAGAACACAACTAAAGTCAAACGATAGAAAAGTTAGATACAGCTCACAAACTTCGTCAGTCTTCGCTCTAATTAGTATTCCAGAACCTAAGTTACTTCTTGTGTAAGAACTAAGCTCAACTTGCAGTCTATTTCCTGCTCTATTGTAATCACTGGATATCGATTCGAAACTTAATGTTATTGATATCCTGTGCAGCTAATTGACGTATAAAACTTTGTATTTCAATGCAATCTAGCCGTAGCCTGTTCTATTATCAGACTACATCAGACTACAAAACGTGGATCATCATTACGCTTTGAATGTTTTGGGAATAATTTCATTGTGCATACGTCTAAGAAATGGAATGCTCTGCCGGAGTCAAGAACGAATAGGTTACTTCTAGGCAACCGTGTTTCATCGTCGAGTATATCATCGCTTACCATCAGGTAAGATAATTGTCAAACGCGAGCCTATCAATAATTATTATTGATAGGGAGGAGAGAGCAGCTCGTGTCTAAATAATAACAGCCGCACTGTTGGAGCATCAAGGTTAAGCAACGCTTGACAAGGTCGGTCCGTGGATGGAGGACCATTTCAACATACTGAGTTTCCTCCGTGCCTAGGAGAGCACGTTAAGCCATTGGTCCCAGTTGTCATTTGAATATCTTTGACAGTCGTTACGAGAAGTCAGAATCTTGAGAACTGACACCAGACTTGCCAAGGGGTACCGTGTTACCCAGTTACTGGGTTGTGGTGGTCAGATGGGCAGTCGCTCCATGTAAAACACTGGTATTTAGCTGAATCCGGTAAGACTGGAAGCCGACCCCAATACCAAGGCAGATTGATTGATAGGCTCGCGTTTAATAAAAAAATATCTTGGAACGGAGAATAAAGCAAAAGCTTTTTCTGTCATTCAACGTTAAGAATAATAAGGTAACTAACTAAACTAACTTCAAACTAATCTACTTAAAGTTAGTAGTTAGTAGTCGATAAAGTTTATGCAACTTTGATGAAGCGAGTCAAGAGTATAATATGTTATTTGAGAAACAGCTCGTTCATAGCGTACACAATATGAGGGTATTCATTGTCCCTGTAACTTTTAATTAGCTTTGTGCAAAGACGGGTAATTAATATTTATCAACAAGTTTCTGTCGGGAAATTAACAATGGATGTTTATTTATTCTGTTATGTAAAAAACAATGACAAATAAAATGAGAACGTCTGTGAGATCTTATGAGTTCCAAAATAGAAATCCAAATTTCTGAATTATAAATTTAAAGTCGATTAAATTATTTGTGAAACTCTAGACTCAAAACCTATCAAACTTTAGCATTTAGACCTACTGATCTATTCAGAAAACAGCTCTATGTACCTACGATCAAGGGTACCGACATTATTAAAAAAAACAAGATACGAAGAAAAAATGGGAAGGTGTACATATCAAAGACTATTTAAAATCTTTTCTAGATTAAAACAAAAGTAAATGTGGCTTAGTAGAAAAACACGAAAAAGCTGCATACCATTTTTGAAATTTTTCAACACATTGGATCATAATAACATCACGCTAACGGCCACTATTGTGTGTCGCAAACGTCAACAGTGTTTCAATCCGAGATAAATCGAATGACTAAAGCCCTGCGATTTTCACAGTTTTTCACATCCGCCCGTCTGGTGAAATTTATCACAATGTGAATTGCATCCGACAGGTTTTAAGATCATGTTCAATGTTGATTTAGTTTAACCCGAGTTGATTTGACTCTTTTCACATGTAGTTTGGAGCTATCCTCGAAAAAATGTTGGAGTGAAATTGGCTTCGACAATTTTTAAGATGGTTGTGTGTGTGGATGTTAATATTTTGTGACAGTATTTTTCCTCATTGTTGTGGACGTGATTTCAAGGCTTTCACGGAATTTATACCGAGCTTTGTTTGGGTAGACTTTCAGTCATATCTGGTGGTGATAAAGCCCAGTATTTTACGTCGCAGTAGTGATACAGGCGGATGTTAACGGAAATGCCAGGAGGAGGCGCCGTAGAAGGACATACACGGATCTTATTGATGATGTTCTTCAGAAATGCCAGGTGCGCAGCACTCATAACATACGAGCGTATATGACTCGATGTATAAACGTAAATAAAGCAAAAGGAGTTTGTAAGGATCGTAGCAGGTACCTGTCTGTAGTTTCTGCCATCCTGGCAAAGTGTGACTGTGTGAGTTTATTTATTTATTTACACACAAAACACTTAACAGGGAAAAGAAGGAATATAGATAGAAGAGCACAAAGGTAGGTACTGCTTAATTCAATAGAAATTTCTTCCAGTAGAACTGCGACAGGAAAGTTGGATGATAGACGAAGACACAGTGTGTAGAAAGAAATAAGGAATGTATGAGTTTATTAATGTGTGTTAATGAATTAAGGAATGTATTGCAACTGCAAAAATAAAAGATACACACGATCTCTACAAACCAGTGACTGGGTAATATGATACCCCTTGGCAATCACATTGGGCACCCACTTTAACTGGCGTTAAAGCGGAAAAAAAATATTACACCAATATGGCACCTGCGAAAAATATCGAATACCTCAGGTGCCGTTAAAACGGGTGCCCAATGTGGAATACGTCCTTGGCAAGATTGATGGAACCAATCAAATTTTTAGGTAAATTATTAACTTTTTATAAAATGACCATAAGTATAGTAAAATAAAAGCCTACTTAAATCAAAGAGAAAACTGAAAGGCCGAAACTTTTAATTTTAATTGGATGTTGGTTTAATAATATTATAGGACTGTTATTCCATGGCCATGTGACCACACCTCTTTAGGCTTTAAAATTGTAGAAACAACTAATTTTGGATAATTAATTATTGTTGTTGTTTTATTGTTGTACCATATATATGACGCCGCGTAGGCGTGAATTTGCTAATTTATTATCCTAATTAATCGTTTTATGTGTCTATGTCTATTTAAGTTGGGTTTTGAGTTCAGCGCCATCTATTGGCTCACTGTGGAATCAGTATTGATTCATAATTCATATGCTAATTTTAATGTTTAATTAATACGAGATGTTTAAATTAAACAGGAACACTTATTGTAGGACTTTTGGATTTGTTCTCATTTTAACTATTGCACATTTGACGAAGCAAATGTGTTTCATTATGTTATTCTTATTAAGTTGTCAAACAATGGCGGATGTTATAATTTCTATGACCAATAACCAGATTTAATAATTTAATACGAGAACTAAACAAATTTGAGTAAATGATTAAATACTAAGAAGTCATAAGACTATTTTACACAGCTATGTAATAATGAGAAACTTTCTAATTAGTAAGATTGTTAGATCACCGGAAACTTGAATAGTTTTGTTATTAGATGACTATTTCAATAATAAACTACAAACCACTTTGTATTTGTGAGTATTGAGGTTGTTTAATGTTAAAATAATTAACTGATCAGCATTTTAGTATTGTTTGCTAACTTTACTCAACTATCCAAGTAATTAGTGTCTAAACAAAAACTATGGAAGTCCCGCCCATAGTAGAGTACATGCATGGCGCGTACGGTGCATGGTGTGTGTAAAAAATAATAACTGTAAAACTGTTTAATAAATCTGCTAATTGAATAGATGTTTGAAAACCTAATAAACATTGCCTGTAACTAAATCAAATAAACACTCTTGAGTTTCAATCCAGTGTTGTGTGTTATTGAAGTAACCCGCTCCAGTCAAGAATAAAGGAATTGCCTCTAGACATTGGGGTTAAAGATGGCGGTTCTACTATACATAGGTACTTCGACGTGACATCAGAATTGGGCTCAGCTCCCACTATCGCCTTCTGCCCATGCTATGAAAGCCATCCGAAGAATTTTGTACAACATCGCCAGCGCCGAGGGTATGGCAAAAGATTTTCCTATGATAATTTCCAAGAGTAAGCGATGCCCAGACATAGGCGAAAATAACTGGAATATTTTTACGTGAACGATCTGAACTCTATTGAAACGACAGAAATAGCTACTGACTAGTGGCATGGATGCTGTCCTACACCATTGTGGCCAAAACTTTATACAGCACAGAATGACCGAAGCAGCTAAACGAACAACTTGATCTGTCCATTGATAGATTCCATCATGGTTGAGGGGAGTATTCTGTTTTTTTTATTTATGTAACTTAACATTCTTAATTATTTTCATCATACAAGGCAAGGTCAGTGACCTTTTGTGTGACAATTTTAATCAATCTGCCTAGTCTTTTCCCAACCAAGTCCGGGACAGCTTCCATTCTAACTGGATTCAGCTGAGTACCAGTGTTTTACATGGAGCAACCAAAACCCAGTAACTGGGTAACACAATACCCCTTACTGACTGAGTGGTCCCTGCTGTTGTTTGTGTGGCAATTTGTGGAATTAAAATGAATGAAACGGCTTAAATTACTCCATAAAATAAGACAGCTGACTAGGAACTCAATGTTATTGTTTAAATATGGTTCTTTTGTCTTAAGAATTGCAATGGCTCAGTTATTTGAGAAATTTTATTTTATTTGAGGAGTATGTAAGGATCGTAGCACGTGGCAATCTGTGGTTGCTGCCTATCCCCATGGGGACAAGGTGTGAGTGTATGAATGTTAAACAATTCAAAGTACCTACGTTGAGTTTTGTACCGGACAAAAAGTAACAACTTATTTTTATAGCATTCATTACATTTAGGTAGCTAAAACAAAAGTTTAGTAGGTAAATAAGTTAAGTAAGTTACAGAATGTATGTGCAACAGAAGTAGTAAACATTTGGCAGAAAGTGCCATGACATATTCATGTTGACGCACTAATTGGCATTTTTGCAATTTATTGTTTTTACCCGACTACCAAACGGGGTTTATTATTGAATAATGTGGAACCCGTTGCATGTCATACTTTTTTTAAAGTAAAGTAAGATAAGAAAATGTATTAACACATTCCTTAAACATGAAAAGCACAACAAATAAAAATAAAATTATAGTGTGCTCAAGAAAATACTTACAACGATTTGCATTTAAGTAGCTGGGGTGAGAATAATTGTTTGGTTACAAGACTAAACAATATTTAAAATATTATCTGGAGGTTTTTGTAGAGTGAGTATGCATCTAATATAAATGTATTTGTATGAATGGGTGAAAGGGTTGTGATACACCTGGGTGAGTCATTACAAACTTTATAATCAGGGTAAGTATCAGCAGAGCTTCAGTTCATGCATAATCATAATATAATAATAAATAGTCATAAGCTGATAGCCACCTGGTAACTTTTAATTTACAAGTAGGTACGCTTAGTATGTGTGAGTAACCTATTATGTATGGACCTTGTGATTTTTGGTAAATTAATGGTCCTGTGTATGTAAGACATATTTGAGTGAATCTAATGTGATTACTGTGTTCCATCTTATCTGTCTACATGATCTGGTAGATTTGTTTTGGCTATGGGGTTCTTGACAGTGATAGCGCTATAAGTTAAATCTAATTAAAAAATTGTCTGACCCTACATTCTTGGTTCAGACTGTCAGTTGGATACTGATGGGGCCTTTTATAAGCTCTAAGATTTATGCTTGTTCAAGTTAAGTTCGTTATAATAAAGTTTATTTAATCATTCAATATTTGAGAACCTTCCTAATGAATTAAATCTCACAATGGGTTTAGTTGAATTTTACTTGTTATGGTACATGGGTGTAAATAGATTAGTAATTTCTGACAGATTTCAAAGCTTGTTATTGGATGCACTTGCACAGAATAAAAACAATCAAAAGACAGGTTTGTTTTTGATAATTTGTCACTTTTAGCATTTAATAACTTTCTTTTCTTTTTGCAACTTTTTACCTAGCTTGTATTCAAACTTGTTCACACATAAATGTTTTGTAATGAAATAGGTTTGTAATAGGTGTGTAAATAGGTTGTTGTGTGTGTGGTATGCAAACATGCATCATTAAAAGTAGTTTTCAACATGTTTTAACATTAATCTTTAGCTAGTGCAAACACCGTCATAAGTAATGCAGCAATCTTCATAGTTATTCATTTCAGTGTCATCAGATTCTAGTTAACTTTGAATTACTCACTTACTATTTCAAAACAATAACATAATTTAATTGTTATCAGTACTAACTCCTACTTATTTAAATATTAATAGGATCATCTTTTCTTTTATTATTATTTATCTGTATACCTTCTCACATTCCAGATTCCTGTGTCATATCAAAAATCAAAATGGTTACCTACATAGTCAAGTATTATCAAGGATGTGGAAACAAAACTAAAAATACCTGGTTTGCAAGTGACCGTGTCGCCGGGTCAGGACCTTAGAAGCTACCAACATACATACAAGCCACCAAATAGAGGTCAGCTGAAAAATGACTTCCAGCCCAACATAACTAAAGTAAAAGGTGAGAAGTTTTCAAACTATCTTCTACTCACCTCGCTAACTGATACGGTGTTGTTGTATCAGAAGGCTCAACACAATAGCCATGTCGAATAACTACATGACGCTTGTGCATGATACTACCATGCAACAAAGTACTTTTAAATTATTATTCCTGGGTTCAATTCCTAGGTTGGGCAAAATTTGTTTATGGGGTTTTTCCAATAGGGATTCCTCTGTAGCAGCCCAGAGTTTTGAAATTGGTGAACCCCCATGCTTCAAAAAGCATGTTGAGCCATTGTCCTTGTGCACCATAGTACCTCCTTATGCAGATGGCTCAACAGTCAGGAGGACTACTGTTATTATTATGTTTTTGTAACTCGTTTCAGTTTATGCTATTCTATTGTCATATTTAGTCAATTATAAAAATGAATAATAAAACAAGCTCTAATTATTGAGATGTCCAATAACCTATAGCTCTGGAGGCACTTAATAAAATAATAGGTTATATCAACACCAAACTATCAGCATCCATGGAGATGGATTTGAGGTAATAATGAGAACACAATAAACTATCTTATTATGCTGTGGAAGCAACTAAGATTGATAACACAACAAACTATCCTATTGGTATGCTGTGGAATCAAGTAATAATGATAACACAACTATCTTGTTGGTATGCTGTGGAAGCAACTAATAATGATAACACAATAAACTATACTGTTGGTATGCTGTGGAAGCAACTAATAATGATAACACAATAAGCTGTCTGTTAGTAATCCGTGGAGGAAACTAATAGTGATAATACAACACACAATCTATTGGTTTGCTGTGGAAGCAACTAATAAAGATTTAATATCCATTGGTTAGGCGTGGAGGCCGCTAATGAACAATCTCTCATGTTATCCTGCTGGGTCCACGGTGTACAAGACCACCCAGAGCCTGGTTCCTTATATCCTGTCAAATCAAAGACTTCGTGCCTGTCACGGAGCAATGATCCTAAACTCCTTAACCTTTAATCCTGTCAAATCAAAGACTTTGTGTCTATCACAGAGCGGTGTTCCTGATCCAATCCTTAAATCCTGTCAAATCAAAGACTTTGTGTCTATCACAGAGCATTACCGTCCCGTGAGAATGAAACTAAACAAAAAACAGCTGATCACAATACTCCTACACTACCTACACTATACTTACCAAATACAAGGCTGCTATGTAAGCCTTCTTATAAGTAGGTATGTGCTCATTAATGCATCAAATATTTTCATTTGAGATAAACTTAATAGTTACCTAATTTCATAAGTATTCAGTGATAAATTGATAACTTAAACTGACTATTACCTATTACAAATCAATGAATATTGTAAGATAATACAAACAATAACATTCTGCAAACAAGATTCAAATTGGACTAAATAAGCTAGCAACTGATTATTCCATGTCAAAAATCTGAAATAGAAATTGTATGCCTTCATTGACATGACATGTAGCAGTTAGTTGTTTCCTAACAACATTGGTCTTTACCATATAGCAAGTAGAATACCTAAAGCATATAGCTGTGGGTGTAAAAATACATTCAATATTTCCAAAATAAGGCATACTCAGCTTAGATTTATTACAAGCTGTCAATGATAAATAAAATCAGTTGTTATCAGATTCTAAACTTAATTAATACTGTAGGATGATAAACAACAATAATCTGCCGACAAATATTTCTCCGCTATTACAGATAACAACCAAGAAACACAGAGACTGAGGACACCGGAAGGCCCAGAGCGCGAGCCTCCGATCACAATGGCCGTGACGCCGCGTAGGCGTGAATTTGCTAATTTATTATCCTAATTAATCGTTTTATGTGTCTATGTCTATTTAAGTTGGGTTTTGAGTTCAGCGCCATCTATTGGCTCACTGTGGAATCAGTATTGATTCATAATTCATATGCTAATTTTAATGTTTAATTAATACGAGATGTTTAAATTAAACAGGAACACTTATTGTAGGACTTTTGGATTTGTTCTCATTTTAACTATTGCACATTTGACGAAGCAAATGTGTTTCATTATGTTATTCTTATTAAGTTGTCAAACAATGGCGGATGTTATAATTTCTATGACCAATAACCAGATTTAATAATTTAATACGAGAACTAAACAAATTTGAGTAAATGATTAAATACTAAGAAGTCATAAGACTATTTTACACAGCTATGTAATAATGAGAAACTTTCTAATTAGTAAGATTGTTAGATCACCGGAAACTTGAATAGTTTTGTTATTAGATGACTATTTCAATAATAAACTACAAACCACTTTGTATTTGTGAGTATTGAGGTTGTTTAATGTTAAAATAATTAACTGATCAGCATTTTAGTATTGTTTGCTATGGAAGTCCCGCCCATAGTAGAGTACATGCATGGCGCGTACGGTGCATGGTGTGTGTAAAAAATAATAACTGTAAAACTGTTTAATAAATCTGCTAATTGAATAGATGTTTGAAAACCTAATAAACATTGCCTGTAACTAAATCAAATAAACACTCTTGAGTTTCAATCCAGTGTTGTGTGTTATTGAAGTAACCCGCTCCAGTCAAGAATAAAGGAATTGCCTCTAGACATTGGGGTTAAAGATGGCGGTTCTACTATACATAGGTACTTCGACGTGACATATATAAATTATCATCTCATATACATTATACATCAGGTAAGGTAAAAATTGGGAAAAGATTTGTTCAAAAAGAGACTGTCAATAATAAAATCCTCTCAGAAGGAAGGAGTTAAATCTTTCTTCTCTTTCATGTAACGAAATATGCTTAATTGTGACACGTCCTCGAAATTTCAGTCACAACGGTTGTTCAATTATCAAACCGCCTGCCTAAGTTCAAAAACTCATGTCATCTATTTGCTTATTACAATCTTCCAACAACAAATCCTTTGTTAAAACATCTTAAAACAAAAACAACAAGACTAATCCTTTACCACTCCACAGTAAAAAACCGTAACAAAAGCACTCAGCACTGAAACAGTAGGTTTATTCAATGAACAGCTATAGATCAGGCGGCATAGTAAATCAAGGGAGGCGTCTCAGGAATTTTAATAGATATCGGTATTCCTGGATGCCGAGGGATGGAACTCTGTGGGGGAAGGTGTAATAATCGAATTCTACATCGAGTTCGCCAACTGTGTGGCAGGAATGGACAGATGTTTTGGGGGATGATAACTGACGGAAGGGTGGCACATATCAATATTATTTTATATTGATGGTATATTTAATTTAACTTTGACCTTTTAACCGAGTTCAAAAAAAGGAGGAGGTTCTCAATACGCCAGCATTTTTTTTTGCATGTTTCCCGATTACTCAAAGACGCCTGGAACGATTTGGCAAATTCTTATTCTTTTGTTTGAAAGGGTATACTTCCCAGTTGGTCCCATAGTCATCAGGTCAGGATCTGATGATGGGATCTTCGAGAAATCCAGGGAACTCCTCAAATATTATAGGCATACATATAGCGATATTGGTATTTTCATCAACAATGATTGCATTGTTGATGAAAATTCATTTGCACGCAGAAAGTATCATTTGGTGAAGACCACAGCTGACCAATGGAAATCCATAATGCTAAGTAACGTCATGGGTATAAGATATCTCAAATATTTAAACGACTATGATGAAGCAAATACTTATAAATAAATAGTATTGATGAAAATGGTACCATCGAACTGATCGGATGATGAAGCCGACGGGTAGGCGCTGGAACTCCGAAACAAAACAATATTGTTTTGTTTAGGATATATATCCTAGTCGTGTTTGGGCTTATTGATAT
Source organism: Orthosia gothica (assembly GCA_949775005.1). Taxonomy (NCBI): domain Eukaryota; kingdom Metazoa; phylum Arthropoda; class Insecta; order Lepidoptera; family Noctuidae; genus Orthosia; species Orthosia gothica. Next base: position 32,649,256 of record OX459039.1, on the reverse strand, counting down.
CGTCATGAGATGTGCAATTGGCCTAAACAAAACCTATCAAAACTAAAAAGAGGTAAATAAAAACTATTTAACAAAAAACAAACCGACTTCCAAAAAAAACACTGCAAAGCGAAAAATAACTTTCTTTTCCGAAGCCGGTGTCAAAACACGGTAAACAATAGGTACCAAAGACACCGATTTCGGCAAAGAAAGTTATTTTTTGCTTTGCGGTGTTTTTTATTTCTTTGTCAATTAAAGAGACAAACATTACTCGTATAGTAATAAATCGCTGGCTGTTCACACTGCCGGCGAGTACTCTCTAACCAAAAAATGTTCCCAGCAAAAACACCTATCAAAGTTATACTCGCTCAGCGATGCTTGCTTGCTCGCTTAGCGGTCAAAACTCATGCCGAGAGACCAACAAGCTGTCATTTCTACCTACAGTGTGGCCGCCCCGAGCGAGTGGTGCGAGTAATCGTTTGACTTCTGCCGCGATGTCTAAGAGGGGCGTTCGTGGAACACTACGCGCCGCCACCTCGGGTGAGTGAGTGGGGCGACGGCGACGGTCGTGGTGGTCAACTTCTAGTTTAACCGGATGCCGCTAAATACCAAAAAAATTAAAAAAACGACTTCTTATCTGACCTGTACAACCGAGTTATCGGCTTATTTTGCCAGATTTCGGACTGCTGTCTTATTTCAAGGACAACTCATACTGTCAGCAGCTCAATGTCAGCTAACCATCATAGTTTATTAATATATTGACATGTATTAATTTTCATTGACGGTAGTTTAAAATGTTTACCTTTATTCATTTATGAAAATACATTTTCATTCTATGTAGATGAGCTTTTATAGTGACAAGTGATCATTACCTAAGTGGCCATCGGTACGGGAACCGCGATTAAGTGCTGCCATACATTCACCTCATGCGATCTACGCGGATCTACGGCTATGGATCTAATAAGGACTTACGTTTGTATTCAGCTTTTTACTCTCTTTGTATATTGATAGGTATGTAATTTTGTTTAAGGGTCAAATATTTTAATCCTTATGGGCATGGACGTGTATTATTGGTAGGTATGTAATTATATTTAAAAGGTTAAATATTTCTTTATGTATTTTTTTAATCCTGATTGGCTCTCGACTAAAGTTATTTGGCAAGCTATGGATGAAATCTACGGAGGAGTGTGAGAATCCAGAAGATGGCTAATCAGTCTTGGCATATGATGGCTATCCCTAGATAATTTCTGAGTTGTTCCCGCAAACGAATATAAGGATAAGGATATAATAAAGATAAGGTACCTGCGATGTGTCTGGCCGCATGGAATGTAATGAATTAGTTAGCATAATTATGTTGTATGTATAAAATTAGTACCACAATGAACGCTGCGCCAACAAGCCCTCATCAACCACGGCATAACATGCAACCAGCATGTCAGCAAAATTTGTACTGTAATCAGTAAACATGACGTCATCAGTCTAAAATCAACAACAACATGTTTGAATCTAAATTTGAATATTTCGACCGAATAGCACGTTGGTCTACCGTTGGCCTACCATTGATCCAACATCAGCTCACGAATGGACAATGATCGATGTGATATTGGCCGATGGTCAATCAATGCTCACTATTGACCCGACAATTGGCATATCAAGTGGAGAATCTGAGGCACAAGACGATCGAGGATCAACAACTGAGTTTGCTAGATTTTGGAGAAACAGATCAAACTCGATTCGCATAATCTATTTTTCAGTTCAAACTTAAGTTTCTTACTGTATTTATATAAATAAATCAACCTGTGATTGTAATAGAAGTTGAAGGTACTATTGGTTTTAAGACCGAAGATTAATTCGTCAACGATAACGTTTTAATAGAAACCTATTGTAAACTGAATGTCCACCTAATCTACAACTACTATTATAAAGAGAAAATATTTTTTTGTTTGTGTTATTATTTGTACCGAATAGGCTCCGAAACTTCTAGACCGATTCTAAAAATTCTTTCACCTATGGAAAGCTACATTAATCCCGAGTAACATAGGCTATAATTTTGACGGGAACGAAGCCGCGGGGGTCAGCTAGTCCTTTATAAAAATATTTGTTCTGTAACGAAGTATGTAAGGATCGTAGCAGGTGGCGTTCTGTAGTTTCTGCCTACCCCCATGGGAAAAAGGCGTGAGTTTATGTATGTATGTATGTTGTTCTGTCCAAAAGTATAGAATACGGTAAATATGAGTTTCTACATAACTTTCTATTGTTTTTAACCTAATCTATTGTCCAAAATTAGGATCAATTGTTTGAAAGAAAACAAAAGACGAACGCACATTTTTTATGAAACTCAAAGCGAAAATGTTTAGTTATCATACCAAATTTAACACAATTTACTTTGGAATGCGACAGTTTATTCACTACAAAATACAGGTATATAATGTGTAAAAAAAAAAAAGTTATATAATTTAACTAAAGTGACATATTTGGCAAATAATATTTAATCTATTGTAGTTTGAATTTTAGATCAGAATTTGCAGTTGACATCTCTATTTTGCAAGTTGGTACCACAATTTTGAAACCGCCGAAAATAGTTTGACATTCTAAGTTATAACTAGATCTGACAGTATCTATCAACTAGCAACTTTTACCCTAGCTTAATGCAGCACATGTCAGATATACTATTTACTTTACAGGACGAAACTTTAGATATTGAAAGTTCAAATTAAATTAGCTATTGTTGTTGGTTGTCGTGAATATAGTTTGAGATTTTACTTTGTAACTTGATCAGCTCTGAAACTATCAACTAATAACTTAGATCAAGTTTGATGCAGCTTGTATAACTATTTGTTTTACGGAACAAAACTTTAGATATCCGAAAGTCCAAAATAAATTACCTTTGTATAAGTTTGACATTCTAAGTAATAACTTGTTCCTCTATGACGGTAATAACTAATAATATAAGGGTACAAAGTTTGATGCAACACATACGAGATTAACTACGTATTTACTTTACCCGACGTAACTTTCTACAAATAAAATATAATTTTAGACGTTTTGAAAAAATATTGACGTAAAACACAAATAAGTGTATTTTTTGTTACAATAACCTTTAAACTACCGACGGTATCATGTCTGTATATTTTAGTTACTACATTTTATTATACCCTGTATTAAGTACTTTCGTAACGCATTATTCACCTACAGATTGTACCTATCAAAAATATTCAACACTTGTAAAAAATTACGAAAAAGAAATAATTGTTAAAATAATATATCGACTTAAAATATACAACTAACATTTTGTTTGATAAATGTTGCCTTTCAAGCGTTGATATAAAACATGGTAAAACAGGTAATAAAATTAAATAAGAACAAAAACGCACCTTCTTCTCTCCAATCTATTGCACATCTCGAATATCACTCTCGAACTATATTTTCTCCTATTCATTTTAGCGTCCAACAAATTCACTGCACTAGTCAAAATTGCTGTAAATGCAGACATTCAAAACTGTACGTAGCAGAATAAATGCTTGTTAGTCTTTGAAGTACAAGTGTTAGACTGTCGGTCAAAAAGTAAAATTATTTCAAACGACTAACAAAGATTTTCACAATTTTTTTTACCTATTCTTTGGTTAGACATGTGAATTGAAAACCGTTACTAAATGTGTTGAGGCCTCTGTCACTAAGTCAGTATCGAGACAACCGTAGCTGGTGTTGACAAAGGCGAGAATCCTTTAACATTCAAATGCTCTTGCGCCTACACACGTAGGTTGAACGAAAACAGAATTAACATATTTACATTATTTTTGTAACAATAGTCGTACCTACGTGCATCGCTGTTCTTCCCGAAGTTTTTGTGTGTGTACCTGTATTGTATGAAATCACATGCATTTGTTATCTAACGTAGATAGTTTTTTCAACTGACCACTGTAATTCAGATTCAAATAATAATTGAAACAACGGCGACGTGATTATGCCAAACTTAGTGTCAAAAAATAGTAGCATTGTGATTTATCTCTCTTAATCACATGACCACACCGGGTTTCTTTCTACTTTGATGGGCATATATAATAACAAATGATTTCATTTCTGTAACTTGGTGTGTACAAACACTTTTACACGTTAAAAATACTTTTTAAAATTAGATGTGATCGGCGTTTCCTATCTGACTACTCTGAGAAGAAAGGCCGAAACAAACTGAGAGGTCTATCTCTTTTAAATTCCAGACATAATCTTGGTCAGACCATGTGTAGACCATGTAGATTGGTGTCTGAAATGGTCTTTTGAGGAAAGAACCAGAAAGATTGAGTGGACCTGTCCAGTCAGTGCACGCATTTGTCAGTAACCGTACAGTTCAACTTAGAATTTAAGGAACACTTGAAATTAAAAGTTAAGACTGTTTTCCCTACGTACTTTAGTATCGACACCCATCACGTCTGCAGAACTTCGCTAAATGATTTGATCCTGTATATTTAGAATTAGGAATCCCTTAATTTATTATTTTAACTTGACTGTTCAAGTCATAATTACTTCATGGAAAAATCTATCTAAGTTAAACTTACCTTTTTATTTCTTCTTCAGCTCCTGTGTTCTGTCCAGGTACACCGGCAGCGACGGCATTTGGTAAAATATTATTTTTTTGTACTTACTGCAGGGCGTTTCTGAAATAAAATGAAAAATTATAGAATGCATGAAGGAAGCGAAAGCCATATTTGAATTAAGAATTCTTGTTGCATAGTTTAATAACTATCTCGAATTATTAATTCAAATATGAGTGTGAGAAATGTGTGCAATGTTGTAAAATCCATGAAAACGTGTTTGTGAGAAAACAGTATGATCTTGGAAAAATCTATTGTTAATAAGCCTGCTAACATGAAAACGTGAAAAATGATCAGGGGCTCACCATAAACTCTTAGAATAAGGTTATTTTTTGTGTGTGGAAGGGGCAGATTTGTATGACTTTTATACATCTGTCCCTTACGCACACTCAAAATAACCTTACGCTAAGAGCTTATGGTCACCCCTGTGCCTCGAAAGATTTTAAAAAATGGTCTTCAGCTGTTCAATTGCTATTATCCCGCTTCTACAAAACATGAAATATTTGAGTTGATTGATCAGTGACAATTCTTCAGCAGTTCAGTGCTTAATAAGCCGTAATAATGTTAAAAATAGATGACTACAGTTATTTGGTTCTTGAAAAGCATGTATTTAGTAACATGAGATGTGTTGATTGATCTGTGGCAATAATGATATTTAAAGTTGACTTTTAGATGCTTAGTTTTGATAAGCCGCAAAATTGTTAGAAAATTGATGTCTAAAGCTATTCATTTTTGCTATGCTGGTTCTACAAAACGTGAAATTTGTGTTGATTGATGTGGCGATGATTTTGAATGATTTTTATCAGCGGTTCAGTGGTTAAAAGCCGCAATAATGTTATAAATTGGAAATATACATCTATTGAAATGTTTGTAAGCCAGCATCTAAAAAACTTGAAACTATGTTTTTTGAAGTTGATCTACAGCTGTTAAGTTGATAGTAAGCTGTATTTACAAAATTTAAAATATACATACAAATCCAACGGCACCTTATCCCCAAATCATGTGAGCAGTTTAGAAGCTACAGAGGAACAGATGAACACACATAGTCTGCAAAAAATATCAACCCGACCCTTTGGTAGGGTGAAAATAGCCTTTCGAGCGATATTATTTTTCAAGCATGCCATACGGTTTTGGCAAGCTTCACCTTAGAAAGAATAAGTGGAACAAAGGAAATTATCATATAATAAGTAACATTTAAATTGTAAATTATTACTAAAGTGGAACTCAGTCGTATTATTTAAAACTAGCTTTTGACATGGCATTGCTCACTTTCTAGTTTACCCAAAAGCATACTGAACTAGACCAGTAATAACTCTACTTTGATCGGGATAGGAAATGGCAACTTTACCCACGCCTCTAGGCTGTGCCTGCGTTAAAGTTTGTAATAACTATCTAAATTACATAAATGCTGATTTATTAGTAAGACTTTCGTAATTTACGATGCTCGAAATTAGCTAAGTATATAAACATTATTTTGTTGTTCCGACCTACGAGCCTCTAGACAAAATTACATTCTAACGATTGGCGAAAAGTCAAAAATGTATGTGATTGACAAACTTATCGATTTATTAAGTCACGTAGTCAGAGCATAAATATGTATGAGTGACATCCCACCCACAAAACGTTTTGGGCACACTTTAATTATGCGTACAGTTAAGGAGTGGAATTCCCTGCCGGAGTCTGTGTTTCCCGACAGCTACAATCTGGGGGTCTTTAAGTCAAGAGTGAATAGGTTATTTCTAGGCAAGCGTGTTTCGCCGTCGACCACATCATCGCTTACCATCAGGTGAGATTGTGGTCAAGCGCGAGCCAATACGATATAAAATATATATAGAAGGCTTTAACGATTGTAGAAACATATATATATATACGAAACGTTTGTAACTGGGCTAGGGGGTGCCTAATATTTTGGCATTTCAACAATCGGTATCGCCGCAAAGCCACATTTTATAGAGTCCAAGGTTGGGAAACAACCTTGAAAATTTTATTCAAGAATTACGTATTCATGGGGTCCAAAATCACCCACTCAAATCCGTAATATAAATAACACTAAACATGAACAAACTAAATCACTAAAACAGCACTTGTACACACGAAACAGCGATAATAATAATTGTTGACGAATATTTCCTTTTGGTAATTATAACCGTTCAAGGTCATCTTGGTTCACCGCTCAAGGTCAAGTGTGATCGCTATCGTTCCGTTCGCCTCGCCTACTGTTATGGGAGGCAGTTATTTCTGTGTTACCACGAATTATGGCCGCTGTTACGTGAAAATAACTGGGTTGAATAGATTTAGGTGATTGCGTTTTAATTTAGACCGATGAAATTGGAAGAAAATTGGAGGAAATGACTTTTGTGTTTTTTTTTTCGTAGCGACATGGTTAAATCAAGACCAAATCATTCATCAAATTGTACATAATATACAAGATCATGATAGACGAATCTAACGAGAACTAAGCATATTTGCCTGTGTCTTGAGGTTCAGACCCAGGTTGAACTAACTGGAACTCAAGGGTAAATGCGGGACCAAAATCATTCAAATCTGAATCTAGACATACTTTACAAATAAATGAAATTGAAGTATCTGTATGTAACATCAAAAAAACAACGTTTTATTGAATGCATGTGAAAGTATTTACGGTACTTATAACAAATACGCGTTTTTGAAGATTTTTGTCTGTCTGTATGTTCTGGGTAAGCGCCGAAACGACTGGACCGATTTTGACGGGACTTTCACTGATAGATAACTGATGCTATAAGGAGTAGTAATATTGGCTTATTTTAGAAAGAAGTAGGGTTCCGCATAAAAAAACAAAACCTTGATTATATTATAGTTTTACGGGTTTGACACAGGCGAAGTGGCAAGCTACAGTTAGTTAACATTATAGATAGGTAATATATTGTTTGCAGTGTTAATCTCTGGCAGTAGTTGCTGATCCGAATACGAATTATTTCTTTATTATAAAGCTATCTCTAAGTTCCAAATTTTTCCAGTAAAATAGACAGTTCCAGTGTGCTAGGCCGTAAGAGCGAAGACACGTCATAAAAGCTAGTTAGTAATAAGAGAGCCCCAGAATCACCGACTCTGCAATTCCCTTTTCAAGGAATTTTGGTATTCATGCTACGTACGATTGAGAATTGGGAAAGTTCCAAAATATAAACTCGATTAGCATAATATCGACTAGAAGTGACAGACAAAGGCTGTAAGTTCTAACCCAGAGTTTAACCATGTGTCGTTATAGGTACTAACATCTTTATTAAACAAAACTTAAATGGGACGAATTCGAGCACATACTCTTTCAAACAAAACAAGAATTTTCGGACGGAGAATTCGATGAATATACAAAAAAAAAAATATCCGCATAAGTCTGTAAAAATTGGCTTAAATGCGGTTTTAGTACCTTCTTATGCAGGTTGACTTTTAATTCATTAGTTTAGTTTCAAGGTCTACAAGGATTTATTAATATGAAGAACTTTTTGTAAAGGAACAACTCCAAATTCTATTAACTAGCATATTTTGTCACACGGCTGGACATTTGACCTCCTTCTCCCTCTTCGACACAATCCTGTTTTGCTAGTGGGTGGCCCGTATCGTGGTCCATTCGAAAAGAAACGAAAATTTCCTCATTTTGAAACGTGACTGTACTGAACCGCAGAGATTTTTCGTTTATTTCCTCACATACCAGAATTGATCTCCTAGTAAAAGTTACTTTATTTATGAGTACTTTCACCCCCTGAAATATTGCCAAAAAATTAAAAATCACTAAGTATATTCGGGTACGGCAATGCGGATACAAAAGATGGAAGATACTAAAGATACCTAACCACATAAGACGTTTCCACAGCTCGTTTGACAGAGGCTGAAAGATTGGCTTCAGAGCTACAGGTTGCTTGTTTGATTCCAGTATGGAGCAGTTATTTTAACGACTTCAGAGTTAATCTTCCGGAAGTAAAGGCTTGAGTTTTAGCATGGCATGGGCCCACTAACATTTTATTGAGATTTTTATTAATTGACATTCAAAATTTCTCACTAGTGGTCTGTGGTTCGGGATCTGTTGAGAAAGACTTTCTGAGATATAATTGGTCATCTATTTATGTGATATGGTGAAGGAAAACATACTGAGGCAACCCGGTGACTCACAACGTATTCTTATAACCAAAAATTCGAAGGCTTTTGACATACGAGTACACCAAATAGCACTGGGCCCGCGCGGTGTGTTACGACCCTCTCCCTCTCACAGAGAGGGGGAGTTTATGGCCTGATTATGCTTATGCTTACCTATTGATGTTAACTAAATCAGCCAGAGGTCCTAATTGATTAAGGCCTTTATTCTAAGAATAATCTAAAACTGTCAACTTGATTGGCAAATGAGAAAAATGACTAGGTCATTTTTCTGATCTTTTTTGATCCGTAGTTAACTCAACCAATGGTTAATTAAATTGACCAATGGTTTAAAATTTAGGTAAAATTTCTTATTATTTACATCAATTGTAAGCATCACAGATAGTAAAATAAGTTGGCGAGTTAATTATTTGACCATTTATTTGACTAACCATTGAATTAAAACCATTTGATTTAAAACCATTGGTTAGCATATTTAACCATTGGTTTATTTAACTACGGATAAAAAACTGGTCCTTAAAATGTTTGATTGAAAGCAACACGTAGCCTGAAATTCATTGCAAAAATCAAATAAATGACAAACAAGTAAATAAACTTTCTAACTTCGAAAGGCGAGTCTGTTTACGACAATTTATTCATCCATAATGCTGTTATCCGGTTATTTAAGCTCCTTTTCCCTTCTTATTATAACCGGATAAAAAAGCTTTCCGGCTATGAACTTTAGTGGCTTCTCTTTTCCTGCATAGCAAAAATGTAAATGTTTGAGGATACTAAGAATTTTGTTATTTAGCTAGTGAAGTTTATCATAAAGATGGAGGAAGCGAATTTTGTGTTCCTAGGAAGCTTTGATTCGTGCGCACTGACTTTTGGGTTTTCTTAAGGCATTTCTGAATATAAAACCCAGAATTTAGATTTGTGGCTAGTGAAAATTAATTCGCCCCATGGGACATTTACATATCTGTGGCAATGTGGGTGCATACGTACAACTCTTCCAAACCTTTCAGGGAAAACAAGCGTGATATTTACGTCATGATCTGAAACTTTCAAAATCACTTATAACACGGATATTAAATCAATACATCTACCTCTACCAACCTGTTCAAGGAATTCAGGCGTGACGATACAAGTATTACTTTTAAAAATTAAATAAAACAAATCAAAATACCCCGATACAAAAACCTCTAAAAAGGAAAAAGTAAGCCTCGTACTCGCGTCGGGGAACCGCCAACGTTTGCATCAGTTTATTTAATTTACTTAGGGATTCCTCGACGCAAGTACGAGGCTTATTTTTTACTTTTTAAAGGTTTCCATCTCGGGGAAATTTAAATTTAATTATTATTACATGCTTTTAAACTGCATATATATAATATACCTAGTAGTAGACACGCTTTAATCTACAATCTACCAAAACATGTATTTATGACACGATATCTTGCAAAAAAAATCAGATTCAAAGAGTAAAATGCGGATAACTATTGAACTGCTGAACTGATTTTAGTCAAAAATAGCTAAAAACACTCTCAACAAAGTCACCTATGAAACAAACAAAAAAATCTAAATCGGTGTGTCCGTTTAGGAGCTATGATGCCACACAGACAGCAGCACACGTCAAACTTATGATACCCCTCTTTTACCGTCGAGGTTTAAAAATGTAACAAAATCTACACTTCAGGGAAAACGCATGTGATATTAAGTTACCCATATATTACGTTTCTAAACTTAAAATTCAACTTGCAACACCGCTTTTTATTTCAACTGGAAGCCATTAGCTGCTTTCTTCATGATCTGAAACTTTCAAAATCACTTATAACACGGATATTAAATCAATACATCTACCTCTACCAACCTGTTCAAGGAATTCAGGCGTGACGATACAAGTATTACTTTTAAAAATTAAATAAAACAAATCAAAATACCCCGATACAAAAACCTCTAAAAAGGAAAAAGTAAGCCTCGTACTCGCGTCGGGGAACCGCCAACGTTTGCATCAGTTTATTTAATTTACTTAGGGATTCCTCGACGCAAGTACGAGGCTTATTTTTTACTTTTTAAAGGTTTCCATCTCGGGGAAATTTAAATTTAATTATTATTACATGCTTTTAAACTGCATATATATAATATACCTAGTAGTAGACACGCTTTAATCTACAATCTACCAAAACATGTATTTATGACACGATATCTTGCAAAAAAAATCAGATTCAAAGAGTAAAATGCGGATAACTATTGAACTGCTGAACTGATTTTAGTCAAAAATAGCTAAAAACACTCTCAACAAAGTCACCTATGAAACAAACAAAAAAATCTAAATCGGGTGTGTCCGTTTAGGAGCTATGATGCCACACAGACAGCAGCACACGTCAAACTTATGATACCCCTCTTTTACCGTCGAGGTTTAAAAATGTAACAAAATCTACACTTCAGGGAAAACGCATGTGATATTAAGTTACCCATATATTACGTTTCTAAACTTAAAATTCAACTTGCAACACCGCTTTTTATTTCAACTGGAAGCCATTAGCTGCTTTCCCTTTCGCTGGCACGCTATGCAATCATTGAGCACAGCTATGAGGTTTGCCGCCCATATAATTACCTTTCAATAGAACAACGTCCTTCGGTGGAATGTAGCCATCAGATTCTGAGTACTGGAATGTACGCCTTGACCTGCTAACCCTAGCTATAGATCACTGTGCTAGTATTTGCGATGATTGAATATATAGGAAAGGGTAGGGTCGATTGTGTGCGTTATTTTGGAGCGAGATTATCGTTTTCATAATTTAAGTTGTCATGCTTTGCATATATAAAATATTTTAAGTATATCCTTCTATGTTAATTAAATTACGATAAAATTTAGTTTCAAGGTAAACACATCTATATTAATATTATAAACCTGAAGAGTTTGTGTTTGTTTGAACGCACTAATCTCAGGATCTACTCGATGGAATTGAAAAAATATTTTTGTGTTGGATAGTCCATTTATCGAGGAAGGTTATAGGCTATATAACATCACGCTACGACTAATTTGAGCGGAGCATAAATGAAAAATGTTGCAAAAACTGACAAAAATATTCCTTTTTGAAAGCTTGGGCTGTTGCGTGCGCTGCGTAAACGGTTTAAGTTACGCAACAATAATGTATGTAGGGTAGGTAGGGTAGATGGGTAGGTAGGTAGCCAGTTAACGGGTGCGAAGCCGCGTGGGACAGCAGTCAATCATAATATTCCGGACCCGAGGCACCCCTGGAGGATACCCCTGGGGGTGTCACAGGAACTTGGATTCGGACCCGTATTACCCCCAGGTCAATTAGTGCAGTGCTTGGTACTTGTTACTAAAACAAACACTAGTACCTGCTTGGTTTTAAAATTATGTATACCTACCTAATAATACGTATATGATTTTCTTTTGAATGTACGAACATATTCCAAGATAGGTTTTAAAGAAATCAAAAATTAAGTTACCCGGCAAATTGATGAATTCGTAAAAAAATAAAAACGCTTTTCATTATTGCTTTTTTTTTTGGCTGGACCATCTCTGTCCAGTCAGCCGGTTTCATAAAAATAACGTGGGAACTTATTTAAGTGCGAAACGTCAGAAGCTAGGTGCACGCCAATAGGTAGTTTCCTTTAAGGCAGATTTCTCATGAAACTCCAAGGTCCTTCTTCATAAAATAGTTGTCTTTGACTGAAACATCTCTTCTTGAATAATGCTAAATTACTGAGGATTTCTCTTCATTTCTTCTTTGTTTCCTATAAACATAGATAAGGTCGGACAAATTATGCTGCATTTTCTCCTCAAGAAGTAATTTATTCCAATCTAATAACGAGTGTCGGCGAAATGAAAAAAATCCTTTAGTTCTTGTCAGATTGTAACTGTGGTCGACGTATTGACAGACGGGCTTAAATCTCCATGCTTTAAGGAATTCTATTGGACAATGATTTATTGAATTCGAGACTACAGATTGTAATTAGGTTTTCTTGTTACATGACAATTGAGAATATAGTGACAGCATTGTGCATTACTTGAAACGGAGTTATTTATGCAAAATATCCTAGGTAAAATCTGAGAGCTTGAAGAATGCAAGATCATGTTGACGGATAATGTCATCATTTCATCGCAAAATTCCATATATAGCTAAATTCTGAGAACTTGAAAAATGCGATTAGACTCAAAGGAGGATGCGACAAGCAATGTGATTCTTGTTTTCTGAAAGAGCTTATTAACCACTCTATTTTATGTCATGGAAGCTCTTGATATTTAAAGGTAAAATTACCCATACAATATACGAGGAATTAGGACAAACCGCGTAACCAACAGAAATAAAAGTATTTCATACATACACAGTACATTTTCTGAAAGGACTTTAAAATAACTTTATTTTATTCTTATTCTTTATTGTACCAAAAACATACAAATACAATAGGACAGTTTATGTACAAAGGAGAGCTTAACTCATAGTTGGGTTCTCTAACAGCAAACCTCAGTTGCGTAGAGAAATATGAATTTGAGGATAGTACATCCCTGTGTACAACTAAAGCTTATTAAAAACTCATAACAATTTTAAATAACTCACTACATAAACTAAACAAATAAGTGTGTAACACACAATGCATAAACATAATACAAAACTAAAATATTACAATTGTAAATACATAAATGAATGAGTCATGTTCATAGGAAATATTCCTTAATTCTTCTCTTGAAAACCTGTAATAAAGGGCTATCCCGTATTGAGTGTATTCCAGAGGCGCACAGCAAGCACAAGGTTTTCCTCTCGGAACAAGATACTCAAAGTTTTCTCGAAGATACAAAGGAGACTTAGGATTATGAAGTACAGAAAAGAGTAATGAAAGAGTGTGAGCATCTCGGCGCTATCGAATAGGCAGCCATTTCAACCGCTTTCGAAATTCCGACACATGGTCGTATTTTCGGAGGCCAAATATGAAACGGATGCACAAATTCTGCAGACGTTCGAGCTTATCAAGAAGTTCCTCAGTCGCATCAATAAAGCAGACATTGGCATACTCAAGAAGAGAAAGAAGGATAGACAGAGGAAGAAAGAGGACTTTATGTCATGAAAGCTTATATCGATTGTGCCTCATTTCATAAATAATGAATTTAACGTGTAATAGTGAATAAAAATCAACAAATAAAGAAGATCTAATTAACCAAAAGTTATGACATTTGTTTTTTCTAAAAGGACTTTTTAAGCACTTTTTTTATGTTTTTGAAGCTAAGGTCGATTGTGTCCAGGTTTTGTAATATATAGGTAAACGAGTCTAATCAGACATTATTCGACGAGTTTAAAATAGTAAGTAACCAACAGTTATAAGATTCTTATTATCTGAAACAGCTTCTTATGCACTTCATTTTATGCTATTAATGAAGCTACAATCATTTTTTTTCTCAAAAGCTTCAATTAAATGTCGTGGTTCTCAAATATTAAGGTAATCGTACAATGACATTATTCAATGAAAAAGAAGACCGCGACGTATTAAAACAAGTGCGAGTCTGACTCGCGCATAGGGTTCCGTACCATTATCGCAAAAAACGGCAAAAAAACACGTTTGTTGTATGGGAGCCCCATTAAATATTTATTTTATGCTGTTTTTAGTATTTGTTGTTATAGCGGCAACAGAAATACATCATCTGAGAAAATTTCAACTGTCTAGCTATCACGGTTTATGAGATACAGCCTGATGACAGACAGACAGACAGACGGACCGCGGAGTCTTAGTAATAGGGTCCCATTTTTACCCTTTAGGTACGGAACCCTAAAAAACACCAACTAGGCTAACATTTTCTGAAAAGGCTTTGTTTTTAATTTAATGTTATTGAAGCTAATGTGAATTGTATCTCAGATTTGAAATATAATTTGAATATAAAAGGCTTTTTCATGTAATTAATTTATGCTAAGCAAGCTAAGACCAATTGTGTCCCAGTTCTGAAATATTCGGGTAAACGAACAGGCATTATGACCGCGTAACCAATACTGGCAATGCGCATATTATCTGAAAGAGCAAATTATGAGCTACATATATTGTGATAACATCTTGGTTAATTATTTCACAATTCAGAAATATTGAGGTAAGCATTTCATACACATTACATAACACTAGCATTATTCAGATAAAATAAGAATATATTCCTTTCTTTCTTTTTTTCATTGCCTCTGACTTGCTTCATATCAACTTATTATTTTGATTACCATTATGTCTTAAGTACACAAAAACTGAACAACAATTTAGAAAAAATAAAATATTAAAAAGTCCGCAGACACATGTTTTCATTCAAATTGATGTGTAATATAATGTTTGGGCGATAACGGTTCAGTTAATACTAATATCAACTCTGTTGATTACTTAGACTAGATACCATATAAAGTAGGATGGGCAATTGCCCATCCTACTTTTAAAGCTGCTCTTAGAAACTCAAAACGAATTTTCGTAACAATAATTTGGACTCTAAGATATAATTTTTGGAAAAGCATCCTCCGTAAGGGGATTTAAACGGGATGAGACACATTATAGAAGTATGTAATTTTTGCCAATGAGATATCATATCCATTACATAATAATAAAACTGGAAAAACGAACTTAAATGAAAAACCGTTTCCTTTTATTGCATCAAATCTTACTTTTCCATAGGTGGTAGGTTCTAAACAATGAATCGTTGTATCAAAACGACCTAGTTCAAAATAACTCAGTTCTCCATCGCTGCAATCCTCCATTCTATCTATTGCACACTCTATCTTCGTTGTCACCTTCCTGAAGCGCTATGCATGCGCGATTCAATACTACCACGTTGAATGAGCACCTTTTGTGTGCCGACCGACACATTAAAATTGTATAGAACACATGAGCACAGAAATTCGCATCGTTTATAGAAATACATTGAAGCAAGGAAGCAGACATTTACGTAACGTTCCTTTTTAACCGACTTACCAAAAACGGGGAGGTTCTGTGTTCGTCATTTTCTTTTTGTTGTATTTTTCACCGATATTTCCATCAATTGTGGACCGATTTTGAAAATTCTTTTGCCAACCGAAATACGTTTGAAAGAATTGGTTCCATTTTTAGATAGGGGTAGATTACTTCGGAGATATACAACAGAACTCTTAAATAAATTACGACAAATCTCTCAGGATTGCTGTAATCGCATGTCTGTTTATTGTTTATACCATTTCATAACATAAAATCACGCCAGTACGCTCCACAGGGTTACGCAGATGTGTACAGTTCACCTCGGTACACTCTCATTTCACCGGTTATGTTCCATTTCATGATATTCGGGTAATATGTGCTGGCATTAAGTAGGTACAACTAAAAAGTGAAAAATAAAAAAACTTTTTTATAAAAAAATACTACCGGCTTCCAAATAAGTAAACTACAAAGTGAAAAATAACCTTATTTTTCACTTTTTAGTCGCTGTCCATAACGCAAAAAATTGGTACCCAAAGAAACCGAATTTTTTTATGGTTTTTTTTTTGTGTTAAAGAAATGCACATGAGCTTTTATTCTAAGTTTTATTTTAGTTTATGTACGTGTTAGTGAAACGCAGGCTGGGATTCCACCTTCAAGCAACATGCAGGTAAGTTTATAATAGAATAGAATACATAGTTAAAGTACCTCAAAAAATTACATAATATATCTCATTTACTTTTGTACCCATAGAATTAAGGTTCTTTTGAACCTTAATTCTATGGGTACAAATTCGGTCTTATCGCTGACATTGATATCTGTCAGACCACCTTCCTCAAACCGCCTCCTTCCTTAATTATATTGCGGGGCAACATCAAGCGATTGATCACATTATACCTCGATACCGTAACCCGAGGGCCGTTATGTGATACAACTTGCATACGAGCTATTTGCAGGTGGATATGGATAATAGGCAGTGAAGTAGTTACTCAAATAGATAAAGCAGCAGTCCAGTACATGGTGGACATCCCACCCATACGCGCTAAAAGTTTTGGGAATACGTTGATTGTGCGTACAGCTAAGCATTCCCTGCCGGAGTCAGTGTTACCCGATAGCTACAAACCAGGGGTCTTTAAGTCAAGAGTGAATAGGTTACTTCTAAGCCAGCGTCCTTCACCGTCGACCACATATCGCTTACCATTAGATAAAAAGAACACCAAGAACACTGGGGCCAAACTATGTAAGGGTTGACCATCGATCCGAAAAGAAAAACATATTTTGTGTTAGCACGAAACGATAAAATGCAGGGAATACTTGTTTTTCAGATTCTTTCAGATTTTGAGTAATGTGTTACTTTTTTATGGGTTATTTCACCCCTGAAAGATTTTAAATTATTTATTCTATTATATATATTATATTTTAATATCTAATGTGCTACATGATGGAATGTAGGCCACTATAGTTGCAAACTTTCTTTCATGTTTTGTCTACCTCGTGTTCTGTTTTGGAGATACACCGGTACATATAACAATGGTAACCAAATACAGTTATTGTGTTTAGCCATCTGTTTATTCATGATATTGCATCCCTGTATTTCTCTTCAGGTATCTATGTAATCCCGGACTATAGAAATGCAGGATAGTAAACATCTGTATATATTCCCAGACTATTCACGTGAAGGAGAGGTATACTATTATGTGTAGGTATAGTCTCCTGGATATTCGGCAGTTAAACATGAATGACGCGGTGCATAATACATCGCTCCCCTGATGCACTGCGGTAGCACTCTTGACAATGTTATTGTTTTAATACCTTGCTTACAAATGTCTAGTTAGAACATGTATCAGATGATAGATGTTCTACATCTATCATCTATCATCTACGAATAATTAAGAGAATATTGGTATTTGAAAATATTATTTATTTCAGGTTACAATTTTGATTCTCAGTTTAAGAGTCAAAGCAACAGCTTAGCAATTTTTCAGGCTAAAGAAGCGTTTAAGACATACTAAACTCTAAACTCTTAGTTCAAAAACAGGGGTTAGGCTCACTTTTCAAATGTTTGCCATTAAAGTGGGGTTTGACACGTTCAAATCCCTCTGCAGCAGAAGGACAGATAAGCAAAATCCCGGAATAGCAAAAGCCCAGATTAGCAGAAGGACAGATTTGCATAAAGGCAGAAGTACAGACCCACACAGAAAACAAAAATAAAATTGAATAGTTACAATTGGTAAAATTTTATTTGAAAGTAACAAGTTTTTTTTTTATTCGTTGTAAGCTCGTACTCAATTCAGAAATCTGCACTTTATTTCCACTACGAACGCAATTACAAAGTCTTCAGTCGTTTATCGACTTCGCTCTGCATTTTTCAGCGTATCAAAAGGAAGTAAACTGACAGTAGCCACGACTATTATTCGTAATTCAACCGCAAACCGCTCGAACGGGAACATGGAAACCACATCTTAACTCTATTGGTCCCTAGCTACTTGCATACTTATTATTATTCTTGCCCTGCCCTTGCGTAAAATGAAAAATCTTACTGGTTTGTGTCGCTTTTAGAGAAGGTTTTCCGGCTTGCCTTGGTATAACTTTATCTTTGGCTTGCAATACGGAGACAAATGTATGATGATAATCTCTTCTCATTCGTGTTCATCATTGCTGTTGGCAGTTGTAAATCTTTTACGTATTCACTGACTCCTTAGTCCTGAACTATCTTGTTTAAAAATTACACCTATTTGTGTGTATGACAATAATAATAAATTATTACGCTGTTATCCGTAAAATAATGATGTATCATGTCAACAACATACCATAATACCCAATAGTATTTTATCTGATATGCTTATCATTATTACGAGTAATTTCTAAGCTTGGACATTTATAAAAGCTTGTCAACGTGTGTATTCTTTCCATCAACACGTATCACTCAAACATGGTATTAGGCTATTCCGCAGAGGTCCAAGCCCGAGGTGCCCAAAGAGCTACAGATTATATATGTACCTACACAGATGTGGAACAGAATAGAGTATATACTTTGGTTATTAACCCTAGACCACGAATGTACGTCGTTTCGACGTGTACGCCGAAACTAGGTATGACTGTTATTTATGAGGAAAAAGATAAAACAATAATAATTTATACTGAGAATTTAGATGTATTATGATTCTCATTTAAGGTCTATTTAAAGTTGATTTTCATAATTTAATAAAGTTATATGTAAATAAAATCTTTTAATTGAATAAATATAATAACAATAAAATAAAACCACTGAAATAATAATTCAGAATGACATTTTATTCTAAGAATACTACTTTTTTATTATACACGTCGAAGCGGCGTATAATTTTGATTATATATGGGGTTCTAAATAAGGTTTGTGGTAGTCAAGGGTTAAACTTGTAGACATTATACTCCTCCCCATTTACTTGGGGTCGACGCAGTATATATATATATATTTTCATACGTTTCGTCACAATCTCAATAGTGGAGCTCGTGACTAAATAATAACAGCCGCACGGGTCGAACTTCAAGGTTAAGCAACGCTTGACGAATTCGGTCCTTGGATGGGTGACCATTTAAACATACCGAGATTCCTCCGTGCCTCGGAAAGCACGCTAAGCCGTTGGTCCCGGCTGTCATTTGTAGATCTTTGACAGTGGTTACGAGTAGTCAGAAGCTTGAGATCTGACACCAGTCTTGCCAAGGGGTACCGCTGTTACACAGTTACTGGGTTGTGGAGGTCAGATAGGCAGTCGCTCCACGTAAAACATTAGTACTTAGCTGAATCCGGATAGATTGGAAACCGACCCCAACGTTGTAGAGAAAAGGCTAGGCAGATGATAATGATTTCGTCAAAATCTCAATAATCTACCCATATCATCTTTCACAAAATCCATCCCATTACATCACCTACAATTAATCACAAAACTAACTGAAACTAGTATCTAATAACGTATATCGACTGAACTTACACGTAGTAGTCAAACGCCTCGAGATATTATGACGGTGTTTCGCCCGCAAATGTGGCTTCTACGTCGCAAGGAACTTTAATAAGTGATACGCTGCAGTTTTACTACGTTATTTAAGTCTTAGATTGTTATTTAACTAGCTAACAATTTTATTGTTTATGTTTGTGAAGTACTTATTTATACATACTTTTGTTCTTGAAGAAGCGTGGTTTCAGTTGTTCGTTGTGTTTGCATTTGCCTGTGACATTTAGGTGAATAGGTCGCTCGGTGTACAGGATGCTGAAGATAATCTCAAATATAATAGAATTGAATGATTATTTTTCAATTTATATTTGTCCCCAACTATCTCAAAAGATATCTCAAAACTTATAGAAATGGTCTTTAAGTCAAGAGTGAATAGGTTACTTCTGGCAAGCGTGCTTCACTGTCGACCACATCATCACTTACCATCAGGCTAGATAGTGGTCAAACGCGAGCCTATCGATAAAAAAAAATTAAAGGTTATTTTTCAATTTATATTGGTCCCCAACCATCTCAAAAGATTCTCCTGTAATTTATCATCCGTGGTTTATGGTCTATCATTTAAAATTATCCTTCGGGATAATACTAGCAAAAGTAGCCTGGTAGTAGAAATTCCTAATTCAGGTCATGGTCTATCCTTATTCCAATCCGGTAAGCCGTAAGTTTACGTGATCTCTAAACATATAACCTATCATAAGTATATAATGTGGTTATCAATTAAAAGGCCATTGTGTTTTGCGTGGGTCCACGTTTCAAGCACTCAAGTAGTTAATTCTTGAGCCAGTCGCTCAAATATATTGATACTTCTACATAGTATGTACACTGTGGTTCTTGGCAGATGTTCCATTTTGTGCTCATTGTGCGATGAAAGGCGATCTAGAAAGGATGTTAGGTTAGTAAGTGGTATATTTCCGTGTTCACGTGAAGTGAGTACCTCGTTCTCTTTGCTGATTACAGCATTCCGCAGAGTTGTTCGTTCATTATCATCGCTTTTTGAACAGAAAAAAGGATGCTGCTATATATTTTATTGTTTGTATCAATTAAGACTATAGCACTTCCTTAACGGTTCTAGATAAATCGAATTTTCAAAGTGAAAACTTCTTTAGCCGAGTTGCGCGATTTTTCGTAGGTGTATAACTTATGGGTTCACGTAACCGGCATGCTAATGTGTGTTGTGCCAGTTAAAACTTAAGTTTAAAGTTTATGCTTCTATCAGCAATCCTATCACCTATTTTTTTGTCTATCTCGGCAACTTAGATTTTGATCTGAATATCATAGTTACCTACATCATTAGATACATTTTCGGCCATCAGTATTCATACTCCAGTCTTGTGACTAACTTTTGTTAAATGCTTTTTTATGGTGCAAACTGTCAATCAATCAATGATGATGTTATCAATTTTCAACCCCCTCCGGAACAAGTAAAATTTCAAAATTTAAAAAACCCCCGACCCATTTGTCTTGCGAAAACACCCTGATTCAGACAGTAAAACGCCCATAACTTTTGAACGGCTAAACCGATTTTTATTAAAAAATAGCTAAGAACACTCTCGACAAAATCACCTTTCAAACAAAAATAATTAAATTAAAATCGGTTCATCCGTTTAGGCGCTTTGATGCCACAGACAGACACACAGATACAGAGATACACAGCAACACACGTGAAACTTATAACACCCCTCTTTTTCCGGCGGGGGTTAAAAAGAGGGGTGTTATAAGTTTGACGTGTGTTGCTGTGTATTTGTGTGTCTGTCTGTGGCATCATAGCGTCCAAACGGGTGAACCAATTTTGATTTAGTTATTTTTTGTTTAAGAGATGACTTAATCGAGAGTGTTCTTAGCTATACTAGAATAAAATCAAGTTATGGGCGTTTTACTTTTTGAATCGGGGTGTTTTCGCAAGATATCGTGTCATAATTACGTGTTCAATAGTTTGCTGATCAAAACGTATATCTACTATGTACTAGATAAATTATGTAGCATGAAATAAAATGTGACGGGGGTTTTTTTAAATTAAAATTTTTCTTGTATCTATCCATGCTTTGGCTACCTATTAGTACCAAGTTATCTAAAAGCA
This sequence comes from Orthosia gothica, assembly GCA_949775005.1. Taxonomy (NCBI): domain Eukaryota; kingdom Metazoa; phylum Arthropoda; class Insecta; order Lepidoptera; family Noctuidae; genus Orthosia; species Orthosia gothica. The sequence continues at coordinate 32,627,582 of OX459039.1, read as the reverse complement.
CACTAGTTATTGTTTTGAGATAAGTACCTACTTATTATTTCAAAGACTTTAGTACCACAAGTCATACATACATAAACTCACGCCTTTTCCCATGGTGGTAGACAGAAACTACAGAACGCCACCTGCTACGTGCCAACAATCCTGTATAAAAATTCATTTAACTTAAATTGTTCTTCTTTTCTAGATGACATTTCTCAATAGAAACCGATCTTCTAGTAGAAATTCTAGATTATGTTGCAAGATAGCGAAGCAATTGAGCAATACTACTAGATCCTTTTTGGTTGTTCTCGTAAGAGGATCGGAGAGCCGTTTAAAAATAAACGGAATTGTGTAACCTAGTTCGTAGTCTGGCAAACTCTTCCTGAGAGACATGAGAGCGCCCACTGAAAAATTTCAGATCGAAAAATTGGTCCGACCCGGGTATTAAACCACCAGATCAACAAGACAGTCGATCAGTAGTAGTATAATGCGGAGAAATTGAAAGAAATGTTATATTAAATAGAACATTTCTTTCACACGCAAATTTTGCGTAGAGTTAAGGAGTGCAATTCCCTACTAGAGTCCGTCTAATAGCTTTGCTCCTGTGGTACCTATATCACAAAGGAATCCTTTTACTTACGAACGCTGGTAGTGTGAGTTGTCGGTATTTTCTTGTTCAATAATCATTAGAGTCGATACCCATCATGGTAGTGCTATTTACATATTTAATTTGAGCTTGTATATACTTCTGATATTGATAATGACGTTATGTGACTAAACAAAAAGTATAAAATTAAAATAAAGTATGTTGCGCTCGACGGACCTTTCGGTATTCATTTTTCAAATTATTCTTTCACACGCTCTTCAATATGCATGATGCATTGTACGTCTGTTCGTCTGAATTCTAGTTTGAAATACAACGCTGTAGTTTAGGCAACACAAAGGGGAAGTTTATAATTACCTGTGTTTCACTTATTAATTAACTTTTCCCAGGTATGTTTTATTATTATTTTGATATTGTGCTACCGTATCTAACATTTATTTGCGTGAATTTATATAAATAAATATAAGGAATTATACATGCAAAAAAGGTTTTTTATATTTTTTTTAAATTACCAAAAATAATTGCTAGTTTTTTATTATATTTTTGTGTCCAAAACTGCGGTTTATTGTAGCGTGCAATGTAACGTCGAGCTTAATCACATAAAATATAATGCTTATGGGTACATGCAACAATGATGGAGAAAACAAGTGACCAAACAAGTTACTCGGATTAGTTAAGTCTTTTTACACCGGTTATATTATTACCTACTAACTAACTGTACAAAAACAATAATACGTCATTGTTATCATAGAAAATTACTTCATAATTTAAATACCTTTCACAATGTATTAAAACCTTACAAATACTCGTCGTTGCGTTAAAAAAGTGTGTGAACCCATAACTGCTCCCTCCGGAGGTTATAAACATTTTTATCAAACAAACCAAGGGATCCTCCGGTAATATCAAAGGGAAAGTTTATAATTAGCTGTGTTTCAATTATCAATTAACTTTGCCCAGGTATGTTTTATTATTATTTTAATATTGAAATACCGTATCTATAATTTATTTGCGTTAATTTATGTAAATAACTATAAGGAATTAATCACGCAAAAAAGGTTGTTTATATTTTGGACAAAATACTTGATTAAGGCGAACAATTTTATGAAAACGATTTGATAATTCAGGCATTTTTAGTATTAGTGTATTCTGTTTTGGTTTGAAATTGAATCACTATGAGTGGTCACTTTTGAAAATATGGTCAATTCACTGCTAGTTAAAAAATAAATTAATACTTGAAAATACGATATACCCAAGGAAAATAAAAGCGGTTCCGTTTTATTTTGCGAAAATACTAGATTTGTTCCGGTCGGATCCCCTCGATCTGATCCCCTGCTGGTTTTTTTTTTTAATATAAATGGAAATTTTAAAAAGTCTGGACAAATGAGTTATCTAGCAGTGTTGTAGTTCGTCTTTGGCGAGGATAAATATTTCTTGCCAAGCCATTTTCAGGTTATATAAGAAGATTTAACTTCTAACTTTCATCTCTATGCAGACGACTTGCAGTTGTATCGCCATTTTAAGGTGGGTGAACTCGCCGAGTCGGTGGCTGCCATCAATGATGACCTTGAAAATATCAACAAGTGGACTCCTCCTGAACCCAACTAAATCTCAAGCGCTCATTATTGGTGGCAGATACATGCTCAACCTATTGGATCCCCAGTCTCTTCCGCCAGTAATGTATAACTCAGTGCCTATATACTACTCCAAAAGCGCGAAAAACTTGGGCGTCCATATAGACACTAACCTCTCTTGGAAGGTTCATATTGCTGATGTGAGTAAAAAGGTCTTCTACTCTTTTCGGTCTCTTAAACGTCTTCAAAAATTCTTACCATTTCACACTAAGGTCACTCTTGCTCAATCTCTTCTTCTACCGCTCATAGACCATGCGGATGTCTGTTTTCTAGATGCAACGGAGGTACTCCTAAACAAACTCGAGCGATTGCAGAACTTGTGCATCCGCTTTATTTTCGGCCTCCGCAAGTACGACCATGTGTCGGCATTTCGGACCAGATTGAAGTGGCTGCCGATTTGGCGTCGACGAGATACCCATATCCTATCCCTTCTCTATAATATCCTGCACAATCCTACTTCACCCCAATACCTTCGCGAACGGTTTGTGTACCTCGTCCCGAGGGGCAAACCTTGTCGCACGGCCACTTCGCTTCTCCTTCGTACTCCACGTCACACTTCCAGCCGTTATGATGGCTCTTTCTCTGTAACTGCAGTGCACCTCTGGAACTCTCTCCCACACTCCCTACGCGATAGCCCTTCTCTCGATGTCTTCAAAAGGAGCATTAAAGAGCATTTCCTTTTAACGCAATGTTAGTACATATATATATATATATTTGTATTTATGTATGTATGTATATATTTTTGATTTATTTTTATTATTATATATATGTTATTTTAAAATTGTACACTGGATCCTACCCTCTTTTGTCATCATTCTCTGTCACTCTAGGGTTTGCTGTAAGAAAACTCAACATTGAGTTAAGCTCGCCTTTGTACATGTACTTTATTATCACATTGTATTAAATATTGTTTTTGGTGTACAATAAAGAATTAAGAATTAAGAAGATGGATACTTTCAGTCTTATTACAAAAAGCGGTTTAACTAAAAACCCAGGTTTAAATCTCTATAAACCATGGTTTAAATAAAAATGATATTACAAATAATGGTTTAGCGATAAACCATGGACCATATCATGGTCTATCGCTAAACCTCGGCGGCCCCTAGTTTAACGGTGGTCTAAGTCGTATCTGTCAAAGTTTTTCTTTTAGGTTATAGAATCTTTTTCATTGTGTTGTGTTGTTTTTACCCAAAAATGGATATTAACATGGTGGGTTTAATTGATATTGAGGATATTACTTTTTCTTCGGTACTCCAATTCTCAGATGTTTTTTTTTGTTGGTCCATCACAAGTTCATAAATATTATCACATTATTAACAAAGAGGCAATTGTTATAAAAGAGACTTGGAGAACTTAAAAATCCAAAGCCTAATGAATGAATTTGTGAACTTTGTTCAACGAGCGATGGTTTTGTTTATTGTTATGGTTTCATGTAACGTGCGAGAATGTTACGTTTCGTTACACGTACGTAGATGTATTATTAGTAATTAATACGAATTTAAGTAATGTGCTTAAACCTAAACAAAACTGCAATCGATAAAATAACTAATGTTTATGTACATGCAAAATAACAAAGTGTCAATATTTTAACACTCCTAAACATCATTTAATCCTTATCGTATTATCAAAAAGTTATCTTTTCTGGGCATACGGAACGTTGCAATTGAACGATATTATGGTGAACGAATGATATTTGTTTTATTCTGTGGTTGATATATTGACAATGGTTCAAATGACGGTACTAAGAAGACCAGGGTTTTTTTAAATTTTGTAATACGGACAAATTTAGACCATGGTTTTGCAGATAAGCCTGGACTTGATGGGCCAGGTTTAAACCAAGGTTTATTGAGTTTTTTGTAATAAGACTGTTTGAGTTTGGTGTAGGTCTAACATGTGCTGTTGAAGAGTTTGTTGCTCCTTGCGCCACTTTTTCTTCGCACTTTAAATACTAGGTATATGTCACAAAAACGCGTTTCGAAGTACTGTCTTTCATATTTTTTCTTGTAAAAAATTGTTTCAGCCTGGCTATTATATATATAAAGATGATTTTTGATATGATTTTGACCATGTTTTCAATCATGTTTAGGCAGGTTTTAGAAGGCCTAAAGATTTTACAACTTCATTTGTATATTCAAATGCTAATGAAAACTGTTGGATGTAACCCGCTGTACGTTGAAATCATAGCGGCCAAAATCATACGGCAACCATTTCTACCTTTATGAGGATTTTGGAGTTTAGAATATATTATAGAGCGCATTGATAGAACGAACTGGTAAAACCTATCAATGTTTTTTTTTTAGCGTCTATAGGTTTGCGCTTGACCACTATCTCACCTGATGGTAAGCGATGATGTGGTCGATGTGCGTAACGTGGATGTACGGGATTTACGTAAAGTGTACATCCCAGAGGAACAAAGCCTTTTCCCCTAACACAGTCGGGATTAGACCACGAACCGTGCCATCCTACAACTAGGAAAATTTCATTGAACATAATCATCATCAGCCTCTGTAATGTTGCCACTGCTGGGACACAGGCCTCCTCTCATAGAGAGGGAATGGGCTATAATCCACCACTCGGGTTCAGTGCGGATTGGTAAATGTTACATGTCAACGATTTTTTGGTTCTAGGACGTGCCGGTTTCCTCACGATGTTTTCTTTCACCGTTTTGAGAGCAGTGTGGAATAAATAATTTACACAAAGTAAAGCGTCTGCCTGGGTTCGAACCCATGACCTACAACTTGTAAGCTGTGGCCGATACCACTGGGCCACCACTGCTCCCCCAACATAATATTGCACACATATTCAAAGTATTTTTGTACTTACTACCTATAATTAGAATTTTCTCATTAATCGTTAGGGCCAGCAAACTAGTTCATATGAACTATAAAAGCTCTGGCCCCGTCCATTTGATTCCTACATGTTATTTAATTCAAAAAGGCCTCGGCCTTCCCTCTGATCGTTCGGTTCGCTATATGGCTAGATTTAAATACGGTCTCGTTTAGAAAATATTTATAGGGTTTGTTTCCAAGTGACCATTTCTTTGTTTGGTATTGGAGAGTGTTAAAAACCCATGACAAAGCTGTAATCTAACCATTTCTTACACAAAATAATAAGCAAAATTATTTGTAGATTTTTATTATATATTTATGTCAAAAACTACTGTTTACTGTAGCGTGCTATGTAACGTCAAGCTTATTCACACAAAATATGGTGCTTAAGGGTGCATGCAACAATGATGGAGAAAACAAGTGACCAAACAAGTTACTCGGATTAGTTAAGTCTTTTTACACCCGTTATATTATTACCTACTAACTAACTGTACAAAAACAAAAATACTTCATTGTAATCATAGAAAATTACTTCATAACTTAAATACCTTTCATAATGTATTAAAACCGTACAAATACTCGTCGTTGCGTTAAAAAAAAGTGTCAACCCATAACTGCTCCCTCCGGAGGTTATAAACATTTTTATCAAATAAACCAAGGGATCCTCCGGTAATATCCGACCGCTGTTATTCGTATCTGACAAGTTATTGGATTGCTAGATATGTTTGGCGCTTACATTATTTTGCAGTGCAGCGCGGTAAGGGTTAGGGTATCATTATTACGATTTTGAATGCAGACTTATTAGTTTTGAGATGTGAGTATTACTTTTAGCGTGGTGATAACGAGCCAATTAAATCTCATACGTGATCTCATGAGGTCAGTAAAAAGAAGTTGTAGGAAGTCAAAAGCCGTCCACTTATGACAGAACCCTTTTTATAAACCGACTTCAAAAAAGCAGGAGGTTCTCAATTGGTCGGCATCTTTTTTTTTATTAAACCTGCATGCATCACACAGTTACATAAGCGGACATAATACCTGAGGCTTTTTACCAGTCAACTAAGGGTGATGGAGCATGGAACTAAGCATGTAAGGTGCATTAGAAAAATAAAAATAATTATATTATTGTAGTAAGATTGGTTGGTATATATATATTTAAAATAAACATACACAAATATTTATTATAATAAATACCTTTATATAAAAAGTAATAGAATTACTTTTTATTGAGACAACTCTGCTATAGGTGTAGAAAATAATGGCGCAACTTTCGCTTAAATGCATATTGACTGGTGTTCGTCCTGATATCTAATGCCAGAAAAGAATGGACTGTATATGAAAGGAAGAATGAATAAAATCAGAAGTATGAGAAGGAAAGCAAGAGAAAACTGTTAGACGAACGCAGATTCCTAACGTGTGAAATAGACAGATATTGTAAGTGAGGTATGAGATAAGAAGGAGGTTTGGGAGAGTTGACTAGAGAGAAAAGCTTGATCCAAGCGCGCAAATTTCGCCTCTACCTAATTAATGGGCATTTCGTTCAATTCCTAGGTTAGGTAAAGTGTTATTGGTGTACTCGTTAAGGAGTTTTGAGTAACATCCCGTTCGTTGATTTTGCACACTTGGAGACTTTAGCTTAACTGGTAAAATGTGAGTGTAATACATCGATATAAATGTACTACGCACTAGACTTGGCCGAACACTCACTCTGTTAGACTGATCTGTACTGCAATCCGTACACCTTAATTTAAACTATGTTGAACGAAACGCGTAATGATAGCGAGTAAATTATATTCTATCTAGCGCTGCATGTTTTAATAGTTTGTCTATAAAACATAAATATTTTAGCGCAGCAGCGAACTTTATTTATATTTCACCAGCATTTGCACTGATTTGTTCCATGAATGTTCTGGTCTATCGGTAGGATTTATATCAATGGTGAAATATAAATTATAATTCAGCTCTCTGAGTAAACTGACCATCAAAATATCCGACAGCGTAGCTTTTTATTTCCACACCAAAGATTAGGCCTAAAAAATTCAAAGCTATATCTGTAAGTAAATTAATAATTCCCAAGCAAAGCCAGTCTTTATTATTTCTTACCTTGGCCTTGAAACTTCTTTTCTACTTAATTATGCAGGAGCCAGACGTAAACGTGTTTTACAATTTCAAAGTCGAGGTGAAATAAGTTTTCCGACTTCGTAACAAGAAGGTTCTGCGGTTTCTGCGGGAAACCCTCGTAGGTGCTTCCAAGTAATGCGGTTGGAGTCTGTTTTTACTTAGTTCGTATAAAGAAAATTTATAAAAATATACTTTAAAAATACGATCTAATACTAAGTATCGTACGTAAGGTTTAAAATCAAATCAAGATGTCATTAACGTAACATCTTAGTAGTATTTTCAAAGTTAAAAGTGTAAATCTGTCCACATTTTGATAGTTGGGAAGAGAATATCACCAAGTAATTCAATTATAAAGACTAGCTACTCAAAATTATCTAGTCAAAGAGCCATTAACACTTTAGTCTGTGCACGTGTAACAAACTCGAACCCCATGTTTAATTGTCGCATGTTTTCTTTTAAGAGATGAGAACTGAAAATGGCTAAGGCTTTTAGTAGACGGAGACTGGACTGGCACAGCATTATGCTGAGTGGAAACCTTCTTGCCACAACCGCGATATGCATCTGCTTTTATTTCGCATTCATTTTTTTGTATTTTTTTTTTACTTTTCTTAAGTTGTCTTTTTTGTGTGTCTTTTCTTTTTTTAAGGGTTTAGTTTTCAAAATCTGCTACCACTGTTCTTGTTCTTGTTATGTAATGTATGTATGTCGTTTTGAGAATAGTAATGCTCTATGAAAACAAAAATCAAAGCTTGACCACTCAAAACTGAAAAGCGTTATTGACATAAAGTTAAAATATAATGAAAATACGTTTTGTCACATAACTTCTGTCTGTTTTATACAAAACTATTTTAACCCACTTCAAAATAGTCAGCAAATAATCATTTCTCGAGATATTCTGGTTTACCCTACTACGGCGAAGCCAAAAGGAAGGATTATGATTTTACCAGTCTATGTATGTAGGTATAAATGTATTTAAGTATGTTCTTCCGTAGCAACTAATCTATACATCCGATTTTGATGAATAAGATTTCAATCGATGCGTTATTATGGCCCGGGTAACAAAAGCTAAAAAAATAAATAATAGAATCCGTAGTCAGTAACAGTTTTTAACTAAACTTTTTTTTGTAGTCCGATTTCTGCGTAATTGGGCCAAGTAGTTTTTTAGCAATCACAAGTAGATTTTGACAAATGCTTATTTCTAAAATCTTTATATCGCTCCCCATTTCCAGTGCCTCCTATTTTCTAATGCCCTATTGCCTAAGGAAACTAGCGTCTAGACAGAATACCCAAAGGGTTGGACACCAAAGGGTGGTCTATAGGATAACTTGCGGCACAGACATGTTTGTTTTACCCTGAAAGGCCTCAAATGAGGCTCTTTGCTGATTCCTGACACCGCCACCGTTTATGTTTTAAATGTCCGAAGCGGCGGCGTCTTGAAACCCGTTGATTGCGAAGAAAAAGTAGAATTAAATCGAACCTTGTTAGCATAAAATAAATAGCACAAATAAACATAAATGGGCCAACAACAAGACGCTCAAAGTAAACCAAAAAGAAAGGCTTTGCCCTGTCATCGTTAGTGTTTTGTATTCGTTTCGCGTGTTAATAATTATGTTTATTGTATACTTTTAATATTCTAATTCAATTATAAATATAAAGATGTATTTGCTTGGTCATGTATAATTTGTATGGCTTTGGGACAACAAGATGCTTATACTGTGAAAATTTGAAGACTGTCGCTCCAACCGGTTGTCTTTAAGGCGCCGATTCCTTTGAGTAGCTGATTTTAAAATGCGAATCACGTCTAAACGGCTCGTCGTAATTTTTTGGAAAAAAATATATGTTATATTAGACCATTTTCTTAATAATTTGATGTGAGCAAAATTTGAGTTTTATTCGTATAACATAGTGTAATTAATTTGTAAAGTTATGTCTAAAACGGACAAAAACACGACAATCACACTAAAAGCGCTAAGCGTATTTTAATGAAATTGAAACCATCTCAAAGACAATTTTATTATCTACATTTCGATCTGAAGCTTTATTTTTTAATGTCATAGAATAATATGGAAAGTACAAAAAACTACTAAATTTTGGGTCGCGCGGGTGTGAAACGAGTGCGCGTTTTGTTCCCTCAAGGTCGTTGGCGTTAGTCGTCGTCTTAAAACCTGTATGACAAACAACGGACAGATAGACAGATGGACGTGTGAGTGACAGCAATAGGGTTCCATTCGGACCCTTCGGGTACGGAACCCTAAAAAAGTAACAGAGTGCCTTTCCGCGGCGCGTTGCCGCTTACGTGCTTTGTGGTGCCTCTGTGGCTCTGAGGTCGAAGAACTAAAATTTGTAGGATTGATTACCTGACATTTCGATAGTGTTTGGAAACCCCATATATTTTTGACTTTTACCAAACGCTAACATGACACTTTCGTTGATAAAATATGACATGTCTAAAGCCTCTTGATGCATATGTTCAAGAATCGACTATGTCCTATGAGAGTGGTCCAGAATGCGGACTAGTAAGTTGAAAAAGCAAGAAAGAGCTTTATAGAATCAAAGAAAATAAATATAATTTCCAAAGTTTTCTACAAGTTGTTCACAAGATAAATACAACCATACTAACTTAGAACAATATTGTTCGGACAAGTTTTCATACAATCTAAGTTTTTGAATCAACATTATTTGATTTAGTTTTGGTTCGACAAAGAAAATCCTGAGAACTAGCTACAGTAACCTATTGGAAGGTCACTTTTGTCACAGGTTCGATTCTTATATATATATGATTATCATCGTTGTGATTTCAACTGAAAGATTTACACTGATGATCATATTTCTTCTCCAAATGTCGCCACATCGACCGGTCCTGTGCGTCTCGGATCCAGCGGATTCCCGAAGCCCTAACCAGGTCATCGGTCTTCCTTGTGAAATTAAGCTGGTAGTAGAGGTAATTTTTAGGGTTCCGTACCCAAAGGGTAAAAACGGGACCCTATTACTAAGACTCCGCGATCCGTCTGTCTGTCTATCTGTCGCCAGGCTGAACCGATAGCTACAGTTGAAATTTTCACAGATTATATATATTATTATTATATTTCTGTTGCCGCTATAACAACAAACACTAAAAACAGAATTAAATTAATATTTAAGTAGGGCTCCCATACAACAAACGTGTTTTTTTTGGCGTTTTTTGCGATAATGGTACGGAACCCTTCGTGCGCGAGTCCGACTCGCACTTAGCCGGTTTTATTTTATTTTGGGCATTATTTTTGGATGCATCAACCATCGTATAGATTAGTCAAAGTACACACATCTTTCTTGGGATACTGTGTTAAATTCTAAAATAAAATACCTTGTGATATATTAAAAAAATATATAACTTTTGTTAAAAGCACCTTTTGTAATCAAGCCTATACAAATTAGATGATCATATTCAAAATAAGAATGCTTGGAAACATGCTGGTCCTGTTCCATAGTGTATTATTTGTTGTAGACAAAATCAAACTGGTGTATTTGAATGTAAATATTGTAAAACACTTTTTTTAAAGAATAAGGGCGACTACGCACTACACGCCGGTGTCCGTGAACCGTGTCTGTGAAATTTTGGTTCCGAAGTAGCCGGCAGCTTGGCAAGTGGGGCAATCGCAGTGTGACTGCCAACAAAAGACTCCCTGCTCAAAAGTTGAGTTAACAACCACTAACATTGAAGAAGTCAAGCAGATCCATCTTTGCATTACTTAATTAATCCATTAAAAAAATAACTCTTTGTCACTTGAACATGATAAAGTTCTTTTATACAGACAGCTAACTTTTACTTTACTTTTAAGTTTTCTGTCTCTAATGAAATTAATAGAACTACGGAAAGGCAAAGATAAATTGAAATTAAAATGAATAACTATGATGAATAGTTGATCTAGGTAATTTAGTTAAGTTACGTCTTTCAGTAAGAGCAGTGGTGGCCCAGTGGTACCGGCCGCGACTTACAAGTTGTAGGTCGTGGGTTCGAGCCCAGGCAGGCGCTTTACTTTGTGTAAATTATTTCTTCACCACTGCTCTCAAAACGGTGAAGGAAAACATCGTGAGGAAACCGGCATGTCCTAGAACCAACAATTCGAAGACATGTGACATCCACCAACCCGCACTGGGCCCGCGTGGTAGATCACGGCCCATTCCCTCTCACAGAGAGGAGGCCTGTGTCCCAGCAGTGGGAACATTAATAGGCTGATGATGTGATGATGTGACGTCTTTAAAGTGCTTGATTGATACTTTTTAACATTTTGACTATATTACTCGCATTATGTGAAGCAATGACCCGCGCGTTGGTCGTGGTGTCGATTCGAAGCCCGGCAGGCGCTTTACTTTGTGTAAATTATTACATCACCACTAAATTATTTACTAGCTTCTGCTAGCGGCTTCGCTCGCGTGAATGTTGAAAATTACTATTCCTGATTATAATCTATCTCTATGCCAAATTTTATCCAGATCCGTTCAGCCGTTCTAGAGTGATTGAGTAACAAACATACACATATCCAAACTTTCGCATTTATAATAATAGTAAGATAAGTAAGATTCACTCTCATTCAAACTAACATGTCCTAGAACCAAGCACCTCTCCCTCTCACAGAGAGTAAGCCTGTGTCCCAGCCGTGGGAACATTATCGATTGATTTTGTAATATCAAAGTCAAACTCGCAGATAGTTCGCGATTTTGCAGCATAATCTACGTAAATCACTGTCTTTTAGTTTAAGTCCTTTTTTATTATTATTTGACGATTCATTAGCTATTTGTGAAAACTTGTAATTGGCCATATTATTGTTGTTAACGAATTTATTGTGTCTGTCTAGCTGTAAGTTTTCCGAAAATAATAAAATTAAAAATAAAATAAAATAAATATAGCCATTAATAATTCTATAATCTATAATTTATTTATTTATTTAAAATACAATGGCGGTCTTAGTGCCTTTTAGGCATTCTCTGCTAGCCAACCAAGGGTGGTGAAGATATAACATGGCAAGTACATTATTTAAACTATGTCAAGCAAAACAGTAAAACAAAGAAATACTTAAAATACACATACATTATAATACATACTATATAAATATCTAATTATATATTTTTAAATGTACCTAATTCTAAAAAAAAAATAACTAAAAATTGGAAATAAAAAAAGTTAATTAATAAAATCAAAAAACCCGACTGCTAAAAGCGAACTAAAAAGACGTAAACAAGAAGAAAACCATGGTGTGCAGTCGGAGGATACCGAAGAGGTTTTGGTCTGCCAGCTCGCGAATATGTAAACTTTTTTTTTGTGTTTTGCTTTGGAAGTCGGTTTAATTTTTGTGAAAAAGTATTTATTTTCTGTTTTTTGTTTTTAACCATCACTAAGAAGTGAGTAAGTTCTATAGTAAGGTACCGAAGGATTGACAAGATTCCCAAAATAACACAATTTACAACTTCGAGCTGATTGTCATAAAAGAGTTCGGTTATATGTTCCTTATCTTAAAAACTGCTGAACCGATTTTGATGAAACTCATACTATGCCCTAAGTTGAGAGATACCTAATCCAATATAAATACACACGTGTTTAGAAATCCACATAGAGATGTTACTCCATATGGATGGATATTATTATGTGAATATTGTGCAATTCCAACAATATTACATAGTTACGTATCGAATTGATAACCTCCTTTTTTAGAAGTCGGTAAAAATTTACTGAAAACTGGTGAAAATTGTTCATCAGTAATCACAGACTGGCTGAAAAATCCCTGAACACCCAGTACTTAAAATTGTATTCTTAATGGACTTGTTTCCCGTCTCTGTTAATTTTGTTAACATTACGACCAAAACAAACGGTGTCCATCCATTTTGGAGGTCTTGTTCACGAACAAAAGCCGCAGCGTCAACACATCTCGGTAAGGGACTTGTTGGCCCGCCGCGCCGCGGAAAAAGTAGAAGCAATTAACTTAATTGTATTAAACTTAACAACAAGTTATTCGAACATTTAACTAATCTATTCAGCCCATCACGGTGCTAAGATTGAGTTAGCAACATCTTTACGTCCCTAACTTTAAAAGTTTATAAATAAAACTCTTTACTGCCCCGAACGAACAATTAAAACATCAAAGACGTTAAAATAAAAATGATCCCGAACTTAACTAGAGTGTTCCGAACAATATTTACAAAGTACAATAAGTTTTAACCCGCAAAAAGTTCTGTTCGCGTGTCAAATTTCAAAGGAGTCTCCCAGATTGTTCAGTATGATAATTTAGTTGTAATAAAAAACTTGGGAACAGCTAAGGTGTGGGTATAATGAGGTCTCGCCGAGATCGATCGTCGTCGGAGGCCGATGCGGTAGACCCACCGATTTCGCAAACAGCTCGCTATTCCAAGGTGAACACTACATGAACGTTTTTACGTTGAAATTGTTCAATGTCAGAACGACCGCAGAACTAAATTGGTCACAATATTAAGCTCAGCTGGCACGCAGAGCTGTAATTTCATGTTTCAACACGCCAAGGATTAAGTTAACATTAGCTAAGACGGTGATGGTATCGGTTTGGTATTGTAAATTTATGTCGGGTGAGTGGTGAGTGTTGGTGGAGTGTGTGCTGGTGGGTGACTCACCGCTTGCGGGGCTTCCGGCGGGGGCGTCGGCGCTCGCCCTCCAGCTCATTGTCAAGCCCGCGGCGGCGCGGCCCTGGGGCTCCTCGGCGGCGCTCCAGCTTGCGGTCGGGCGCCTCCCCTACGTCTTCCACTACGGCCACTCGAGGCACGCACTCATCTTCTTCTATTGGTTTTGGTGTCTGCGGTGCGCCCATCCGAAGATGGCGTTGTCGCCACCACAGCACCCACGAGCTGATGTTATCGCGAATCTTGAATATGAGTGGTCCAGCTTCGGTAAATACGACGGCTTCACGTCAACGGTATCTAATTGTTATATTTTAAAACGGTTCAGTCTTTTGCTCTCATGGTGCCTTAACTTAAGTAACTTAGGACTAACGAAGGCAGCTGCAGTATAAGCGGACGATAAGCGATGATTGCTTTATGACAGCTATGCGTTCTTGCGGTGTACCCATCGAATGAATTGGCACGGAATCATTTTGACGTACAGTTTTTATCACAACTTAAGCAAAGCGTTCACTACTTGTAAAAACTTATAAAAATTGGCAGGATGTTAAGTGGCAGTAAACGGTAAGTTGCTGGTGTTAGTTTGCTACATTATTTTAACGTGTCGGCGCTCTGGTGTTCTGAGGTAGCCATGGCGACGGCTTGGCGGTCAGTCGCGGTGGCATGCCGTGCGCGCGATGCGAGCGGTGCAAGCGTGCGCGCGAGCTCGTACTCAACAGTTAGCAAGCCGACAGGACGTTACGTAACGAGTTCGTACCGGCGCACTGCGTGGTAGCGCGACGACGCCGAGCGCGCGAGTGATTGCGGAGCCTTCGTCTGCCGCCAGCCGCCCGCCCTAGTGCGCCCCCGCCCGCCCGCGACGCCCGCCCATCCCCCTCTACCTGTTACCGCGCTATTGTCCTTACTAAATCATTTTTTGGTCAAAGTGTTCCGGCAATATTAGTTTTTAAGTCTGGCTAGAGTTGCCATGTATTGCAGTGATCGTAAATGAAGCCGCATCGGGCGGCGGAGATACCGGAGAGAGTAGGCAATAATGTTTTTATTGGGTCAGACGTGCGATCTCAAGGTCGCTCAGAGAACATTCACTTCGATTTAGTTTACGAGTTCTCTTAACAACCAGACGTGTATAATATTGGACGCAATGCGTAACAGTTCAGTTAGTGTGTTATTAAAAGCGAGTAAAGAATGTAGTTACTTCTTAATCGTGGAAATATTCAAAGAGCTAAGATAGTATCTTATTATAACCCCCCGCATTTCGCTTCCATTCATTTGGCGAATATGGAGAAGATTTCATCTTTATAAGATTACATCGTACTTTATTAACTTTCACGATAGGAGTTGCAGAATTTATTAGAAAATGATCCTAATCTAGTCGTTTCTGGTCAACAAAGTAAACCAATAATAAGCTTAAATAGGACTTAAGTAAAACAAAAAGTGTATGTAAGGATCGTAGCAGGTGGCGTCGTGAAGTTTCTGCCAACTCCTATGAGGAAAAGGCGTGAGTTTATGTATGTTTTATAAAGAGGAAAAATTGATTGTTTGTAAAAGGTAAATGGGCCTCATCAGAAAGCTTAGTCACCCAAAGGGCAATGGAGAGTAATCGGAGTTTCCTTGTATGATCGCATCAGAAATGAGGATTTCCGCAAGAGAACCAAAGTTACCGACATAGCCCGAAGAATTGCGAAACTTAAATGGTAGTGGGCGGACATTGCTCGAAGAACCGGGAGACGTTGCGTTGCAAGGCCTCCCATTAGGTGGACCGTTGACCTGGTTAAGGTTGCGGGAATCCACTGCTTGCGAGATGCACGGGATCGGTCAATGTGGTGAGGCCTGGGGGCGGCCTATGTCCAGGCCGAATGGAGGTCTTTTGGCTGAAATGATGATGATGATGAAAAGGTAAATATCTGAGAGTACCGATCCCACTACGAAAGTTGGTTAACTGATAGAAAATTGTACTATAGTTGAATGTCATAGGCTACTTTTTAACCGACTTCAAAATAATGAGGGGGTTCTCAATTCGTCGGAGTCTTTTTTGTTTTTGTTATACGTACCTATGTAAAGGGTATACTTACCAGGTGGTCCCATGATCAACAAGTCAGGGTTTGATGATGGAATCCCATGGAAACCGAGGGAACTCCTCAAATATTATAGGCAAATATAGAGCGATTTTGATATTTTCATCAACAATGCAATCATTTGCACTCCTATAGTATCATTTGGTGAAGTGGAACTGATGAAGACGACCACAGAGGCCACGGAAACTCCTTAATGATAGGTGTCTCGGGTATAAAATAATATCTCGAATAGTTAACCGACTATGACGAAGCAAATACTTATAAATAAATGCTACTGATGAAATTGGCACCATCAAAATTATCTCATGATTAAGCTGGAACGTAGGCATCGGATCGCCGAAATAAAATAATGTACCTATCTTTGTCGGGCTTATTGGAATTGTCATGAGATGGCTATAAATTATTTTCATGGTAATTTGAGATAGGTAACAAAACTGAAAAGTGAAAAATAAAACATTTTTAACAAAAAATAGGCATCAAAGATTTTTATATCCCAAACTAATAATACCGTTTAAAATGCACATTTTCTGTGAGACGGGTCACGGGAGGTTGAGAAAGCTATTAAATATAATCTTAAAAACAGATCATATTTAATAGATTAACTCCTCATTGTGTCGCAGTGTCTCAGTGGATAAGACCTTGCCTCTCGTGCTTGAGGTCATGGGTTTAAATCCAGGCAAGTAGCAATGCGATTTTTTCAATTTCATATTGTGACTTTGCGCCACAAACCTTATCGGTTCAGTATTTTTTATTTGTAACTGGTTGGTGACTTTTTTCAAACTTATCAAATCAAGAAAAGAAAATGATTTTTTTCGTACCGTATGTCAAACATAAAAACTTCTTGACAAACTTCTTCTTCTTCTATCTTCTTCTATGTTTGTGTATGTTCACCGATATCTCCGTCAATTGTGGACCGATTTTGAAAATGTTTTTTTTGTTTGATAGAGTATGTTTCGAAATTGGTTCCATTTTAATTTGGTGAAGGTCTGATGAAGAACTTCGGAGATATACAACAGAACTCTTCAATAAATAATGGCAAAGATCTCGGGATTGCTGCAATCGCATGTCTGTTTATTGTTTATACCATTTCATAACATAACATCACGCTAGTACGCTCTAAAGGGGTACGCAGATATCTCATTTCACCGGTTATGTTCATGTTTCATGTTATTCGGGTAATCTATTCTGGCGTTATAGGGACCTTACTACACAACTTGCCTGATAAGTAGGTAAAACTAAAAAGGGAAAAATAAAAAAACTTTTTTGCAAAAAAATACTACCGACTTCCAAATGTAAAACTACAAAGTGAAAAATAACTTAATTATTGGAAGTCGGTGTCCATATTGCAAAAAAATGGTACCAACGAAAGACACCGACTTCCAAAAAGAAAGTTATTTTTCACTTTGTAGTTTTATTATTTTAAAGTCGGTAGTATTTTTTGTTAAGTTTTTTTTGTATATAGATATCAGTTATTGGAAGCAACTCTGGCTTCACCCCCTGGGCAAAGCGCATGATCCCTCGTGGGCCAGCAGTCTTCGTGATTCCGTACATTTAAAAAGGCTTCCGTATATTTTTGCAACGGCCTATAATAGCACATAGGATACTTTTTATCACAGTATTATCTTCCCTCGGGATGATAAACACTTCTCACGCGGGCGTAGCCGCTAGTAGAGGCTAGAAATATTATAAATGCGAAAGTTTCTGTGGATGGATGGATGTTTGTTACTCTTTCACGCAAAAACTACTAAACGGATGTTCATGAAACTTTATAGAAATACTAGCTGACCCGGCAAACATTCATCTACCCTACCTACCCTACCCTACCTATTAAAAAATAGATAGTAGCCGATTCTCAGACCTACTGAATATGCATTTAAAATTTCATAAAAATCGGTCAAGCCGTTTTGGAGGAGTATGGTAACTAACATTGTGACACGAGAATTGTATATATAAGATAGCTTATACATAATAACAACACATACAGGCTATAACTTATAAAGATATTAAGAGAACTACTAATACCACATACCACACGCAGGATGAATGGATGGCTGTAACAAATACTCAATCACGCCAGAACGGCAGAATTGATCTGGATGAAATTTGGGACAGAGATTATGGTCTGGAATTGCACATATGCTACTTTTCATCTAGGGTATAATGTTAAAAAAAAAACACTTTTCACGCGGGCGGGCCGCTGGCAGAAGCTAGTACTGCATAATATCGTACCGGATTCAGTTGTTGACGCCCAACTGCACGAACCCGAACGTGGAAATGGTGTTCATGTGATCGCAGGTGAATTGGATAGCTGCCTAAGCAATTGCATGTTAGGCCAAATAACTATATCACGAGATCAGATCCGCAAAGAATTAAAAAAAATAGACGTCTACAAAGGGGCTGGCCCTGATGGTATACCAGCTTTGCTTTTAATTAAGCTGGCTGATGTCCTATCACTGCCATTAAGTATTATATTTAATCATTCTGTGCTTCGGGGTACTTTTCCGACCATCTGGAAAGAAACCAAAATTTTGCCTATTTTCAAAAACGGGGATCAGACCGATGTGAGCAATTATAGGCCTATTGCTATTCTCTCCATACTTGCAAAGGTATTTGAGGCCCTCATATGCCCTGTGCTAGCTAAACATTTATCACAGCTAATAATAGACAATCAATATGGATTTATGAAGGGGAAATCGACAGCTACCAATTTGATGTCCTGTGTTGAGAGTATTGTTGAGGCGGTTGACGCGGGTGTCCAGGTTGATGCGGTTTACACCGACTTTAGCAAGGCTTTTGACACGGTAAACCACGACATACTCGTTAAGAAGCTTAGCATGTATGGCGTTACGGATCCTCTCTTAAGTTGGTTCCAATCTTATCTGTCTAGTCGGATGCTCAAGGTTGTGGTAAATGGTTGCTCTTCAAATTCGTACATTGCAACGTCGGGAATCCCTCAGGGATCTCATTTGGGTCCGCCTTTATTCACTCTTTTCATAAATGATATTTACAAATGCTTCCTGAACTCGAACATATTCTTATTCGCTGATGACCTCAAAGCCATAAAGTCTATATGTAATCCTGCGGACTCAACTCTATTCCAAAGTGACTTAGACCGGCTGACTAAGTGGTGTGAGCACAACAAAATGTTACTGAATGTAAAAAAATGCCATCACATCAAATTTACAAGGAAAAAAAAAATCTTGCAGTCAGTTTATAAAATAAATGGTGAGCGGCTTGTGGAAGTCGAGACTATACGTGACCTAGGTGTTCAGCTCGATAAAAAGCTAAGGTTTGTCGAGCATATCGACAAAACTGTATTAAAATCATCTAAGATGCTTGGTTTCGTTATAAGAGAGTGTAAAAATTTCAAAAAACCCAACATTAAAAAAATTATGTACAACTCGCTAGTCAGAAGCCATCTTGAGTATTGCAGTGTGGTCTGGTCACCTGAGTATAAGGTCCATATCAAGCGCATTGAACGGCTTCAAAAACGGTTCTTATGGCATCTTACCTATACTAATAATATGGGTAAAAAGCTCAACTCGTACCAAGAGAGGCTGAAGTATTTTGGGATGGTGTCACTGGAGAAACGCAGGCATATGTTGGATTTGGTTTTCCTTAAGAAATTAGTAACAGGCTCTCTGAACTGTCCGGATTTGCTTAGCAAGGTATTATTCTACGTGCCACGTAATCTGCCAAGAAGTTCTAATAGGAGACTTTTCTGCATGCCAAGATGTCACACCAACTTGAGGCAATACTGTCCACTATCAAGAATGTATGCTGCATACAAAGAGCACGAAGGCGATGTTGACCTATTTAACTCTTCTGTACCTGCTCTAAAAAAAGTCGCACTTGCCATTTAGTGGGTATCTCTAGTACCTAATCTTACATAAATAATAAAATGTATACTAATTTAATTTAATTTAATCTAATTTGATTTAATTTAATCTAATTTAATTTATTCTAATTTAATTTATTCTAATTCAATTTAATCTGTTCTAATTAAATTTGATTTAATCTATGTTACTTAATTTAATTTATTACAATCAATTTAGCTTTTAATAGTTTTTTATATTGTTTTTAATTAATAAATTCTGTATTTATCTCCGCATAATTTAGTGCATGCTGTGCTTTTCTTTAAGTGATGAGGCA
Source organism: Orthosia gothica (assembly GCA_949775005.1). Classification (NCBI taxonomy): domain Eukaryota; kingdom Metazoa; phylum Arthropoda; class Insecta; order Lepidoptera; family Noctuidae; genus Orthosia; species Orthosia gothica. The sequence continues at coordinate 32,607,574 of OX459039.1, read as the reverse complement.
CTTAGACTTAAGTTTGAAATGTACAAATTTATAAAGTAACAGTGTACTCAGTGTTGAAAAGCCAAATAATAAATAAATAAATAACCCCATGAATACACTCTTATTGCAACGCTCAATAGATTCGTTATTGCGTCTACTGGTATATATTTATAATCATAAAATAAAAACGGTTTTCGTATCGGTCTGTCCTCGTTGTTTCTTAAAAAGTGATCGTTGATCCTTACAAAGTGTAAGGATTTTGAATGCAGTTTTCATATAATTTAGAGATTTTATGCCGATATGTTTAGGTGGATAACCACCTCCACATGAGGAGCTCGTGGCTAAATAATAACAGCCACATTAGTCGATCATCAAAGTTAAGCAACGCTTGACGAGGTCGGTCCGTGGATGGGTGACCATTTCAACATACCGGGTTTCTTCCGTGCCTCGGAAAACACGTTAAGCCGTTGATCCTGGCTGTCGTTTGAAGATCTTTGACAGTCGTTACGGGTAGTCAGAAGCCTGAGATCTGACATCAGTCTTGCCAAGGGGTACCGTGTTACCCAGTTACTGGGTTGTGGAGGTCAGATAGGCAGTCGCTCCATGTAAAATACTGGTACTCAGCTAAATCAGGTAAGACTGCAAGCCGACCCCAATATAGTTGGGAAAAGGCTAGGCAGATTGATGTTTAGGTGGTCATCGTTTACACACGTACTCCGACAACATAGTCAATTTGATTTTAACTTTGAGATATACAAAGTTTCGTAATGTAAATGAAATAGTTTATCGGGTCTGAGCTGCATCAAACTTGATCTAAATTATTAGTAGATACTGTTAGACCACATCAAGTTTTAACTAAGAATGTCAAACAATATTCAGACGAACGCCAACAGCGCGCGACAGTTCCGATATTGCGGCACCAACTTGCAAAATAGAGTTGTAAACTACAAATTCTGATCTCGTAAAATACGAACTGTGAAGTTAGTTACGTCAAAGAACATTATTTTACAAATGCTTTACAATCCAATTAGGTACCTATAGGTTTGGATTCCCTTGCGAGTATTAAATAAACGGCATTATAAATGGCCCTATCTTTAGGTTGCGTCAATTTAGAAGTTCCGATTTTTCTCAGCAGTAATTTCAACTTGATACCTCCATGCGTTCCTGAGAAAAAGTTCTAGACAGACGGACAGACAGACAACGAAATGATTAAATCAATCAAAACCAATGGTTAAATAAGCTAACCAATGGTTTAAAACTTCGGTAAAATGCGTTTTTTCATGAATTGTTAGCCTCACCTATGGTCAAATAAGTTGTATAGTTAATTATTTTACCATTTATAACGCAAGTAGATATTATTTATGACTGAGTAACTTAAAGTGACGTTGGGCAGAACATATCAGTGGTGTCCCATTAGAAGAAACCGTGCCGACGTTCTATACTGATTATTTTTTGTACATCGATCGCGTTTGGTTCCTTTCCGTTCGGTTCCACGGATATAGATCGTGATCTATCTATCGCCGTGGAACGGCAAAGAACGCGATAGATTTACAAAAAAATAATCGGTATGATCAGATAAAAGACGCTATTTACGTCAGCACGGTTTCTTTGTATGGGATGAGGCATCTGTATGCTAGTATTATATTATTATTTGTGACCGTATAAAGAACTAGCTTCTGCCAGCGCCTTCGTCCTCGTAAAAAGTGTTTTAATATCATCCCAAGGGAGCTTTACACCGTGATAAAAAGTAACCTATGTGCTCTTCCAGAGTATAATCCATCTCTGTGCAAAATTTCATCCAGATCCATTCAGCCGTTTAGGCATGATTGTGTAACAAACATACATCTCTCCTAACTTTCATATTTATAATACTAGCTTCTGCCAGCGTCTTCACCCGCGTGAAAAGTGTTTTTTTTTTTGCCAATAAAACAATTTTCCCGGGATGCAAAGTATTTTATGTGCTATTCCAGACTATAATTCATCTCTGTGCCAATTTTCATCCAGATCCGTTCAACCGTTCTGGCGTAATTGAGTAACAAACAAACATTCAAACTTTCGCATTTATAATATTAGTAAGATTATATTATGGTGTGCAGAAATTTTCAGGAGACAAATTTTGGGCCTCTGTGGTCCATTTGCAACTGTGATGACTCTTCGCAACGTAGTGTGTCCCAGACGACGGACATCATCATCACAGAGAGATTCCTTGGAAAGACTGTCATGACGACTTAAAGGCGTTTACGTGAGATTGGTCAGAAGAGGTAATACACCGGAAAGACTGAGAAGCTCTGGGCGAGATCCTAGGCCTTAGACAAATTCCCTGGGGTGGTCACGGCGTACACTGTGTGTGCGCTGGTGAAGGGGGGTACACCCCGTAGGAGGGTCCGGAGACGGACAGCCGCGGCGGGTTCGCGGTGAGTGATAACGCGTGCCCGTGTTCGTGCCATAAGTGGCACAGGACGACATCCTGGAGTTTTAGTGGGTTAGCGTCCCACATACTTGCGCTGTCTCCCCGTGGTAGTGCAGTTTGCATGAGCATTTGCCCAGGCTACATAAAGAAGTTCTTAGACAAATGATATTGTATCAACGAAACCGTTGCGATAGCGATTGAAGAGATGTCATTCATGCATGGGATTGTCAAGCGCCATCGAAATTTCACGTGATCAATACTTTAAATTGTGGTATTTTGACCAACGCTTTCGCTGACATCGTATGACACTTGTCTATACCGTCTTTTCCCAGTAGAGGGATAACGTGGTCTCAGTCTGAGATACCTACAAGAAAAATAAAACTTAGTCAATCCTACATGGTCATGTAAACGGATAACCGTTGCCCTACCTATGTCGTATGCTATACTGAAAATAAACTCGGTTATATAATACCGACACGGAACCGTGGTAACTGGTGTGTGCATCCATTAGCGCGAGATGAGTTTGTTCGACGATGACCGAATGTGAGCGCACCCGGCCCGTGCTACAGTACACTGTGGTACAGAAGGTCGGCTCCATACAACAATGAAGAAAGAAAAGACAGAAAATTATCTATATGGAACACACAATAAACAGACAAGAAAAAACAAAATATACCCAAAGTGTCCATTAGCTATTTATAACGATTATTGAGAAGTCAACTCAAGCTAACGTGAATAATTTCAAATACGTCTTCATTATTTTGACAACCACATCCACGCTTACAGCCTAAGAACCGACTGCATGAATCAGGGTTTTTGATTAAACTTAATTTTCATTAATGAAACTTGATAGTAGAATAGATTGCTCTAGCAATACGGGCATTTAAAAAAAATTGAATCGATTGCTTCAATCATGCACCCACACAAACACACAACCTCCACAACCCAAAATTTAAACCAATTAAAATTTATGTCTGATAATTAACCCAAATATAAAAGCTTTTCAAGTAACTCCAACGTTATTTGAAATAAACTGGTGAGAACATAGGAAAAAATAAGGTTGCCAGCTGTCAGTTAGAAGCAAGCTGTTGGGTTGTCAGTTTAACTGCAAAACCTGGCAACCCGTAAAGGGTGGGTAACTGAGAGCTAGTTGATGTGGCATACGTACCCACGATACAGGAAAAGTGCCTAGGAAATATTTATTTATTTCTAGAGTTAAGTGACTTAAGACTTATGATTATTTGGAAATATGAAATATGACCCCTTGGAGGGGTGAAAGAAGTAATAAACGTAAATGAATTTTAACAAAAACAACTTTTTCTTTGGGACCAACGACAAATTCGTAAAAAAATAGCTATGCTTTTTTTTTTTTTAAATTTATGCGAATATCAAAAATTAAGGTGCAGCTTATAATATTGTCATACCTCACAGTTGATCCCATTGTAAAAATAGTTTTTTATTCACAAATACTTCACCCCCTTAAGAAGTGGTAAATAATCAGAAGCACCGTGTAGTTAGTTCTACATACAGCGTATACGTATCACAGTCTTGTGCCTTTTCTGTTCGCTGTATGGACCTTCTGTATTTTCTTCTTGTTCCGCGCCCTTTCAACGTTTGTCATCAAATGTATGCAATTTTGAATTAATGCACTCTTGTGTTCGATTCACAGGTGGGCGAAAGTTTTTTAATGGTTGTTTATTAAGAGTTTCTAAGTAGAAGCACGTTCTGTAAAGCGTGGTACTATTTTTGGCATACATGGGTTCAGTAATGACAATTTAATGTTTCATTGGTGGCATTTTTATCTTTTCGGCAATCTCTAGGTCTAAAACGTCTCGTCTTTGTATATTGAAAATTTGAAATGCTCCATGGCAAAAGCATCTCAGAGGTTAGTAGAGCTCAAGTTATCCGGTAAGTTATAGTTTCATATCCGGCCTTGCTGGTTAAATGCAGCTTATCCATCGAGGGATCTTAATTGCCGAGATAATGACACATCCTCTACGCGGTAGTTGAAGACACGGTCTGAATGTGTTAGGTATATGGACCGATATAACTTCTGCTAGCGATTTCATACACGAACCTCAGAAATTATTCTAAGGAAACGTATATTCCATTCACCCGTAATCCATCAAAATTGGTATAGCGATTTAGTCGTGAAAACAAATTTACTTTGGCATTTACAATATTACTCGTAGTATGGATGACTAATATCAGACAACGGCATACTTCTTTGTAGTGTTTTGTTTTTATAGACCAATCAAATAATATCTAATACATTAGTTTATCATAACGAGTTTTGATTGGTCAACACTGCGCCAAAAGGCATCACGACTCGACACGACACAAAAGTGTTAATAATCATAAATTACAAAAAAAAAATGAGTTGTCTTTATTTTAGAGAACAATAATGTTATTGTTCTCTAAAATAAAGACAACTCCTCTATTATTATAAATGAGAAAGGTAAGGTTTGGATTTTTGAATATTATGCCTGATGAGATAAGATTTTGAGATAAGATAGTCGTGGTGGCCCAGTGGCTAAAACCTCGCCTCTCTTTCTCGAGGTCGTGGGTTCAAATCTTAAGGCAGTCGGAGGACTGACGTACAAAGTGAAGACTTAAAAGTTTGGAAAACACAGTTATTCCGTCCCACGTCACATTAACATGTCGATGACACTGTCAAATTTGCACGTCAGTGACACAAACCCATAAGTGTTGCCTCTACAAAAATCACTCAACGCGGCTAAATGAGTATTTAGTAAAAAAATGGTACTGACGTGTTAAACTTTAACTAAGTGGGCCCAATAACTAGTTTAACAACTTAATGTATAGCTTGGCGATCACCTAGGTTAAATACTATAAAATCACCCGGCAGTCAAGGTTTTAAAGAAGGATGAGTATTACAAAGAATTCCAAAAGAAATAAAAGTATTTAAACTGAAGGGCCTGATCCGAGGTGGCTTAGGAAAAGAATAGTTGAATGGATTTGGGTCCAGCAGTGGGATAGTATAGACTAACATAAAAATATATATATACTTTCTATCTCTTTCTTTCTATTTTTCTGTTTTATTACTTTATTTTTTATTTTCATACAAAAAAGAAAAGAAGGCACTAGGGTTACTGGAACCATGAAAATTAGATTAGCGGCGACGAATCTTCAAATGCATTCAACCACAATGTGTACCTATCACACACTTGTCTTGTTCAAAACAAAGTTCGCAGTTCGCTTGCAGTATCAAAAAAATGGATCCATTGTTTTCAAATGTGTATGTGTGGTGAGTGTCTAATTGTGTGCTGCAACTGACACGCTCTCGTGACATGAAAACTTCTTGTCTTCGTCTGCCTTGTTGATACTTGGTGCAGCAAAGATCGGTGTGTTTGGAGCACAATATGATTACTATCGATAACAAACAAAATCTAACCCCAAAAAACAGACCGACCTGCACTGACCAAAGAGCTCCATTGATGGTCGATCACTGCTTGCTGCAGTCCTGTTAGATGTTGGAAAAAAAGTTACATAACACAAAAACATTGCAACATTAAGCACATTCAAATATAACGAAGCGAAGAATCGTCAGTCCGCTTGTTGTATTTAGTAGGCACTGGACATACAGGTGCTTTGAGGGTATTACGATATTCAACATAATACCGTTTAGAGCACTCGTAAGACCAGTGTCTGTCATGCCGTTGTGTGTGTTCGACGGAATTATTATATTCCTGTAAAATATCAGAAAATTAAGATAGTCATTAACTGTTTAATACACGTCCATTATAAAGGCTGTTCACGACAAAATCATGCTCTACATGAAGTGTGGGTACCTAATGAATTAAGCACATTCTTTATTTTCACATATATGTATACACCTACCTACATAAAAACGTAACGTGTTTTCGGTATATAAAATGTTACTGTAAAAGCCTGAACTACGGTAAAACCTAGTATTGACCAAGTCTTACTGGTAGGTTTATTATTATAATTAAGTACCTACGTATTCGGTTTCTTAGTTTTTTTTTTTGATGAAGCTAATCTATCGGTCTAATTGTTCTCATCATTTCGTATCATAGTGTGTCATAGGCATTACCAATTTTCCTTCCTTCCTTTCCTTTACCAGTCTTAGAGGTTAACATTAGAATCTACCGTGTGACTGCTGGTAGTAGCCCGAAATTAAAGTTAATTGAATAATTATTATTAATTATTTTATGTGCCGGTAATCAATGCGTCCACATTTTTGGGTACAAGAAAGGTTAGCACGACATCTTAGAATCCGAATGTTGTTTCTAATAAAAACTGGCCTGAGTATACGTACATACATGCACATGCCATACTCAATTCACATAGCTGATGCTGATGGCATGTGCTGCATCTAGCTCTGTGTGACATGTGGGTACACATACCGTCAGAGCACAACAAGGGTAAGAGTATATCAGATGGGGTAGTGAGTGAGTACCGTGTCCGGTTGTGTTCCTGCTAGATAACATGAAAGTAATAAAATCATCAGCTTACAAAAATATTAGTCACAATAAAAGATATGTAACGAAGAATCTTCAAACCCGCTCGTTGTACTAAACAGTCATTGGACAGACACGCACTATGAGCTTCTTATGAAATTCAACATAAGTCACATAAAGTACGCATAAGACCAGTGTCTGTCACGCCGTTGTGTGTATTCGATGGAATGTCGATGTGCCTGTCAAAAACATAAAATTAAAATAGTTAGCAACAATCTAAAACCTCATGCAATGTCTGCCGTTAACTGCATGGATTGGGAATTTTATAATAAACAAAAGTGATAAGAACAGTCCCTTAAACAGCCATTTGTATGCATAAAACCAAAATGTTCAATACAATAGTGTTCCTGAGATATGAAGGGAGAATTATTTCATGAAGCTCTAGACAAGTGGCATTCGATGTCAGCGAAAGCGATAATCGAATAATGTCAAAATGTAAGGGATTGATCACGTGATTCATATTTGGTTGACGCAAGTATGACCATGTTTCTGAATTTCGTATTAAGCTCTGGCTGCCAATCCACCTTCGCTGGAATGCCCATATTTTATCATTTCTTTACAGTGTTCCGCTTCTTATCTCAAGGTGCGCTTTAATTTCCTTTATGGAACAAATTCTAGAAACTTAAGATCATCGGCGAATTTGAGCCTTTTAATGCCTGCTTATTCTATTAAGTTCTAGTGTGGGCGATTGTGGAATGATTTGTGGATTTCAGTAAGACAAGCCCAGTCACTAACTTCTTATAAAAGCCAAGTTCGAAACCATGTCCTCTCTTCCAAACGCTTTTCTGTTTCTATCTATATTTCCGCCATCATTATTCAACGCTTTTTTTTCCTTCTATGAAATTGTGGGACATTTAGTATTATGTATGTTTGTTTGTATGTAAGTTTACGTATAGTATTTTTAGATATTTACGTTTTAATGTTGCAGTACAGCGCAACCACCGCCTTTTCAACACGCTTTTATCAGCTTGTTATTTTAAGTCCTCTCGTTGATATCGCTGTGAGCGATATGGCCACTTTTTTTAACCATTTTTCTTTTTTTGTAAAACTTATGTGTAACTTTTTTGGTGTACAATAAAGTATATTCTATACTAGAGTATAACAGACATAAATACATGAAGTCATCGCTTTGTTTTTACCGCCAATATTTCAGTTCTCCTATCAAAACATGATTGGTATTCATACAGTCAAAACAACTGAATACCATAACAATGGGTTATTGATTTAATTTGGAAGGGTCTGACTGTTATGATATCTTACTTGCTGATGCCTGTGACTTTACTCGCAAAAAACTTCAAACCTTATTTATCATTATTATATTACTTTGAAACTTAGATTATACAGCTTCGAAAAACCGATAAATTATATAACAACTTTCATAACATAAAATTACCCCCTGTATTCTCCAAAGGGGTAGACAGAGGTGCATCTATATTACACACCCAATACCCCTCTGTATCATAGTGTAGACTGTAGGTAACATACCTTATGAACGTCTCAAAATTTAATAGAATTGATTTCATAACGTTATCACGTATTGTAAATCATCTACACTCCGCATTGACCACACAGCCCCTAGACGCCAAATAGCAGGTGAGCGAAGTCTGTCAACACATATGACATAAAGATCATATACAGGTCACCACTCGACAATTTCGAATTAGTAGTGACCACTTCTGTGAACCGAAAACATTGCCGCGTCACGCAATTACAAATTGGTAAAATAAATATTAAAATGCCGCTTTGTACAATACTTCGGTGTGCCAACAACAGCCAGAACTCGAGTTTCACGAAAAACGGCATAACATTTCATCGGTAAGTTAATAGTTACATAATCATAAAACTATTTATTTTCTGATATTTTTTATCAGAGTTCATTTTATACTGGTCATATTTGTCAAAACTAAAACAGCACAAATTTTGTCGCGCTCGTTGATGTCTTTGGTATTTCGTCTCTTTCTTTTTAAAGTATTTTTTTATCCATCTCTTTTCCTCTATAATTTGGCAAACATAACTAGTGATGCACCATATTCTATGCCCAAATCTGTTATCGATAAAACTAGAAACTTAGATACAATTTTTACAAAAAAGGGACCATAAATTAAATAGTTTATTATTTTTAAATTAATTGTGCAACGAATATTGATTTTGGGTACCCACAAGATGCCGAATTAAAAAACAAGTGGATTATTGCAACCAAGCGAAATAACTGGTTCCCGACAAAATAAGTCAAGAGTGAATAGGTTTCTTCTAGGTAAGCGTTCTACATCGAAGACCACATCATCGCTTATGATCAGGTGAGATGGTAATCAAGCGCGAGCCTATCCATAATAAATAAAAATAAATAGTGTAATATGTTCACGGTATTTTACTAAAGAAGAAGTAGTAAGTGAATTTTAAATCTTCCAGAAAATTTCCCCTTTTACGGAGAGAAGGCCTCTGTTCCAGCAGTGGAAATATTAAAGAAGAGAAGTGGCTTTATGGTCGGTGACCCTCCGACTTCGAATTAAAGAACTAGTACCAAACAATACGAATAGATGGCGCTACTTGTTGTTCAAATTGTCATTTGTAGTTCGACAGTCGGTATTTTGGTCGGTATTTACGATATATGGGGATTGACTGTGATTACTAAAAATAATAAAAAAATTATCTGCTTGTGCTTTGTGAATTATCTTGATAAATTGGAGAGGTAAGTGTTTCAATTTTATTTTCTAACATATTTATTTTTATTTCCATGTTTTATTTGTTTTTCTTACAAAGTAACTACAAGGAACACTTCCTATTTTTGTGATTTTCTGACCAAAACAAAACCTTTTGTTGTATGGTAAATTATAATAAATAAAAAATTATGATATAAAAACAGAATAAAATAAATATAAATATTTATATATATTATATATAAATATTTATTTTATTCTATTTTAGTATTTGTTTTATAGCGGCAACAGAAAATACATCATCTGTGAAAATTTTAACTATCTAGCTATCACGGTTCATGAAATACAGCCTGGTGACAGACGGACAGACAGACGGACAGTTGACTCTTAGTTATAGGGTCCCGTTACAGTCACTCTTGAGTTAAAGAACTAAGGAGTGGAGGTCCGGCAGGGAATTCCACTCCTTAGCTGTGCGTACAATGAAAATATTCGCAAAACGCTTTGTACGTATGGGTGGGTGATGTCCACCATGTACCGGTGGCGCATTGCCGTACGTCTTGTTGTCCGGTGATGGAAAGGGCTAGGCGGAATCAAATTGTGCAGTTCCATCGCACACTCCCCCCTTAAACTCCCAGATGGTAATATCCAATTACTTTGATGTCAATATAATTCTGTGATTGTTCTGCTAGATAATAAGTAAACAAAAATATTAACTCATTAAAATAATATAAATAATCTTACCTTTTTATATTATAAACTTTTTTTAATAGTGTACATGATCTTATTTACATTATTTTAATGAGTTTTACTATACTGAAATGAACTGTGTCATTTCAACCTAAAAAGTTTAAAAAAATATTGAGATTTGTTGCTTTAACTAAACAATTATATCATTATTTAAAATAGGAAAGCCCGATCAAATTGTATGAACACCTGCTTAAGGTTTGATTCATAATCTATTCAGCCGATCATTCGTTTGGCAACATCATGATGCAATTAAGATGTTTAAAAATTTATTATTTAGGATCTAGCCATTATGTTCATTGCAGAAATAATGTTTTGTAAAATATTTCTGCAATAAAACAACATGAAATTGAAGAATAACAGAAGTTGTATCGTCTTATCGTTGTATACAGATCAACTTGGCGCAGGAAAGTAAGGACACACGACCCCAAATAATGGGCAGGAAGAAGAAAAAGACACAAGTTGTATTGTGACACCTCCATCTGTTGTTTTGGTCTCCCTTTCACAATCGTCACAAGTAAGATAGGATAGATCCCTTTTTCCGTACTAAGACTCCCATTTGGTCTATTGTGCGTGCAGGCCTCCTCTCTGTGAGAGGGAATTGGCCGTAATCCACCACGCGGGCCCAGTGTGGGTTGGTGGGTGTCACATGTCTTCTAATTATTGGTTCTAGGACATGCCGGTTTGCTCATGTTTTCCTTCACCGTTTTGAGAGCAATTGGTGATGAAATAATTTACACAAAATAAAGCGCTTGCTTGAAAACGAACCGAAGATCTATAACTTGTAAGCCGCGGTCGTTAGCACTGGGCCATCATTGATCTCTCGTCTTCTGGCGTTACATGTATTCTGAAGACCGAAATCCTGATAACCAGTCTTATCAAAGGGATATCGTGTTTGTTATGGAATCAGATAGATGGTCGCTCCGTGTAAAGTACAGGTATGCAGCTGTATCCAGTGAGACCGAAAGTCCACCTAAACATAAATAAATAGTAAAGGCCTAGGCAGATTGCCACCTACAACTATTATAAATGTTTGTGTGGATGGATGGAGTTTGTTACTCTTTCACGCAAAAACTACAGAACGGATTTTGATGAAACTTTACAAAAATATAGCATACTAGTGGACGCCTCGCGGTTTCACCCGCGTATTTACCTTTCCCGTGGGAATACACGGATAAAAAGTAGTCTATATGTCACCCGGGGATAGTGTAGCTTTCCAACGGTGAAAGAATTTTTGATATCGGTCCAGTAGTTTCGGAGCCTATTCGGTACAAACAAACACAAAAACAAACAAACAAAAAAATCTTTCTTCTTTATAATATTGGTATAGATACAGCAGAATAACACATAGGTTATAATTTATAAAGATAATGGGAGAAGTACTAATACCACGCGGGTGGGAACTAGTTTAAAATATGGCGGCAGCATGATAAATCGCGATCAAGACCTTGGTCATCGATCTTAAGGTGGGCACAAACCTGCCGAGAATTGAGGCCAAGAGCTTCAGTTTGCATGTCTCGATAAGCCTTGTTATTTCCTATTTGCAGCGCTTATCAAGATTGGCTGCTTCGAATGCACTTGCTAGCTCCCGTACAAAAAGGAATGTTTGGATGTCTGTTTTTCTCAAATAACGAATTGATAAAGGTATTTATGTATTATTTAGTAATACCAGCTTTTAATTATTTCTGACTAGCTGTGCCCGGGGCGTCGCACCCGTTACTGCCTACCCTTCCCTACATACCTACCTACCTACCCTACTTACCTAGACCTACTTGCCTACCTTTCCTACTTACCTACCTTCCTACCTACTCTACCTACCTTTTTTTTTCTGGGTCATTCTTTCGCAGAAAATATTGACACCGCCATCCAGAAATATTTCAAATGCACAACGCCATCTATCGAATATGGAGTTCAGCTGTCCGAGTATCTAAATTGCGGATAAAATTCATCAAACTTTTGATAGAGTGAACCGATTGCGATGAAACAAAACCCAAGTAATACTTCAAGTTACGGACAATTTATGTAAATATATAATATATAAAAGCCATCTACTTTGGCTTCGAACATTTTACGCGATACGTGCATAGCTAAACATATAAACAGTCAAAATTTCCAAACATGCAATGGGTTCTTTTGGTTATTCTTTAACACCGTGGCTATTTTTATTGGAAATATTTTCGAAGTACAAAAACGACTTTTCTAAAGATTTACTAAATGAGAGTATTGATTAAGTCTAGTCGTTTCCTATAAATCAAACTTGTCTTTTCTAATATGTTAGGGTTGACTGCCTATCTGATCTCTACAACTCTATAACTGGGTAACACGTGACACCGCTTGAAAAAACTGGTGACAGATTTCCTGGCATCTGACAATCAATAACAGATTTGCCGAGGCTCATAGGAATCTTGCTATGTTGAAAGGATTTCATCAAAGCCTAACTTCATTAAGTTTTTGGGGTTTCCTAAGCATAATAAATGACATATATAACAAAACTAGTACTGTATGTAACCAAACGCAAATGTCGCGTGACTTTCCGACACGCGCACAAAAGTATATAAATCGCCAGTGTTTGGCCATGAAAGCAGTGACATAAAAATTAATAAAGTGACATAATTAAAAAAATCAATAAACCCGTTTGCTTAAGAAGCGAACTAAAAAGACGTAAACAAGAAGAAAATCATGCGCATGCGCACTTGTAGAATACATATTCGCGAGCTGGCCGAAACCAGATGTATATTTGTTCGTATGTGGCGTTCTAGAGACCGAACGCATTGGTCGATTTTGATGATTCTTACATCAATCGATTCGTCTTAACCTTGCAAATGTAACTGGTAACATTAAAATCGTAAAATAGAAAAATGGGCGCCATATTGTGAGGTCCCAATCCTTTTTCTTCCAAACCCATCGTGGGGGTATCAAAATACATAACATACATACATAGACTGATGAACACAATACCCTCCTTCAGCAGTCGGGTAAAAATTCATTCATCATGTTGAATGACAAGTTAAAGATCTGATTTACAGCTTTTTTCTGAACGCCAATCATAAATATGTAGGATCTACAAAGTATAACATCACATCACATCACGCCTGCATTCCCTAAAAGGTTAAACAGAGATGCACCTATTGTATACCTACATTTCGCCAGGTATGTTCCAGAACCATGTAATAGGGGCCAAACCATGGCAATAGCGATAGCTAAAAGTAGGTACACGGTTGATAAACCGGGCACAAATCCAGACTCGGGGCTGCTTTATGGCTGCTACTAACAAATACCAGATGGAAAATCCTATTCACACTTGCCGCAGGACCTCGTGCTCAGAATTTAAGTACTGGACCAACGGGCCAGTTGAAGATTAACTTTAATATAAACTTCGTACAAGTAGATATCTATTTTTTTATTTCTACTACTTAAATGACAATATAATACCAATTATTTTGTGCTATTTCTCGTAAAATAAACGAAAATGTAACTGTTTCTATAAACAGCACAAATATAAAATAATTTAATATCTTAAGACCTAGAGTCGAGGGTCCCGCTCTGCGTACGTACATGAGCGATCCAACCCCTTCACTCGGTTTTCTCGCGGTTCAGGCGCTATTCCAACCTCGTCAAGCGGCTGGCCACTCAAATGAACCTCCTAGGCGGCCAACCGCAAGTGCGTAATAGCGCTTATTTAACAAAAACAACAAACTGCTTTCTTCCTATAAAAAATTGACTAAATCCTGCAATTAATTTCTAGGAACACAATGCTGCACCGTAAATCCCGCTAACCTTGTGGCCGTAATGGAACGGAGCGACCGTGGCCCACTTCAGGCAGCTGTTGCTCTAGCGTATTCAGGCTCTTCATACCACTTCAACAATTATGTTATGGCAATGAACAGGTATAACAGAAGTTTTATGGTCTCTTTGCAATATATGGAGTTTTGAATTTCATATAAACTACTCACTATATCATCATATCACCATCCTGTATTGAGATGATGAGATCAAGATGCAGACGCGAAGATGCCGCAAAAAGAGAGGCTAATAAGTTTGTTTTCTCCTTAGTGGAATGGGCCAGCGACCCGTCAGATGACAGCAGTGATGGTAGTGAGGGACGGCAGTAAACCGACTTAGCCAGGGACCAAAACGCTTTAATTACGATCTGCTGGGTAAGAAGCAAGTTTGGTCCTTGTTCAGCCAATGGTGTCGAAGCGAGCCCTTCTCAACACCTTCTTGCAGGACTTGGCAGCCCTCTTGAAATCTTTATTCCTCTGACCCATGTCATTCACTTTGCGCGTTCGAGCGTCGACCCATGCCCGGTACATCTTATGCATAAGCGCGTCGGCAAGATTACAATCGGCGCCAAACCATAGTCGGTCTTCGCCAGACATTGTTCCGTCAGAGAACGGAATGTAGTACTCCATTCCCTGCCGCAACAGAACCATCACGGCATTCGCGCCGCTGTAGATCAGCTGAACACCGAGTATCGATTTGGATCTGTTGTCATCAGATTCAGAAGGTCCAAGCAATTGGCTGTGTGCGAATCAAAATCTGGTACCCTCGGTGCTCCCTGGACCAGCAGTGTTAAGTTTAGTGCTAGCGAAAGCGTTCGCATATTTTGTCCAGCATGATCAGTGCACTGGTATGGGAAGAAACACTCCTGGCGGACTGGTGACCTGGTGAAGGTTGCGAAGATCCGCGGGATGCGAGACGCACGGGACTGAACAATGTGGCGACGCTTGGGGGACCCTATCTCCAGCAGTGACACTAATTGGGCGGAAGGTTACCGCTGCTGTGCCGCATCAGCCGGCTCATTAATTTATTATGAGTCTGGTCGTCTCCTGATCTCCGTTTTACTTGGGGGACTAGCATGAAGAAAGTCCTATTGGAGGAAGAACTACCCGACCCCGCCTAAAGTGAGCTAGAGCTAGGAAGAAGAAGATTATCAAATAATAATCAACTGCGATCATAAAGTGTAGACTGCTTATTAATCATATCCTACAGAAAAACTCAAAGATTTTTTTAAATACACAACACGTTTATTAGTAACAGTATTAATACAAATAAATCTTGGACCGTAATTTTTTCGATTTATATATCTCATTTTTTCGCAAGCGATGATGTGGCCAACGATGAAGCACGCTTGCCCAGAAGTAACTTGTCTTGACCTGACTCCAAGATTGTAGCTATCGAGAAACACAGACACCGGCAGGGCAGGGGGGCAGCAAGATACCTGTAATAATATCCGTGCACCTTCTATACATTATGGCTTTAATTTTATCTACATTACCACACCGTGTTGTGATTTGTGATACTGAATTAATAGTAAACCCGAGTAAGAAATAAAATTCATTCACTATAGTACCCATTACTATAGTTGATGACTTTTATTTTCTACTCGATATACATACATATCTATACTACTAAGAATATTACTATAAACTTTGAAGGTCTGTTTGTTTATATATCAAACAAAGCTTAAATGCTAATCAGATTCGGCTAAAAATTGGCATACTGTAAACCATGACTAGCAGCCTTATTGCTTAATGAATTTGGCAAGGCAAAGGGCAAAGAGTATGAAAAAGTCACCAAAACACATGCGAGATGAAAGACGCGATGTGAATTTCCGTCTATGTGATTGGTCGATTTTTGGTGGATACTTTTTATCCCAATAGTAAGTTCCCAAGTAACTATTGGGTGTAGTGGTACTCTTCTTCAAGAAGAGTGAAAATGCCTTACTGAAGAACACTATATCACTTCTTAGCCATGTCTACAAGCAGTTTTCAAGAGTCATCGCGAATCGTCTCACGCGCAGGTTTGACGATTGCCAGCCTCCCGAACAAGCCGGATTACGTAAAGGCTTCAGCATCGTAGACCACATACATACGCTGCGGCAGGTTATACAGAAGACCGAAGGCAACCTGCCTCTCTGTTAAGCGTTTGTGGACAAAGAGAAAGCCTTCGATTCGGTCGAGACTTGGGCTGTACTCCAACGTTCGTTCGTGCGTTGTTCTCCAACGGTGCCAAATTGACTACCGGTACATCGAAGTATTGAAGTGTTTATACAAAAACGCCACCATGGCAGTTCGACTTCAGGATCAGACCTCGGAACCCATGCTTCTGCAGCGAGGTTTGAGACAGGGAGACATCATATCTCCGAAACTGTTCACCGCTGCACTAAAAGATATCTCCAAGGTTCTGGACTGGACAGGGCTAGGCATCAACGTCAATGGCGAATACACCACTCACCTTCGGTTTGCCGACGATATACTGGTCATGGCTGAGACCATAATGGTGCTTAGGAAAATGCTCGATGACCTCAGTAGAGCTTCCGAAAGAGTGAGTCTTAGGATAAATATGGACAAAACCAAGGTGATGTTGAATGCCCATGTTACACCCACTTCTATCAAGGTCGGAGACCCAACACTCGAAGTTGTGGGTGACTATGTCTACCTGGGACAAACGGTCCAGCTGGATAGGGTCAACTTCGAGGAAGAGGTCAACCGTCGAATCCGACTCGGCTGGGCAGCGTGTGGGCAGTTGCGCGGTATTTTCTTGTCCAACTTACCACTGTATCTCGAGACGAAAGTCTATGACCAGTGATTGTTGCCAGTGATGACAGAAATGCCTCTGAGACGTGGTCGCTCACAATGGGCCTCATCAGAAAGCTAACAGTCACCCAAAGGGCAATGGAGAGGGCTATGCTCGGCGTTTCCTTGCGTGATCGAATCAGAAATGTAGAGATCCGCATGAGTACCAAGGTAACAGACATAGCCCGAAGAATTGCCAAATTTAAGTTGTAGTGGGCAGGGCACATTGCTCGTAGAACGGATGGCCGATGGGGCAGAAAGGTTCTGGAGTAGCGACCGTGAACTGGAAGTCGTTGCGTTGGAAGGCTTCCCACCAGGTGGACCGATGACCTGGTGAAGGTTGCGGGGATCCGCTCGATGCAGACGCACGGAACCAATCAATGTGGCGACGATTGCGGGAGGCTTATGTCCAGCAGTGGACGACTTTCGGCTGATATAATGATGATGATGAAGTAACTACTAACTTGGTGGGCTTTGTGAACAATCCATACTAATATTTATAATACTAATATAATATATATACGTATTACCTATAAATGCGAACGTTACTCTGTCTGTCTGTTACATTTTCACGCTTAAATCGCTGCACTGATTTAGATTTAATAAAGTATGGAGACAGTTTGAGACCCTAGGAAGGACATAGGATAGTTTTTGTCCCGGAAATCATTCTTATGGGGGGTGGAAGTCTATAAGAGGAACTTATAATTTCTTAAGTAAGGCGGCCCCCACACACCTAAAATATTATTACGCGATATAAAAAATAGGCTATTCGAAGTACTAATGCTACGCAGACGAAGTCGCGGGCGACAGCTAATTACATATAATTCTATTGGTAAAATGTCAGAAATGTATAGGATTGTAAAGCACTATTGATGACACGTGACCATGTTGGCATTTTCAACTATTGCCATCGCTGACATTAAATAACACTTTTCTAGAGCCTCTGTATAGGTAGGTTTCATATATACATACTACGCGTGTATCCCCCGAAGTGTTAGGCAGAGATACACCTATATATTATTTATGAGGTTTGAGAAAAGTATAAATACAATTTACCCACATTTTGCATTTGTTAGTTATTTTTAAGTCCCATGTAATAGGGGGTGAGCCTATTGCCTTCAACTGGGCTGAAATCCAGACCCCGGGCCCCGAATTGAGAAATGCCAGATGGAAAATTCAATAACACTTTGGCCGAATCAGGAATCGAACCCAGAACATCACGCTCAGTAGTAGAGCTTGCGACCACTACACCAACGATGATGAAACAGTCGCAGGTACCTATTATTCTACTGAAGTTGTCTCGCGAGTATGTATTTCTGTTTTTTATTTTAAAAGACGAAGTCGTTTTACAAAAAAAAACATTTCGACAAAAAAAAACACTTAATTATCGAACCTGCTCACAAAATTTCATGAGAATCAGTGGAAAAATGCGACCTGTAGAGGAGAACAACTGGACATCCGAACATCCGGACATAAGAAATAACTTTTGACCAAGCTGAAACGGAAACGCTTCAATCGCGCTTCGCGCTCGCTCGGTTAACTATTTTTTAAGTTTTAAAATGGCTGCTTCAACAGACGACGGACACATTAAATTGTTCAAGAAATCAAACCAGTTATTACGAGTAAATGCCAGCGGCCTGGAAACAGCCATGAGGCACGCCCATCCAGTTCCATTTGTTGTGCACCAAACAATGCAATATGAACGACAGTTTACTAGAAAACAAACTTACTTCGTATATTAATCGATTTTCTTTGTATTTCGTTTAGATTTCACGATACATTATTAGCAAGTTACAGGTAGCATTCAAAAAGGTCTGATTTTACAGGAACAAGATGTCGCAACAACAACATTTTTTTTATATTCATTTCAATCCTACTTACTAGAATATATCTACCTAATGCTTTTTTTTTAACGTGGTGAAACCTTCAAAAGTACCTTTGAACGAATTTTGGAGAAATAAAAACTGGGCATCCTAAATAGAGTGAAGCGATACTTTACACCTGGTCAGCTTTAACAACATACAAAGCGTAAGTCCGATCCTGCATGGATTATTGCAGCCACCTTTGGGATGGCTCAGCTAAATACCTACTTTCCACGCTTGACTCAGTAGAACGCAGAGCTAATTAAAGGTTCATTGGTGTTGTTGAACTGGTGGATGCCAAGCTTCACAATATAACTCATCGCCGCAATGAAGCCTGCTTCTACAGACTGTACTTCGGTGAGTGCGCTCAACTCCACGACCCCATCCCATCGGCCCCCTCCTACCATCAGATATCTAGAAGCACTGCAAGATATCATCCTTACCGGGTTGCCATGCCACCAATTCGCACCAAGCCCTTCCAAACATCCTTCATAATGCGCACAACGTAAGAGTGGAACTCACTACCTGCGTCTGTGTTTCCGAACGCATACAGAGTACGCTGAACTGTTTAACATTTGTATAGTAAACGAAAAGCAAAATTCCCAAAAAAAATAGGATTGACATTTGCTATTAAAATGTCACGATATCAGTCATTATATTGTCATATGTTTAGTAACAATACTCTCTCTAAGTACCTACATCTCCGAACTTTCAAATTAACAAAAAACCAAACTTATCCGATATTGTTATATTAGAAAGTAACCCGTAGACAATAATAGATCTGCATAAAGCTGGGAACAAATTATCGGACGCGGCTGACGGACGGGACTTACAGTCGCGGCTGATATGTGTGCACAGTCGTATGGGACGCGGCTGCCAGATCTCTATCGGACGTCCGAACGCTCAAGGTCACGTCCGCGACTTACGTCCGATAGTTTGCACAATGTAATGTACATTCATTACCTAGATACTCTATAAGTCGCGGCTGTCAGTCGCGTCCGTAAGCTGCGTCCGATAATTTGTTTTCAGCTTAATACGGCCAATCGCAATAAAATCACTCGAAACCTGGAGTAATAAGTTTCTGGAAACCGACGGCTAATAAGCCATTCCTTCTGTGGCGCATAAATATACGTTTCATGCTAAAACCTATTAAAAAGGTAAAAGTCATTTGCGTCACTGCCTATGTCCTAGGTCAGGTAGGCAATGTGTGACGATGTCCTAGGGTATCTGCTAGGTAAGTGTGTCAGGGATACCAGCCCCGAGGCCATTCCGCCATGCAATTGCTACCAGTTAATATGCAGATATTTTTTTCAGCAAGTACAAAAATAAATGTCGATCGATCTGACTGCTCTACTGCCTTACTTGTTACAGAATGTGTATGGACGATTTTTTTTGTGTTTTATTTGGGAGGTACCTCATATCAAATAAAAAGTCAAGATGGAACGTTGCAAACAACAAAGTGAAGCCGGTTCATACTCTATGCCTTGCCGTATAAATACACAATTACACGCACAAACGTTCAATGACTGTACCCCTTAACTTTTCAGTCGAGCTTTATTATTTGATCTGTGAGCTCGAATGACAAGCTAAGGCGTAATTTCGTTGTACCCGAGTGCGTGCAATTGTGTATTTGTACGGCAAGGCATAGTTTGAACTGGCGTCACTTCGTTGTTTGCAACGTTCCACCTTGAATTTTTATTTGATCTGAGGTAGGTACTTGAAGATATCTACTTCGTTAAATTCTCCGGTACCTACATGCAGCAGTATCGATTTGTAAAAATAAAATTTAAAAAAATACACAAAAAATAAACTGACTAAAGTTTTTGATACCTCTTATTATTTTGCAACATCGACTTCCGAAAAAAAAGTTATTCTTGCACTTTTTGTGTTTTGCTTTGGTAGTCGGATTGTTTGTGTTATTTGTTTTATTTTATATTTACAAAGCTATACTGGTTCATTTACTGGATTGACCCTTCACGGGATAGTACAACCAAAATTTAACGGAGTATATGGATGGCCGCATATACTAATGTAAGTCAGGTATTTGGCTGCCAATGAGTTAGCATTACCAGAGTCAAGGGTGAATAGGTTACTTCTAGGCAAGCATGCTTCACCATCTACCACATCATCGCTTACCATCAGGTGATATTAGTGATCACGGTCGAGCCTATCAATAATAATAATAAAAAAGTTTATAATATAAGCCGCTGTGATACGCGACACAAAAACCTCCGAAAATAAAAACAGGCATGTTTTTGACCCTATAAGTTAGCCAAGTGACTTGCGTCGTGGGACCGCTAGTAAGTAAAATGAAAACCAAAATAAGAACTTGCGTATCAATATATATAAAAATCAATGCCAGTTTTCGTTGTAATTTTATAACTCAAGAACGGGCTCACCTATGCAAACAAAATGTTTGGGCTTTGTTCGGACTATTTAGTAGACGGTTTATGTTTTTTTTTCCAGTAGGTAGGGTAGGTAGGTTTTCCAGTTAATGGGAGCGAAGCCGCGGGGGTCAGCTAGTATCAGTATAATACATAAATACATACCTGTTGTTAACTCAAATAATTGAAATGCTACCACACTGACAGACAAAGCATCGACGCTCCGTTAATGATGCGGTGGTTTAATAGAAATAAATGCTTTGAGTTTCAGTTTGAATCAAATAACGAATACGAATTACAATTTAGATGAAGAATTGACTATAAAGCCGTCAAAATATTAGTCTAGCCTTTTAACAACTATGTTGGAGTTTTTGCCAGTCTAATCGCAGGTAGCTGAATCCTAGTATTTTTTCGGAGCAATTGCGAATCTGAATTGCATAACCTAGTAATGGGGTTACATATCGTGTGCAGTGTTTTCAGGATGTTTCCTGAAAGCACTGGTTACGAGACTTACGGGTTTCAGAGTAACCGTAACGACTGTCAAAGATCAGCAGCCTCGATCAACAATAGTTTTACGGATTTTCCGATGTCTTGGTATGTTATGGTCACCCTATCCTCGTACAGATCTCAGTAAGCGTTGCTTAAACTTAAAGATCGAACTGTGTGGCTTTTGTTCACCACTAGACCTCGAGCTAGAAACCCCTGCCGCCCAAATCTAATAGTATAATTAAAATTCATATAAAGTTCGCGAGTAGACTGTGACCATGACCTCTCGGCGCCTGGCGGGGTCACCCACTACCCACGAACGAGGTGGTCGACTTTGAGAAGCTATTCTGAACCACTGCCACGCAAAACTAGGACTTACCACCGTGTTGCTAAGCTTGATGTTGGGTTTTATTATGCAACATGTAGTTTCTTTTAAAATGCTTGTTGCTTGTTTTGTGAAAAGTAACTAGTGCCATTTTGGCATTATGATGAAAGAACCTTCTTAATAATTATGAGTTTTTCAGGCTCAGTCAGTGGTGATCAGACTGGAGTACAGATTGAAAGTACCTAATTGTACTATTGGACGTACTAACCTAACCTAAATCATAACATGACCCACCTCAAATGCCCATACACCTGCACCTTAGTAGACACGATGGTCGTCACTGAGCTGCTATAAACCACCATGGCTTTGGCCACCTCATCATGATCATCAGCCTTTTAACGTTCCCACTGCTGGGACACAAGCCTCCACTCTGTGAAGTCGGAATGGGCTATAATCAATCACGCGGGCCCAATGCAGGCTGGTGGATGTCACATGTGTTCGAATTTTTGGTTCTAGGATATGCCGGTTGCCTCTCGATGTCCTTCACCGTTTTTAGAGCAGTGGTGATGAAATAATTTACACAAAGTACACTCTCCAGCACCACAGCCCAGGCCCAGGAGGACCCCAGAAGCATAAGGCCTGATGTCTTAAAAAGGCCTTTTAGTTCTTTTGGTATAAGAAGAACAGACTTTCTGTTCTCATTCTAACACACTGACAAACATATTTCTATCTCTTTTAGTACCGGAGATAAACAGAGGCATAATACTCTATGTTAGGAGTTTTCAAATTCATTACGACCCAGAAAGTCTTATTTTTACTTACATATTTAAGAATAAATATTATTGAAATTCTGGATAAATGTATGTTAGAATGTGTTTTTCTGATTCAAAAGTTATTCTACTTATCGTCAACGGTATTAGTAAACATGGGATGATGCTTCAAAAGATTTTCGTTATAGCATGCGCAAGCTTAAATAGAGTATTCTGCTTCTAGACATTTTTGCTAATATTAGTTCTAACCTTATATGTAGCGTTATGCTTCCAACGGTTTAAGCTAAATTTATTTTCATATAACAACGTAAGACCTTGTTTGTTCTACTATAAAATCTTCAGTTACCAAGTTCTATGTAAAGATGTAAATTTATGCGTTTGATCTTTACAGTAATAAAGAAATAAAATAGTTTTGAATATAATGAAATGTGAGATGTCAGTAAAAAACACTGTCGTGTTTTTTACTGACATCTCACATTTCATTATTTATTCGATGGCAATCGGCTATATATTTCAGTTCTGTTAACTTTCTCTTTGCCCGTATTTTAAGTAGCCAAAATAGCATTATTACTGTAAAACATGAAAACCTACCAGAAAATGTCGATTTTAATGTTAAATTGAGTATAAAAACATAATCTGACTATACAACTATAACTCTGAGGGTTATAAGTTATACGAGGAGGGATCAAAAAGTAGTGAGAATGAGATAGAATATAATGACTATTGATAACTTGATAACTTATTTGTCTACATAGTTTCCGAGTCTCTCTACACACCGAGTCCAGCGCTTTTCCAAGGCTTCAATCCCTTTCATAAAAAAAGTTTTGTCTTGGTCCTGCAAAAAGCTCTCCACAGCATCCATCACCTCGTTATCGTCTTCGTACATGTTTCCCTTAAGTGTTTTTTCAATTTGGGGAACAGATAAAATCGCTAGCCACCAGATCTGGTGAATAAGGGGGGTGGTCAACCAATTCGAAGGCAGCTTGCTGAAAGGCAGCCATCGCAACTGCCGACCTGTGCGCGGGTGCGTTGTCGTGATGAAACAGCACGCCCCTTCGAAGTTTCCCTCTCCTTTTCTCTTTGATGGCATTCCTCAACTTGGGAATTAAAGCTGCATAATATTGGCCTGTAATAGTGGTTCCACGCTCCAGGCAATCAATCAACAATATCCCTTCTGAGTCCCAAAATATTGAGGCCATAACCTTGCCAGCTAATGCCACGACACGAAACTTCTTCGGGATCGGTGATGATGGCCGTTTCCATTGCGAAGATTGCTGTTTTGTCTCGGGATCAAAATGATGGACCCATGTTTCGTCCATTGTTACGAAACGAGACAAAAAGTTTTCAGAATCTTCTTGAAACTTGTCCAACAATATCTTCGAAATGTCAAGTCGATTTTATTTCTGACTGTCGGTTAACATTCTCGGCACCCATCTTGAGGAGACTTTTCGCATATTCCAAGATTTTTTCAATAGATTGAATACTTCCATATGAAATGCCCGTTTCTAGAATTAAGTATCGGATGGTAACTCTTCGATCGCTCAATACAATTTTCTCGACTTTTGCAACATTTTCTTGGGTGACTGACGTCGATGGACGGCCGCAACGATGTTCGTCTTCCGTGCTCGTTCTCCCTACTCGAAATTGAGAAACCCGCCTTGCGACAGTGGAATACGGCGGAGCAAACTCTCCTTATGTTGCCTCCAAATCGCAATGAATCTCTTGCGTCGTTAACTTTTTTAAACAGAGGTATTTAATAACAGCTCGCACTTTGTTTTTCTCAAGAACACGTTCCGACACGAAGCAAAAAAATAATTACATTCAGAAAAAATCAAAAGAGAATCGAAGATTTTTTTCTTTATTAATATTACAAATATGTATCTGAGCTATGCCTGCCAGTTTTTTTTTCTTACCAAAGGAGTATGTCGTTCTCACTAATTTTTGATCCCTCCTCCATCCCCATACTAATGAGGCGAAAAATGAGTTTTTTTTCTTCCTGAAAACATAGCAACACACACATCAGACCTTAAGCTTCTGAGTTCGAGTAAGTTAACCATTGATTCCACACGACAAAAAGTACCCATTTGTATAATCTTACACAATCTAGAATAATTAATAAAGAGGTAGTTTTTAGGGTTCCGTAGCCAACTGGCAAAAAACGGAACCCTTATAGATTCGTCATGTCTGTCTGTCTGTCTGTCTGTCTGTCTGTCTGTCTGTCTGTCTGTCTGTCCGTCCGTATGTCACAGCCACTTTATTCCGAAACTATAAGAACTATGCTGTTGAAACTTGGTAAGTAGATGTATTCTGTGAACCGCATTAAGATTTTCACACAAAAATAAAAATAAAACAAAAAATTTTGGGGGTTCCCATACTTGAAACTAAAACTAAAAATTTTTTTTTTCATCAGACCCATACGTGTGGGGTATCTATGGATAGGTCTTTAAAAAATATATTGAGGTTTCTTATATAATTCTTTTCTAAACTGAATAGTTTGCGCGAGAGACTCTGCCAAAGTGGTAAAATGTGTGTCCCCCCCCCTGTAACTTCTAAAATAAGAGAATGATAAAACTAAAAAAAATATATGATGTACATTACTATGTAAACTACCAGCGAAAATTGGTTTGAACGAGATCTAGTAAGTAGTTTTTTTTTAATACGTCATAAATCGTAAACCACAATTTACCAAGTACGGAACCCTTCGTGCGCGAGTCCGACTCGCACTTGGCCGGTTTTATTTTTATTGTAGATCTACGGTAATCTCTGATAGAACTCTGAGAACCTAACCTGTGAGAGAGTGACGGTGATATAGAGGAAGAAGAACACTAGATATCCCTTTTTACAGCGCAATCATGCTGGCGTTGGCACGTTTAAAGTATGGCAACCCATGAACCAAATACAAAAAAAAACGAACACTGATTGTGTAAGCTACGCACTTAAAATTATATTTAGTCCGTCAGTGAGATTATCAAATTATATTAGACACGTATTCTTTGGTTTATTGAAAAAAATAAAAATTGTCTAAGATAAAGAGCCTCAAAGTTCAGGAGTGGGGGCTTGTGACGTCACTTGTGAGTAAAAGTGCAGCACGGCGTGACGTCACACGATATTTCAAGGCACTATATCGTTTCATTGTTTGTTTATGTACATAAAAATACATGTCCAATATTTTAAGGTAATCTAACTGACGGACTAAATAGTTTTTTTTCGTCAACGTCTCTTTTGTTGATTACCCAAAGGCTATCAATGTCAATTACTGCTAAACTATCAGCCACCATATGTTAATACCTAATAAAAAATCTTGAATGATACAAAACAAATTGATTTCGTATAAAATAACCAATAACCAAAATAACCAGATGTATATACATCTGTCCTTTACGCACACTCAAAATAACCTTATTCTAAGAGCTAATGGTCACCCCCCGATTGGTCAATCTAAGTATTCTTGTCTCAGCCTCAATGTTATTTAACCTCTAATTGCCTTGTATCTAATTGTCGCTGAACCTAAGATGTGATTGGGACTTCTTTTTTTTTTTAAGTGTGTTGATTTCTACTTTACAACTTAGAGAGACACTGTCACAGATATGAATATTAGAATTTGATTAATTTTCTTCCAACTTGTCTTTGTGTTCACCTGTCAATGAAATAGAAACTAATAAAAACTTTATTTTTCAGGTCAATATTTTCCTTCTTATGACAAGTCCACAACACTGTAACCCCTGAAAACCAAAATGATCAGTAGCGACCTCAAGAAAGCATAACCAAGCCGAAAAAGCGTCTTCAAGATGGACAAGGCCCCGGCATAACGCACCTAACTCTGTCCGAACCTAACACTACTGAAATTATTCCAAGAGCAAGCGGAGCGAGCTCGGGAGCTTAGGGCTATGGATATGGGAGGCCCCATACGATATCGCGATCCGCCTCATTAGCGATGTAGCCCAGGCGGCACCGCAACAGCCGCTATGTCGTCGGCTTATCGGCAAAAGCACTGACGAGTGGCCCCTCCTCGGGTTACTCTTCGCTTCACCGTGGGTGAACAAGCCACGGTTACAGAGTACCCCAATTTTTTTTTTGCTTGTAGTAATGCTCATACATACCGCGCTACCACGGGGAGACACCGCAGTTATGTGGAACTCGAACCCACTAAAACTCCACGGTGTCCTCCTGTGCCCCGCAACCTACCACTTTTCGGCCTCAGGGGATAGGGACCTGCCCTGCAGCCCCACCGCGTCCACCATCAGACGGTGGCGACCCCGTCCAGGCCGCGGCAGGTATGGAGAGCGGCGCACCGTAATACCGGCTCTCCCCGCCCGCCGCGGCCTCCAACCCTCAGCCGCGATATCGTATGGAACCTGGACGCTCCATACGACATCTCGGCCCGCCTCAGTTGCGATGTCGCCTCTGTCAAGCGGCACCGCAAGCTACTTGTTGGCCGCTACGTCACCGGCTTAATCGGCAAAAGCCCTGACGAACGGCCCCTCCTCGGGTTCCGCTTCACCGTGGCCTGTGGATGACCAGGCCACGGCTACAGAGCCCCACCGCCTCGACAAAGCGGGAACCCACCGGGGGGGTCTGGAGGGGAACCTTATCTAACCCGCGCGACCGGGTCATGATTTCGGTTTCAAATAATCGGGAAGAACGGGTTTTTGTTTCAGTTTTGGAATAATCGGGAAAAACGGGCGTGCGGGTACCATAGAGCAACACGGACCACCGGCGGACCGTGTTGCTCTATGGCGGGTACAACCGACCTTGATCCCGCAGTGAAACCCATTGAGCAACTTATTAGCAGACACAATAAAACAACAATAGCTTGCGCACACACAGTGTGTGCTTGGCGTTTGAAAGGATCAGAAAAGATCAACAAAGGAGTAACATATAATTCACACTTCAATATCTAATATTTAGTAGTATTACTATAACAGTAGCACATAAACAACGCGTGATTCAGTACAATGTCGCATTATTCTCCACCACCCATCTCCCCATCTCACCCCTTCTGCCGTCCTTCGGTCACGATCCTAATACAGAGCTGACGTGCATTATAAAGCTGTTCATGATTATGATAGTTATTACCCTAATTAACTAACAAAACTAACGTGTTACTTTTTAAAATTCGAGAAAAAGGGACTTAGGTCGTGGTTTGAATTTTGAATATCCGATAGTGTCGGTTCAGCGGTACAGCGATAGGTTCGGAGCAGTGGTGCCCCAGTGATAACGGCCGCGACTTACAAGTTGTAGGTTGTGGGTTCGAACCCAGGCAGACGCTTTACCTTGTGTAAATTATTTCATCACCACTGCACTCAAAACGCTGAAGGAAAACATCGTGAGGAAACCGGCATGTCCTAGAACCAAAAATTCGAAGTAACAATTGTGACATCCACCAACCCGCACTGGGCCCGCGTGGTGAATTACGGTCCATTCTCTTTTACGGAGAGGAGGCCTCCTCGCACAACGGACCAATTGGGAATCTAAGTGCGGCAAAGAGGATCCATCTAAACCATCCTAGTTTCGGTTCAGGATATGGCGCTCCTTAACAATACAATACACGCGCCTCTTTTTTACACGATTACACGCGTGGCCTTCTATATTAGGCCATTTTATAATGTCAATAATAGATAATAGTACATTACTGCCGCGGTCTATAATGACTACTTTGCTGGTAGCGCTGATTATGGCCTTGTTTTCTACAGCGCAGCGTAGCGCAGCGTAGCGCAGCTCCAGGCCGACACAGCGCGGTCAGCGTGCAGCACTTGATGGACGAGCTGAGATAAAGGCCGAGACCGTAGGTTGAAGCCTTTACAGCGAGGACAGCAAGGGCTGCAATGATGGCCAAGCTGAAAGGTCTAGAGCGTAGCTAGGCTAGCTCGAGGCAATCATAGCGTGACCAGCGAAGCAGTCATTGTGGGCCAAGGTTTGTATAGTGCTTTACTCAAAAATACAAGTACCTAATCTAAATAAAACCAGCAAGTAATTTAATTAAAAAATATAGTAATTAACTAGAATTTTTATTAAAATGACAATTATGAAAAGAGCAGTTACTAAAATTCTACACCGTCTTGCCCGGTTTGATATTACTAATAGTTTGCGATAATTCTAATGCGGTGTTTGACTGCTGTATTATTGAAAAGAAAAACATTTTCGGATAAACTTTTAGATTTCCTACTGATTTTCCACTGCACAATTTTTTTATATGCAAGCTTATACTTACATATACTCAAAGGAAAAACTTTGAGTTTCGCGGTATCAAATTTTCAACCACTAATTTAGCTTCATCTTTAATGTCTGGCGGTGTTAAACACATTAAATCGGAAGAATTTTCGCTTTGAGAGCTAATTTTTGCAAAATAAGTCACTAAATATAAACAAAATTTTCGCTGAGCCGCGTTTTTGTTACTTCTTTGTTTTTTTTTTTGAGCAATGGTAGTTGGAACTATACAGCCTAATATGGAATAAAATCTTTTTGTACCTATCTCTATAGATACAAACAGCTGTGTTTTAAATAAAAACTTTTTGGATTTGATTTTTTAAAACGTTGAAACGTCAAAATAGCGGCCGGAAAAACATTGCCGGCCTGTTAGAGCGGCCAGCAAAACTTTGCCGGTCGCTCCTTGAAACAGAACGGCAAGGTCGACTTTGCTCGAACAAGGTTGTCAAAATAATGACCACATTACATGCATTTTTGAGTAAATTATATATTTCTTATTATTTTATTAAAATAATAAATAGAAAAGAGTAGTTATTTTTTTTGCAAATCTGTAAAGTGGTTTTTTGGCGCAAGTACTTGTATTGAAACCTGAGCAAGCGAAGGATTATAGGATTTAAATATAGAATCCTGAGCAAAAAATGCTAGGTGCATGAAAACAGGATACAAATTAGTGTTATTAAAAATGAAAAGTAAAATTGCTACAATTGGTAATATTGAAAGTTTATATATTTTTTTTACAGTTATGCTTGTGTTTGTCACTTGTGTAGGTACTATAACTAGGTAAATAATTTAGCAAATTTACGGTATATTGCTCAAATCCATTGGATTCCATTATGAATGTTGGAGACAAAGACGGCAGGCGATTGAAAACGTTTTTCTACTATGCTGTCTTTGGAAGTTCAAGGACGAGTCCAAGGATCTATATATATATATTTTTTTTTTTTTACAGTTATGCTTGTGTTTGTCACTTGTGTAGGTACTGTAAGGGGTAACGCTTCTAACCCCTACGTATACATAGTGGTGGCCCAAAACCAAAAATCTCCGTTACAATCATTTATCGACAATCGGGTTAAGGCGGTACCCCGAGCAAAACGCCGCGCAAGCCGTTTTTTGTGCTGTTTTTAGGAGCTATCTACTCGTTATTTAAAAAGAAATATCAATTAATAAAAATACATAAAAATTCTACATAATATCGATTCTAAAATGGTAGATTTAGTTTTTTTTTAAATGTAGTATATATTTCACTAAACTCCTTAAAAAAAAACATAAAAATGGGATATAATTATTGATATTATGCATCTCCTCGTAAAGTGTTAATTAATTATTTTTTGTACTAAGACTAATGGATAGACAATTTAATAACGAACATTTCTGTAGATTTATTTTTTTCAAAAGACCCAAATTCGATTTTATAAAGATTTTATTCTAAAATCTGGGCGTATTCACTACTGTAATTCATGCGCCACCAGTGCCGCTAGACCAATAGGAATGCTCAAATCTCATGCCGATTTTTTGGTCAGGGTACCGTCTTAACCAAATAATTATGATTAAAGCTATTGAAATATGTAAAATTATTAATAATCTAAATTAAAATGAAGATTTTCTATAACTTGAAAAAAAGCATACGAGCGACGCAGTCTACTCCAACTTGGGTTTTTGCCAAATAACTCTTTTCCACACCACCAGGAGGTAGAGTTAGTGGCGCGTTTTTTTAAAGTGGTATCCCCAGTAGGCCTAATCCACTTTTAATGCACTTCTACTATCCATATTAATATTATAAATGCGAAAGTAACTCTGTCTGTGATCAACATCAGCACTTCTTAAAATACCATATCCTTCCCTTGAGCCTCGCTGTGCACGGCAGCACGTGATGTCTGTGCCACTGTCTTTGCTGAGGTCACTCGGTGGACGGACAGAGACCCCACACTGAGCGCTCTAAACCCCGGAGTTCCACCTGCCTTAAATGATACAGGCGGGGTTTCAGCGTGTCTACATCGAGGTGGTTGCCTCCACGATGCCTTCTTCTCCGAGTGGGATTGGCCTTCTCACGATTGAGTGGTTATTTCTCTCTAGTGTTCTGACTCCGCCAGCATATTCCCCACAAATACTGGCAGAGACAGGTCCCGCCCGATCCTGGCGACTAAGACCCACCGCTCAAAGGCCCAAGACGGCACTCTTCGAGCGTGTGCTGTGCAGAATCAAAGTTGCCTCTACAATGATGGCCCGATCTGCCCGATCAGTACCTGAATCTGCCTTTTAGATGCTCTCTGCTCTTTCAATCCGCCACGTGCTATTCAAATATACATTTTCCGCTGCAGGCTGTTGACATTAGTACTGCAGCGTCGGATATCTGACAGTATATGTCTGCCTCCGAGATTGGGCAGCAGTGTATGCAAAGCCTCCACTGGCCTACCAATGAGAGTATAAAGGCACTCGAAATGCTCTTCGAAGCCCCACCAAGATAGTGGACTTGCGCATCTCCTGTTGTGACTAACGATCTGGGTGGTTCTCTGCTCTTCGGCAGTGCCTCAATTTTATGAGGCGCTATCTGTAACTATCTTTAACCCCAGCTCGCGAATCAGCTCTGACCGAACGTCTCTAACCACTAAGAGCTCGGAGCTGGATGGTATCGTCGAAGGTGTCCCCAGCAATGGAGTATTTGTAGTAGAAGTCTTGAGAAAAAGAAAACTCACTTTGTTTGAATATAATTTGCACTTAGGCACCTCTCCAGACAACAAATTTAGCATTTTGAGTTTAGTTTAAGTATTATTCAAATTTTCCATTATATTTAGCATCTCAGTTTCGAAACTTCTAAATATATAGCTGACAAGTCCAATTTCGTAATCCAATTTCGAAATTGAAAATGTACAAAACTGCATGGCCTAGCTCAAGGGTAGCAGGGGTGCAATTGGACAAGCCATGCTCAACTGATGCACCAATTCAAGTTAATAAAATAACAAAAGTAACTATTGATCAAAATAAAATTTTATTTATTGGATAAAATTGAATTTGGTCGTTTTCTGAATGGTGGTGTAAGGTTCACCACGAAAAAATGACCCTAGAAAAAAAATGGTAGGTAGGATAGGTAGGATAGGTAGGATAAGTAGGATAAGTAGGATAAGTAGGATAAGTAGGATAGGTAGGATAGGTAGGATGGGTAGGATAGGTAGGATAGGTAGGATAGGTAGGATAGGTAGGATAGGTAGGAAAGGTAGGGTCGGTTGGGTAGGTAGGGTAACTGTGGCGCGAAGCCACGGGCACAGCTAGTTAACAATAAAAACGGTTACTATATTATGTAGCGACCATATACCAGCCACTTTATACGTTGTGCTTGTGATCTATTTAAAACTAGCTGTGCCCGTGGCTTCCCTCCTGTCAACTGCCCTGCCCTACTTAACCTTCCACCTACCCTACTTGCCTTCCTACGTCAACTTAAACTTGGAAAAGAGCAGGTGGCTTATTTTGAAGAATGGTTTACCTCAGGACAGTGTTCTGGGTCCCATTCTATTTAATATCTACACTAACGATCAGCCCAGCACAACAAACACAGAAATGTTTCTGTACGCGGATGACCTAGCACTGGCTACAGGGATGATAACATTTAAAGATGCCGAAGCAAATCTTGAAATGGGCCTGGCGAACCTCAGTGGTTACTACGAAGACAATGCACTATGACCTAATCCGTCTAAAATAAAGTCGTGCTCATTCCAGTTGTGAAATCGTCAGGCAACCAGAAAATTAAGCATTAAATGGCCTGGCGCTGATATTTAGGTGCACCTTTTTTTAGGTGCTGTCTTAGACCGCTCTTTGACTTATAGGAACAACTGTGTCAAACCAAACTCAAGGTCAACACACGCAATAAGCTTCTCCGCCGACTCACATGCACCACCTGGGGCGCCTCTTCTGACGTCCTTTCTCGGCTTGCGAATTTGCCTGCCCAGTGTGGCACCGACCTGCTCATGCCCGAAAATTAGATGCAGCTTTAAATGAGACTTGCAGAATAATAACTGGTTGCTCAAAACCAACTCCGCTTAACGCACTATACCCGCTAGCCAGAATAGCCCCTCCGGAAGTTCAAAGAGAAGTTGCCTGTTCCTCCAAGATGCATAAACAGGAGACCGACAAACGATACCTTATGTACAACATGGAGCAACCAAGGAGACGGCGATTGAAGAGTCGGAAGAGCTTCCTTAGGTCGACTTTAATAATTAAAGACAAAAGCCATAGCGAAGCTCGCAAGAAACTGTGGCTCCTCAAATACCCGCCTCCAACTGACTATGTTGAGATTGCAGAAAAGCTCCCATCAGGCCATAAACAGCCATGGCCCATATCCTGTCCTGCTCCTTATGTAAAAACACCTGCACCATGCAAGACCTTTGGCCAGCGCTAAGGCTATCGACGTGGCTGAATACTGGTCGAAGAAAATTTAATGAAGGAATCATCGACACCAAGAAGAAGAAGACAGGTGTTTTTAATTCACTTTAGGTATTAATTTATTTGATAAAGGGTAGTATTTAAACGCAAATCAAAAAATATCCTTTTTCTACGCAATAAGATGCCGAATTCCCATCAAAATTACTTATTGCACAGCACAATATTCAACTCAAAATATCACTAAATACACTACAATTTATTTTCGCAGCGTACAGCGATTTTTCGAATAAGTCGACGTAGCCCCGCTGCGCGGGGCTCCTATTTCTGTCTGCAGGGTCAAAAGTAACCTAACACGAACGAGATGACGGAAGCTGAGTTCGCTCGCTTTGCTCGCTCACTTCAGCTCCCGTCATCTCGTTCGAACCTAACCTGTCCGTGTCGGGGTGCCCTAAGTTCCCGAGCTCGCTTCGCTCGCTCTTGGACTGATTCTTTGACCATAATTTATTCGTAGATCAACTAAAATAGACTACGAAATATGGAAAATTTGCTGTGCAGTCAGTATTTATGCTATGTATGTAGTATTTTTGTACAAAAATAAATTTAACAGTATTGCATTATGAGGAAAAAACTAATGTTATATTGATGTATAATTTCGTTTTATCTGCAGTTTGAGTTTTGTTAAACATTTAGATTATTTGTAGTGAAGTAAGTTATTAGATGTAAATAAGAATATAAATGTTGAGTATGTATTGATAGGCGATTATTTATTTGAGATGCAATTTATAATATCCCTTTGATAAATCCCTGCATTAAGTAATGATTTATCGAATAAAGTTATAAAGCTACAAATATTTACAACATAATCAGTTTTTACTTATAGTGTCATAGAAATAACACAATATTTTAAAGTGTTGATTCAAAATGACCTACCTCAACATTCGTGTCCGTATTTCCTACCACAAAGACTTATCGTAAATAATTTTAATTAAACTATTATTGGACATATAAATTCACTTCGATTAGATATTTTGAACCGTATAGTGAAAACAGGCGAGAGGCAAGAGATAGAGCAAATTGAAAGGAAATGGAGGAGGCTTTCACCACCAGTGCGGTCTTTACAACAAAACACATACAAATCAATTAATGAGTTATACTGAAAACTAGATTAAGCGAAATACTAACACAACCAATAATGTATAGAAATATAAAAGTGTAAGGAATAAATAAAGCTTTTATTATTATTACCTTTATTTATCTTCATTCATATTTCATACATTTTAAAATATTTAAAAAAGAAAACTAAAAAATAGAGGCCCACCGGTATCGGGAACAGGGTCCAAGCTGCCGGCGGTCAGGGCTCCAGAGAGAGGAATCTGCGAACAATACGAGCCGTATCCAGAAGTACTGCTTTCTGAATCAAGCCCTTGATCCAAAATGGTTTCAACAAATAGAATGCTCATACTTTCTTCTGAAAAATGATTTAATCTCGTCAACTAACCAATTTTCACTTGAAAAAATTTTTTTCAGGTCATTCGCAAAGGTTTTTTTGCCTGATTTTAAATGTTCTCAAAAGGTCTCCTGGTTACGTGTGATGCTAGTGGTGTCTGAAAATTGTGTAATCGGTATCTGAAATCTATCGTTCAACTACATTCTAAAAAATCAGACAGATTGCTATGAAACACCTCGGTAATATTTTGATTATGAAATTCAAAAAATGTGGTCAGATCTGACCAAAACCAAACCAAAATCGATTGTATCTGGTTTTGGCCGTAAAACGATGAGACAACATTTTTGGACACTCGAACTAAAAAATCTAAATTTTAGTAATGGGACACAGCACGTCACCTAGTGAAGGTTGCCGATAGCTTTTGTTCAGCCGGTAGCTGCATTTGGGATTTGTGATAGCATTGCTTTGCAAGGTGCGTAGATGGCGCTACTCAAAACATTGGAACAGTGAGATCGTTCGCAGTTCGCAGCCACACACAACGGACAAAATAGGCATCAAGTGCGAAAAATGGAGTCCGTTGTTCGATAGATGGCGCTTTTGTCGCTCATCAAGCGTGTTTCCTGTACCCTGTGAGAAAGGTGTCGGTTTATAAAGTACCTAATAAAAAAGAGTTCGGAAAATGCTAACCAATAAAAATAATAAATGTCTAACCCTTATAACAAAAAAATTAAATCGACATCCAAAAAAAAACTACATAACGAAAACATAACTTTCTTTGCCGAGGTCAGTGTCGAAAACGAAAAATAATTGATACGAAATACACTGACTTTAGAAAAGAAATTAATTTTTCGCTTTGTAGCGTTTACTTTTTTTGTTAAAAAGTTTTGATCTTTCACTTTCCATGAAAATCATCTAACGAGAACTTTCGGTCTAAATGATTTTAAAGACAATCTTATGACGATTCCAATAAGCCCAAACACGGCTAGGATATATATAAAAGAGGAAAGATTTAATTGTTTGTAATGCATACACTCCAAAACTACGTAACCGATTTAAAAAAAAACACCTATGGCACAGATAATATAATACTAGCATACCCTTGGGAAGCTACATTAGCCGGAGTGACATAGGCTATTTTTGTCATCCCGAAAACGGGTCCTGTAGGGTGGGCCACGGGAGCGAACCTGCGAGGAAATAGTTATTTATGCTACAAGTGCGGCAGGCAGGTTATTTCCAATTAGTGGCATTTTTATTCACGAGCGAGCGAAGCGAGTGAGTGGATAAATCGACACGACAACATTTTACTATGCATTGTGCAAGAAAATAAATAAATTAATAAAATGGCGGGCTTATTCAAACGCGTTCAGCATATCCACAGATTAACTAATAGTTCCTCGGGCATATGTACTGCGCATGTGCGAATAGCTGTCACATCGTAACGCAATAAGGCACGAGCAAAATATACGTTCTGCCAAACATATTTAATAAATATTTAAAATTAATTTACTGATCAAACACTAAATCTAGAGTAATTAAAAACGCCTAAAAAGAAGTATTAGTTTTATTTTACCTTTTATATGAAGATAATCTGTACATAACTAATTTTTAAAACTTTTCTCAAATAATAAAAACTCTATGCGTCGAGCTGACGTTGGAGTTAAAATTAAAAAAATACAGGAAAGTAAAAAGCACTAGTTAAAAAAAGTGCCACTTTCCGCACAGTTTGGCTGCTTGGAAAACCGCTCTTTTCGAGGACATGCATTGTAATAGTTATTTATGCTACAAGTGCGGAAGGTAGGTGATTTCCGATGAGTGACATTTTTATTCACGAGCGAGCGAAGCGAGTGAGTGCATAAATCGACACAAGTCGGAAATCATCTTACGTACGTGTATCATACCACATTTTACTATGCATTGTGCGAGGAAATAAATTAATTAATAACATCAAATTAATAAAACGGCGGACTTATTCAAGCGCGTTCAGCATATCCACAGATTAACTAATAGTTCCTCGGGCATATCTACTGCGAATGTGCAAATAGCTGTCACATCGTAACGCAATAAGGCACGAGCAAAATATACGTTCTGCCAAACATATTTAATGAATATTTAAAATTAAATTATTGATCAAAATCTAAATCTAGAGTAATTAAAAACACCTAAAATAAAGTATTAGTTTTATTTTACCTTTTATATGAATGATAATCTATAAATAACTAATTTTTAAAACTTTTCTCAAATAATAAAAACTCTATGCGTCGGGCTGACGTTGGAGTTAAAATTAAAAAAATACAGGAAAGTAAAAAGCACTAGTCAAAAAAGTGCCACTTTCCGCACAGTTTGGCTGCTTGGAAAACCGCTCTTTTCGAGGACATGCATTGTAATGTTGAAAAAAGTTGCTTTTTAACCGCGTGTTCAATTTTGATGACCGAGCAAGCGAAGGATTCTAAAATTAAAATTAGAATCCTGAGCGTTAGCGAGGGAATCAAAAGAGCACGAGGTGAAAAATCGTTGCACTCGAGTGTAACACGTAACTTTTCATTCCACCTCAGCGAGGAAATGACTAAATGCAAAAAAAAAACGTTTACAATCACAAGATAGATACACTTTTATTTCAGTTTAGGTATTAATTACTACATTATGACAGGTAAGTATTACAGAATAATCTTTAAATTATAACAAAATAATACTAAGGTATAATTAAGAAAATTTTAAAGTAACGTTGCTACAGTTATTTAAATTGAGTGTAATATTTTTGTTTGGTACTTACTGTAATATTGGTGTTAGTCACTTGTGTACTGTTTCTCGGTAAACTATCTGTCATACTTAATAGTTGTACCGATTCATCGGATTCCCTTGGCGTGAATGTTGGAGAGAGAGGGAGATGGTTAAAACCGCGTACAAAGCAAATTGAAAAAAGAACACCAAGAAGGTTCCGAGTCTGAGTTTTTAACAAATTTAAAAAAAGTTGTATGATATATTCGGCACCATAGAGGTAGCAGTAAATAGGTTTAATGTTTTTTTTAATTCACAAACTTAGTGCACACGATGTTCTAAATTCAATTTACTTTATCCTCTAGTGAATAAAAACGGCTTTTCCACTCAGATTGAAGATTAAAAATACTCTTTCCGAGATGGTGGAATGAAAAATATATAGTAGACCTATTCGTTCCTGCACTTGGGTTGCACATCAATGCAACATGCATTGATCATAGATGGCGCTACACAAATCTTCGAAACGGTTTGCTCCACGAAGCCTGTGAGGCACATATTTTTTACTGTGAGTCTTCCGGGAACTTTGATGTCGGACCAAACGAGAGTTTAAGACGACGACTAACGCCAACGACCTTGAGGGAACAAAACGCCCCCTCGTTTCTCACCCGTGCGACCCGAAATTTAGTAGTTTTTTGTACTTTTCTTATTATTCTTTGACTTTAAAAAAAAAAGCTTCAGATCAAAATGTAGATAATTAAATTGTCTTTGATATGGTGTCGATTTAATTAAAATACGCCCAGCGTTTTGTTGTGATTGTCGTGTTTTTGTCCGTTTTAGACATAACTTTACAAATTAATTACACTATGTTATACGAATAAAACTCAAAATTTGCTCAGATGAAATTATTAAGAAAATGGTCTCATATATCATTTATTTTTTCCAATAAATTACGACTAGCCGTTTAGACGTGATTCTCATTTTAAAATCAGCTACTCAAGGGAATCGGCGCCTTAAGTGCGAGAAATGGACCCCTTATAAAGTAGATGGTGCTAGCGCTCGGTAAGCGTGTTTCCGCAACCCTGTGGTAGATGGCGGTTGAAACAAAAAGGAAATTAATGAAGTACCTGTGGCTTGTTTAGTATAACCTAGTATTATATTATCTGTGGTATAACATATTCTTACAAAATAAATAAGGCGAGTAGATACATACAATGCTGTATTATAATCCTTAGTAGAAAGTATAGAACGCCACCTGCTACGATCCTCACTTTTGGTTCGTTTACTTTCACACGTCGTATGCACGACCAAAGTATTAATTAGAAATTCGGCTTTAGAGCTGGAAAATCCACAGAAGACGCTACTTTGGAACTGACAAAAACAATAGTCGAACACTTTAATAACAAGCAAAAATCTGTGAGTGTTTTCCTGGACTTATCGAAGGCGTTCAACACAGTTTCTGTCCCCAAATTGATAGTTAAAATGGAACAAATTGGCATACGTGGCAATGCCCTTCATCTCTTCCGTAGCTATTTGACAGGTCGGAATCAAGTTGTTAAATTATAAACCTACACAAGTGGAGCTGAAAACTTGACATTTGGTGTAGGTACCCCAGGGCAGTGTCCTTGGAACGACCCTCCTCTTCCTCATCTATGTCAATGAGCTGTGTCAGCTAGCTCGTGCAAACACTAAAATAATTACATATGCGGATGACACAGCTGACTGACTGACCTGAGACTCGTGAAAGGGCGGAATAGGCACTACGGTTGGTTATGAACTGATTAACCTCAAACCTGCTCACCCTTAACATCTCTAAGACCACGTAAACAAAAAAGGGAATAACCTTTACCCCAGGCATTCTTATTCAACCGCCAACATCATTTGAGATCAGGTCTCACGTTTGCGCTGATGTAGTCTTCTTGTGTAACTGTGCACTGATAGAACGCTCAAACAGTATATAACATCTTGGAGTTTTAGTAGACAATCTCCTAACATGGAAAAAACAGGTTGATTCTATTGTGGTTCGGGTTAGAAGATTGATTATTTATGACAAAGGGGTTGGCTAGTGCATTTTCCATTTTCGTAATTTTAATAAAATCTGTTAGGCATCGCTTTTGTTGAACGAAGAGCTTCGTATTTCTTCACTATGTCGTGAAAAGGCCCCTGTATTTATTGTGAACGATCTTGGCAACTATTTTTGTGTTTTTGACCTGGACAAGAAGAACCCGCCCATGGTTCTTGACATCATTAGTTCTGATCTATTCCAACTCTTGACGTCTACATGCACTTTTAATGCCAAATATTAATACAACATGAAAGGAGATAAAAACAGCGTACAAAACACCTATGTTATAAAGAAATACGAAAGTGAAAGAAGTTAATAACAATAATTTTGTTTCAATAGACCTTTGTTGCCAATATCGGCAATCCGGATCTTCATTTAGGAACTTCTTGACATTGTCAGCCGAAAATACTTTGGACTTTTTACTCACATGGCCATTTAAGCGTCTTTTTGGAAATGTCAGCCAGTAGGAGTATGACTTGATATCAATACCATGTTTTGTTTTCACAGTGCTTTTTAGCATTGAATAGTAGCACCACAATGAGCTTGACTTATATTTTTGAGAAAGTTCCATGAAATAGGCTAAAAACACACTTTCTGAAAATGAATTTTCATCTTTGCTTGTTTTCCATATGATGAAATTTTATTTAAGAAAGTATCTATCGGTCGATTTTTCGGGCAAGAGGCTTAGAGTAGCCTTTTTCGCTGCCTCTGAGACTTCTGGCGGTGCCGAATTAATAAATTCATCATTACTTGACGACATTTTCAAATAAAAAACAATACAACGAAAAGAAAAAGCGCGCGGAATAATTTTTACTTGTTCACAAATTAGCGATGCGCGCGCATCAACTTTTTCTTTTAAGGCAAAGGCACAATAACAGCCAGTAAATAAATAGAAAATGAAAAAAAAAATTGAAATGAGTAAATTAATATTTTTTGTGTTTTGTTACAGATAACCATTTGGTTGTAATTTATGGTCAAAATTAATTAAATTAAAGAATTAAATGTTTATTTATTATATTTTATACCCGAAAGTTAATTTTATTCATAAAATGTTGACCTCATTTCTGACATAAAAACTCTTTGCTAAGATATCTATAAAAAGTACGGTTCGTTTTTGTCAGATCATCTTGATAAACTGTGCGTTTTACCTTATTAAAAATAAACTCGTGCGCTTACATTACAATAACGCACAAGTACGTAATGAGATACAATACGATATTGAAATTGGTGAAATAAGAGACCCTTTACGAGCAAATGTGTTATAAAATATATTTTATAACATAATATCATAACGCCTACATTCCCAGAGTGGTAAGGCAGAGATGAATCTACCTTTACCTATGCCTTGCCCCTCGGGCAATATATTATTAACCCGCATTTTATAAGTTGTGTCTAAGTCCCATGTGGTAAACGGCTGCAATAATGACATAGTGCCTGTAAACTGTCACTGCTAAACATTATGTCTATGGCATTTTACTTAAAGAGCTAAGGGGGAACAGAGTGTAACAATCGACATCTACGGTTCTAAACCACGCTTAGGAGCAAACTTAAATTGGAGCGAAAAGTATTTGAAAATTTAATACACAAGGCCGACCACAGAGACCTTCGTAAACGGACTCTTCCGATGGTTTCTACGAAAATATTACCGCGTAAGTTCTTATTTCAAACTGGCGGCTAGCATATGACATCAGACCATTGTCTGTTCTTTTGCCTATGAATGCAACCTTATTGCTACGTAAATAAAGATCACTAAAATAGGTAATCTGGCTAGTGAGGGCTAGTGTCATACGAGAGTCTTTGCCGTGCAAATTGAATAAATATTAAAATTATGTCTGGTTCTATGCGACTGCCACATATTATAAGAACACAGTAGGTGATTTTTTAATAATGTTTTTATAGCTAGATAATTTTATTTATATTATTTTAATGAGTTTTACGATGCTGAAATGGACTGTGTAATGTTAACCTGGAAACTTTAAATTTGAATTAAGATTTGGTTCTTTTATTCATCAATTTAATCATTATTTACAATAGGAATGTCCCATCAAATTGTAAAAACACCTTATATTAGCAAATATCCAGAACTTACTAGGTTTGACATTGTCTTTTTTAGGAATGTTTAAAATATCCAATAGAATTTAGGATACTTTTAATATCATTTGTACAATTCGTAGGTTCATATTCCTTGTTTAGTATTCTCTTGAAATATTAATATGTCATTTAGTTACTAACACAAGATGATTTTCAGTAGCCTACTTCATTAAATCATAATATATTTTTGCGCTACTTAAATAAATAACATGACGCCTGTTTTCCCAGAAAGGTTAGGCAGAGGAGGACTTATAGAACACTCACATTTCGTCAGTTATGTTATTAAGTTCGATGTAATAGAGATCCAGGGTATTTCCACCAACCGGGCACAAAGCCAGTCTCCAGGTCGCTACTGAGAAATTCCAAATGGAAAAACACACAGCCCAAATCGAACCCAGCAGGACCTTATGCTCAGAGTAGCGCCTTCGATCACTAGCCCAAAGAGTCAACAGTCACAGTTATTAGACTGTAATCCACCACGCAGAACCAGTGTGGTCTTAGATTTTTTTTCCTCACTATGCGATGTTTCCTGCCTCTCTCTGTTCTTCACCGTTTTAAAAATAGTCGTGATATAAAATATAAATTAAATTAAGTAGGCATAGCCGTATGTATGAGGATATCTCTATAGCCATGCATGGTTTCAAAACTAACTTCACCGTTGCCTTGGATTCAATCGAGACTTGGGCTGTACTGCAGTCTCTCCGACGGTGCCAAATCGACTACCGGTACATCGAGGTGTTGAAGAGTTTGTACAAAAACGCCACCATGTCAGTCCTTCTTCAGGATCAGGCCTCGGAACCTGTCCTTCTGCAGCGAGGTGTGAGACAAGGAGACGTCATATCTCCGAAACTGTTCACCGCTGCACTGGAGGATGTCTTCAAGGTTCTGGACTGGAGAGGGCTAGGCATCAACGTCAATGGCGAGTACATCAATCACCTTCGGTTTGCCGACGATATAGTGGTCATGGCGGAGACCATGGAGGACCTCAGTATAATGCTCGATGACTTCAGTAGAGCTTCCGAAAGTGTGGGTCTTAAAATGAACATGGACAAAACCAAGGTAATGTTGAATGTCCATGTAACATCCACTCCTATCAAGGTTGGAGACTCTACAGTCGAAGTTGTGGAAGATTATGTCTACCTGGGTCAAACGATCCAGTTGTGTAGGGCCAACTCCGAGAAAGAGGTTAACCGTCGAATCTTACTCGGCTGGGCAGCGTTCGGGTAGTTGCGCGGTTTCTTCTCGTCCTCTTACCACAGTGTCTAAAGACGAAGGTCTATGACCAGTGTGTGTTGCCAGTGATGGCTCTGAGACGTGGTCGCTCACAATGGGCCTCATCAGAAAGCTTACAGTCACCCAAAGGGCAATGGAGAAGAGGGCTATGCTCAGAGTATCCTTGCGTGATCAAATCAGAAATGTAGAGATCCGCAAGTGAACCAGGGTTACCGACATAGCCCGAAGAATTGCCAAACTTAAGTGGCAGTGGGCAGGGTTCAATGCTCGCAGAACGGATTGCCGATGGGGCAGAAAAGTTCTGGAGTGGCGACAGCAAACCGGAAGACGATGCGTTGGAAGGCCTCCCACCAGGTGGACCGATGACCTGGTGAAAGTTTGCTGGGATCCGCTGGATGCGGGACGCACGGGATCGGTCAATGTGGCGACACTTGGGGAGGCCTATGTCCAGCAGTGGACGTCTTTCGGCTGATATGATGATTATGAGGTATAGCCGACACAAAGTAAATTGGATAAGGTCGCGTCAGAAGAAGAAGAGGTGTAGCGCCTGCTTGGATTTGAACCCATAAAAGAGTCTTCGTTTAATTGAAACTAACAGAGACTGAGAGATTTTTCTCAGGCACTTAAATGTACCTCACTCTTTTAGTTATCAATGTCACTCTACTTAAAATATACATTAATATCATTGTAATTTTCAATTTTCATCAGCTGACCTAGACTGAAAACAACACAAAAATGCATTTTTTTCTATAGTTCCTGCGAAACAAAACACATGTCATATAATAAAACACCTGTTTCGAAAGATCAAAACAAAACATGAAACATGGTACAGTATCTTATAAGTATTTGTTGTTATTGAACATAACCTAGCCCTAAATAAATGTTGTTTTAAAACTGTAACAGTTCAATCGACAAATAAATATTTGGTTGATGCATGTTTATTTACATTTATCACAAACTATGTAGTTCACAACAGCATGTATGTATAAGTGTTATAAAGTTTATAATGAAGGACTCACCGGTTGTACGGGATATCAGCACCAGGACTGGCGTTGGTGCTCTCCCATGGAGGCTTTGACTGCTTCTGGAAACCCGCGCCACCACCCGCAAACATGGTCACTGATAACACTCACTTACACACTGATATTCACTAATAGCACAACACAGCACATACAACACTCATTCACACAGGTTGACACAAATTGACAACACCATCAAACACCTTGTTCGTTTCGCGTTTGTTTATACCGTTTCGCGTATTTTTTTGATCTAGCGTTCGATGCCGGCGCGTCTGCTCGCGGTCTCTTTCAAACGCAGATAACGCTAAAATATTTTCGGAGTACGTAAAGTATTCCTGGATTACGAAGCGCGTCCTACCAC
Source organism: Orthosia gothica (assembly GCA_949775005.1). Taxonomy (NCBI): domain Eukaryota; kingdom Metazoa; phylum Arthropoda; class Insecta; order Lepidoptera; family Noctuidae; genus Orthosia; species Orthosia gothica. The sequence goes on along the minus strand of OX459039.1, from coordinate 32,563,368 downwards.
TGTCTGTGACTGCTGAGTTTTATTTTTACACTGGACAGTTTTTCTGCTCAGATTTGCGTAATTACAAAAACTCGGGTTTAGAAGTGGACAATTAAATAATACGATTGGTAAAATTAACGCTGCGAGTTCAGAATAGATGGTGAAGTTAATAATAAATTCATTATTGTTACAGTTTTCGCGTCCTGCGTCGCGCATCAGGTCAATGTCGAGATTAAATAACTATACTATGAATCGTTTATGAAATTGGATAACGGTTTTACGTGGAACAAATGTATTGTTTTTACACCTAACCTATGGACTTTTATTTAAAAAATTAACCTTTTGCAGAATATTTGTGTATGTTTACATTCTCAAGATGTTTTTTAGGGTTCCGTACATGGAAAGGGAAAAACGGAACCCTTATAGGATCACTTTTTTGTCCGTCTGTCTGTCTGTCAAGACCCTTTTTCTCAGGAAAAACATCTTAATTAGCAAATATCCAGAACTCTCTCTCTCTCTCTTGAAATATTAATATGTCATTTAGTTACTAATACAACATAACTTTCCATAGCATACTTTAAATAATATAATAGTCAATAAAATAGTTTGAGGCACTTACCTACTGGGTTATGATACATAGCAGCCCTGTGTGGTGAGGTCACGTGGAGACGTTTTTTCTGTATATTAGAGTCAAAAACAAATAGACAAAGCGCAAAAAACAGGGTCATGTAACTTTATCTATTTGTAAAAATGCTATATGTGTTTTAAGCGTATCACTAGAGAACGGCTGAAACAATTTGTTGCTATTGTCTGTTATGTACCTATAGAAAGAAAGAAAGAATGAAAAACGTTTAATAGTGCCACGATAAAAAAAAACAAAAGTAAAACTTAAATACAAAATACAGAGCATGCGTCACATCCACGTATATGTATCGTTTATGTTACTATAAAACCCCGAACTACGACGAAGCCTATTATTTACCGGTGAAAACCTTAAGATTGACTAAGTCTTACTGGTAAAAGTCCGAAATCATCATCATCATCTGCCACCCATGAGGACTTGATTACTTGGGGTCGGCGCAACACGGTTTCTTCTTCCATCTGATCCCGTCCACCGTACACTATCACTGACTCTCTTTTCTTTCATAACACTCCTCACAAAGTTCATCCATCTTTTCTTTGGCCGTCGTCTCCCTCTCCATCCATCCAAATTTAAAATGAACAAATAAAAATAATACTTTTAGTAACATGCGTTTCATACCTTGTCATCGAATTACTATATCAGGACAAACGGTTTCCTTTCAATTTTTCTGTCACTGATGCCACTTTCTTTTTGTTGATTGGTTTTACAATTTAAAAAAAATACCTACATTATTAATCATAATGTTGTAATGTCTAATTGTTTTTGTGTAACTATCCATTGCTGGAACAGTGGGATTGCTGGGCAAAGACTACAACAAGTCCTTCCGGACATTCTTTTCCCGCTCTATCTCGAACCAACCCTCATGGTACGCGTCCAAATCATCTCACCACCTATTTCTGGACCGGCCTTAACGCCGCGTTCCATCTTCAGGAACCATTGTGGAGGCTTACCCAGCGGTTAATTTTCATGCAACTAACGTGAGCCACAATGGCTTTGGCCCATTTGTGCCTAGCAGCCTTATTACCAAAGCTCTATTATGCCGTTATGGAACAGAGCGTGGAATTCCGTATTCGGTCTGTTCTTTTTACATCCAGAATGCTGTGTAACTCTCTGGCAATCCCCAAGTGCAAATCTTTGACCATGGCCACATATAATATAAAACTAGTATACCATGGCTGAGAACCATAGGTTTGTATGAGCAGAAAAACACATATCGATGAGTATACACTTCAGGAGCGGCAGATTTATTGTTAATATAGGTATGAAAAAGATCAATGCCATGACTTGGAAAAACGATCAGATCAATTAATAATTAGCTTAACAATATTAATAGGTTAACAAGCTATTATAACAATATTATCCCTGCCGAAATCTGTGTTTCCCGATAGCTACAATCTAGGGGTCTTTAAGTCAAGAGTGAATGGGTTTTTTCTAGGCAAGCGTGCTTCACCGTCGACCACAACATCGCTTGCCATGAGGTGAGATAGTGGTCAAGCGAAAGCCTATTTAAAGTAAAAAATAAATAAAAAATGGATATCCCGTTATTGCAATTGGGATTGTTAATTGTAAGAAAAAATAAAAAGAAAAGGAAGAAATAAAAACATATATGCAGAAACATAGGACTCAGGAGCGGACGATGTGGTGATTCTTGGTGATGTTTTTGTCCACATGTCGACGTCTTTTGGTTAAAACGATGATGGTAGTCTATTTTGGTCAGCTCTCGGTGCCGTATGTTAGAAAGAAACAAAGATTGAAAGAAATGGATACGGAGAATTTTACTGTCATTTCTAGACACTGCCAGCGCGGTGGGTACGACCATTTCATGTTCTGTGTTTTTTCCGTCTATTGTTTTTATATTAACGAAGAATGTTAAATTCGTATTTGACATCACCCATTTAAGTATTATTAAATTGAAATGAGATAACAGTAATTGTATTTTCAAAGAGGTTGAATACTTTATTAGTTATGGACTTAGCCAGTAAACTAAAAGACATGAGTCGTTTAAAATACTTACAACAAAAATATAGATGCCAGATGCCCAGAAAATAAAAAGGTCGGATGGAAGATCGGATGAAGACTTCAGAGATGGAGTCAGAATGGAGCAGTTTGTTTGAGCAGAAAAACACATATCGATGAGTATACACTTCAGGAGCGGTAGATTTATTGTTAATATAGGTATGAAAAAGATCAATGCCATGACTTGGAAAAACGATCAGATCAATTAATAATTAGCTTAACAATATTAATAGGTTAACAAGCTATTATAACAATATTATCCCTGCCGAAATCTGTGTTTCCCGACAGCTACAATCTAGGGGTCTTTAAGTCAAGAGTGAATGGGTTTTTTCTAGGCAAGCGTGCTTCACCGTCGACCACAACATCGCTTTCCATGAGGTGAGATAGTGGTCAAGTGAAAGCCTATTTAAAGTAAAAAATAAATAAAAAATGGATATCCCGTTATTGCAATTGGGATTGTTAATTGTAAGAAAAAAGAAAAAGAAAAGGAAGAAATAAAAACATATGCAGAAACATAGGACTCAGGAGCGGACGATGTGGTGATTCTTGGTGATGTTTTTGTCCACATGTCGACGTCTTTTGGTTAAAACGATGATGGTAGTCTATTTTGGTCAGCTCTAGGTGCCGTATGTTAGAAACAAACAAAGATTGAAAGAAATGGATACGGAGAATTTTACTGTCATTTCTAGACACTGCCAGCGCGGTGGGTACGACCATTTCATGTTCTGTGTTTTTTCCTTCTATTGTTTTTATATTAACGAAGAATGTTAAATTCGTATTTGACATCACCCATTTAAGTATTATTAAATTGAAATGAGATAACAGTAATTGTATTTTCAAAGAGGTTGAATACTTTATTAGTTATGGACTTAGCCAGTAAACTAAAAGACATGAGTCGTTTAAAATACTTACAACAAAAATATAGATGCCAGATGCCCAGAAAATAAAAAGGTCGGATGGAAGATCGGATGAAGACTTCAGAGATGGAGTCAGAATGGAGCTCTTCAATAAATAACTTGGCTTCAATTGCATGTATGTATATTGTTTATACTTCGGAGTTGAGAGGTTATGTGGTATAATTTAGAAATTCAAATGCCAATGCCACCCTGGAGCTACAACTAAACCAATCCCTACAATAATCATCAAGATCGGTTAAAACAAAAAAAATAGTGACCAAATATAAAAAAACCTTAATAACAGGGATTTGAACGTAACTGATAAAATGATAGTGTAGCAGGGTGAACTGCACACATCTATGAACCCCTTCAGTGTCTACTCGTGCGATTTCATGTTATGAAATGGTGTAAGCAATATACAGACATACGATTGCAGCAATCTCGGGTGATCTACAGTCATTTATTGAAGAGTTTCTGTAAGATCGCCAAAATTCTTTATCTGATCTTCACCAAATTTAACTGGGACTAATTCGAGACCATACTCTTTCAAGCAAAATACGAATCATCAAGATCAGTTAACTATTGGTTAAGATATCGCTGAACAAACATACAAAAAATAATTCTCTACAATTTGCTTACCAGATTGCATCCTATGAAATATATGAGCGTGATATTGGCTAATATAAGGCATTTCAAGCAAAAAAAAACCGAAACTTTTTTTTTTTTTTTTTAGACACGATACATGTCTTCGAGAGCTGTTTTTAACCGAATAACCAAAAAGGAGAAGGTTTCTCACTTTGATCGTAAATTGTTTATTTTTATGTGTTCGGGGATAACTTCGTCGTTTATGAACCGAATTTGATGATTATTTTTTGTTGGAAAGGAGATATCCCAAGAGTGATATCATACGAGTAATAAGAAAACCAGGATCTGATGATGGGATCCTCGAGAAATCGAAGGAACTTCTCAAATATCATAGGCATATATATGACGATTTAGGTATTTTTATAAATATTGCAATCTGAGTGAAATGCACTCAGAAAGTTTAGTCTCATTTGGTGAAGTGGAACTGATGAAGAAGACCACAATGGCCACTGGAACTCCGAAATAAAACAATGTGTCCTAGTCGTGTCTGGGCTTATTGGAATCGTCATGAGATGTTCTTTGGCTATAAATGATTTTCATGTTAATTGGAGGTACCTACCAACCTACCTTACTAAAACAGAGGAAAAAACTTTTTAACAAAAAATCATACTAACTTCCAAAATAGGAACACTACAAAGCGAAAAATAACATTTATTTTCAAAGTCGGTGCGAATAACGAAAAACAATGGCCATAAAAGACACCGACTTCAGAAAAGAAAGTTATTTTTCGCTTTGTAGTGTTCTGTTTTGGAAGACGGTTATATCTTTTGTTAAAGTTTTATTTCGATTTGTGCGCCGGTAGAAACAATAGTTGGTTACATTCGTATCGTTGTAATAATTCTTATTCATATAAATAGTATAACAAATTGTTAGTGAGGTAGGTAGGGTAGGGTAGGGTAGGTATGTTGGTAGTTAGGGTAGGTGGGTAGGTAGGTAGGAAGGGTATGTGGGTAGGTACGTAGGTAGGGTAGGCTAGGCAGGTGGCCAGTTGACGAGAGCGAAGCCGCGGGGGACAGCTAGTTATAAATAACCTAACTAATTGCATAAACATTTGTCTTCGCAGTGTTGTTTCCGGACAGTTTTAAAATAGCTAAAATTACCCATAGTAAGTCTGGAACTAGGACTGACCATTGGAACTACCGACCGATTTCAGTGTTACCTGTTAAATCTAAAATATCGGAAAAGGTTTTGTTCACTCATAGTTTTGTTTGTACAAACAAAACCATGACTGAACAAAACCCAGTACCCATGACGCGTCGTGGTGGCACACCATGTATGCAATAGCTATTGTTTTTTTCTATTGTCTCTGTAATTAGACGCGCAATGTGTAACACCTAATAAATACAAATTTTCTTACAGCAGTATGGATTTCGTCCACACTCAAACACACTTTCAGCTACTGTTGATTTAATAACTAAAATAAAAGATGATGTAGATAAGAAAAATATAGTCCTTGGTGTTAATAAAATGCTAATAATAAAATGGTTAAGCGTTTGATACGCTTAACCATTTTATTATTCTTCTTAAGAAGCTGAATTTCATAGGTATTACTTCCACAGCCTACAAAATGTTTGAGCCTTATCTGACTTACCGGAAACAGATCGTCAAATTAGATAAATTTGAAAGCGCAACGGGCAATATACTATGCGGCGTTCCCCAGGGATCGGTGTTCCTGTGTCTCTGTACTTTTTCTCATATAATAAAAAAAACGAAATAAAAAGACTGCAAACATTCATTTTGAAACCATACATATTTTTATTTACTAGCTGAGTAAATAGATAAAATATTTTGATACTATTGTTCATTTTTATTATATATATTATATTATATTTTTAATTCATTTCATATAATCTTATTCCATTAATTAATATGTAATTTATTTTATTTAATCGTTACATGTGTTTCATTAACTCTAATTATTCTATAAATATATTTTTAATATTCTATTTATCATAACCCCTTTCAGGTAAAGGCCTCAATCTAAGGATTGGCATTTATCACTCATTTTTGCTATAGGTGTTACGAGTATATTCCCTGACGGGTGGTTGTCATAATCTGCCACGGTGACCAACCGGATTGAAAAACATTTTGTATTTTCTATTTATTTTCTTGCCATTTCTGTTTTTTTGAGAGGAGTCTTGGTCAGGTCTGCTAATTGGTTTCCTTTTTGTTATGATTGGTTTGGTAAGTTGTAGGAGTTTTATTAGTTACTACATAATTTAGAAGGCCCAGCTTCAAAAAATTTTCAGGTCGATTAGAAAACGTTGGTGGCGGAGACACCAAAGAGGTATTTTATTTTTCTTGATAACTTGGGTTCTAGAGGTGAATCGTTTTGACTTATTTGCTTGTCATGAGGGGAAGCGGATGGGTTTTTTTTTGTTAACCGGCAGCCGTATTGCGTAAGTGCGCAAAGAGTTTAAACTCCATCCAAAAGACCAAATAGGTCAAAATCACAAAACGGAAATCCACATCGCGTCATTCATCTCGCAAGTGATTGGTCGGTTGGATAGAGTTTAAACTCTTTGCGCACTTTCGCAATACGGCTGCGGGGTAGCAAAATGTTCAGTTTTTTTTTTGATATCACCAATTTAATCATATTTAATTATTGCTTTATTTGCTTTCTCCCTTTCTATTTTTAATTATTCTAATAGCTCTATTCTATTTTCGAAAATGTAATGGGGCTAATCTTCTTTTATATAATAGTTGGTATCCCTGATTACTTTTTCTGTTTAAAGATCTCGATATATTCGCCAAAGTTACATTTACAAAACAAAGCCCAAGGGGTGCATTTGCCATGCTTTACCCCACGGCCAGCTACATGTAGCTGCTGATATTCGCATATGTCCAGGGTCCAGAATGTATATGTATTAGCACCAAATGAAAGGAAATATAGCATAGTTTATAGCAGCATCCTAAAATGTTGTACCCGTGATTGACAGCATAATTATGGAATGTCAATTAACTATAGATAAAATTAATGATAGAGTGGTATTTTCAATTCGCAGCAAAGCAGAACCTATGACTCTTTAGTTTATTTATTTCCATTTCCTGTATTGACCAACGTCTTCAATTAAATAAGTTAATCGTTTTTACGTTAATACTTCCTGGACCTATACAGGCTGAGTTTTCCAAGCGGCCGTGGATGGCCAAATCATCACTATGAAGAATAGCACAAAACAATCAAAGGAGTCACGGGGATTTTTCTCATCCTGTGTGTCGACAACCAGAATTGATTGACAAAATCTATATTAACGCGGGCGAAGCTGTGGATAACAGCTAGTTTCATTATATATACTACTGCCGCGATTTTTTATACATATCCAAAAGCAACCATTTAGCTGGCAGGGGATATACTTGACTCTAACAAAAATTTTACCTTTAAAGCTTAATTTTACGCAAACGGATCCCTGAATAAAAAATGGTTTTCACAGATCCGTAATGTTTTTGAATGGCCTATCCAACAAACAACATGGGATAGACGAGAAAAAAAGTCATCGCCGTTTACGCGTACAGGAGGTAGGTCCCAAAAAAAACTTTGACGGCGTGTTTAAAATAAATCTATTGTCGGCGTGATCGATATATATAAAAGAAGAAACTGACTGACTGATAGATCAACGCACAGCCAAAAACGCTACGCCTAGAAGCATGAAATTTGACAGAAAGGTTTAGGGGGACTTAAAGTTTTTTTAAAGAATCTTAATTCTTGGTTTAATAAATTTGACATACTCGTAAATACCAACCTAAGTTAATAAAAAAGGTTGTCATTAAAGATTTTGAAACTTGCCCCAAAATACAATTTAACGGGTGTTAAACTTGTTTTTAAGAATCTTATTTCTTGGGTTAATAATTCTGAAACTTGGCATAAATAGGTACTAAGGAACGTAAATAAGAATGTGATAATTATTAGTTTTCGAAACTACTCTCATACGACGATTTAGGGGGAATTTAGATTTTTGAAGAATCTTATTTCTTGGGTTTATAAACTTGAATAAAGACATAAAAATCAACCTATGTAAACAATACAGGTTGTCATTATTAGATTTTCGAAACTTTCCCTAAAATACGATTTAGTGGGTGTTAAAGTTTGCTAAGATTAATGCATAGAGTTTCGTTTTTGATGTAGGTAGGTGTCTAGAGGAGCACTAAGGTAGAATTTTCGGTAATTCAACCTTTCATCATCATCAGCATTTCAGCCAAAAAACGTTCACTGCTGGACATAGGCCTTCCCCAAGCGTCGCCACAATGATCGATCAAGTGCGTTTCACATACACCGGCTTGCCGCAGCCTAGCCTATGTCGTCGGTCCACCTAGAGGACGGCCTTCCTACGCTGCGTCTTCCGGTACTCGGTCACCAACTCACCACTCCAGAACTTTCAATATTTAAAGGGGTGAAAAGAGGGTAATTTGTTTGTATAAAAATCCGAATTCCTTGGGGATAAAGTTAATAATCAAAATTATTAAAGTATTTTTGAGAAATCTTACTGCGCAATCATATAAACATTAATGAAAAATAAAAGAACTTAATTCAAAAAATCAAAAACCCGACTGCTTCAAAAGCGAACTAAAAAGTCGTGAACAAGGAAAAAATCATGTTGTGCAGTCGGAGGATACATATTCGCGGGCTGGCTGACCAAAATCTGGTGTATCCTCCGCCTACACAGCATGATTTTGTCCTTGTTTACGACTTTTTAGTTGGCTTTTGAAGCAGTCGGGTTTTTTGACTTTTTGAATTAAGTTTTTTTATTTATAACTTTTTAGTTAGTTTTTTTCGAATTAGATACATTTAAACATATAAGTGTTATATATTTTTGAAATCAACTCTTGAAACCCTTTATTTTGATACCCCACACGATGGGTTTCGAAGAAAAAAAAATTTGGGCCCCCACAATATGTCACCCAAATGCCGCCATTTTTCTATTATCCAATTTTAATGTAGTAGTTAAGACGCATCGATTGACGTATGAATCATAAAAATCGGCCAACGCGTTTGGTCTCTGGAACGCCATATAGGAACAAACATACATACATACATACATACATAGACTGATAAACACATTACCCTCCTTCGGCAGTCGGGTAATAAGAGATGAAAACTCGGCCCTCAACGGGCCAAAAAGGGGTTATTAAATTTTTAGGGGTAGATTTTACTTTGGTAACCTGAAATGTATTATTTTTTAAGTCAAATAACGAATCGTCCCAAAATAATAAACCCTAGATTACTACGATACTCCATTTTTATTGATTTATTTATTAATAGCTTATTTTTGGTTGCCACTAACTGCATAAGAAAGTCATCTGTAGGATAAAATACGAAATCATGCGAACGAAGTCGCGAGCGTAGTGCTACTTTATTTATATATCCATGTCAAATTATAGCTTTCTAGTACCTACTATGAGTCTCTGAGCTAAGCTGTGGTCGGACGGACAGACGGACATATTATGGCAAAATCCTAATAACGCCCTATGGTCGCAGCTCTAGACAAGTGCCATTTTATCAATAAATAAAGCGTCGCCATATGGATTGGTAAAATTCCAAAACTGTTTGAGTGTGCCAAGCGCTATCGAACTGACACATGATCAATCCCTTGTATTTTGACGTTTCGACAATCGGCATCGCTTGTAGAAAGACACATAACTATAATTAATAAAAAGATTGGCGAAAGGACAACAGAATCTCGTGATTGTTAAATTGATAATATGCAGATTCTAGTTAGAATAATTAAGTGTTCGATTTCGGCGGTCCCTCCAGACCAGAGGCTCTATAGTTCATTCGCGTAAAGAATATAGGCCCTGGCCCTCGACCAATCGGGTCGCAAGCTTTCTAATTTGTTGCGACCCAATTGGTCGAGGGGCCAGCTGACAGCGTTGACTCACTATTTTCTTGAATGAACTATAGAGCCTCTGGACTGGCGGGACCGCCGAAATCGAACACTTGATTATTCTAACTAGATTCTGCAGATTATCAATTTAACAATCACGAGATTCTGTTGTCCTTTCGCCAATCTACTCTTTAATAGTTCCTGAAAAGTTAACAAAACCTGTTATATTTCAAGTAATCCATTATAAATAACATTTACCTACTTTATTGCTTTGAAAAAATGTTTTAAAGGTTACAAATAAAAAACTAAATTTTCAATCAAATAATTTATTTGGAAAATACTTACGGGAGGTATTCATGACAACATTAAAGTTTAGGTGACATTGGAGGAGTTTATTATGACCATTGCTGGTAGGATGCAAAAATCAATCATTTCGAATATAAATCTGGAAGGATGGAGAGGGAGAGGACGGCCAAAGAAAAGATGGGTGGACTTTGTGAGGAGTGATATGAAGGAAAAGGGAGTCAGTGATAGCGTGACGGGAGACAGGACGGTATGGAAGAAGAAAACGTGTTGCACCGACCACAAGTAACATGGGATAAGGGCAGGAAGATGATGATGAAAATATGATAAGTACCTACTTAATATAAATCAACAATTACAGATAGGTATAGTAATAATACGAATATGTCTATTAGGTACTAAATTGTCGCTAAGACATAACAAGAGTTGATATTAACACACAAACAAGAGTTGACATTGGTTCTTTGGATAGAGACCAGCAGATGGTCTTGAGAAATTAAAACCACGTCGTCCACCCTTGTACGACGATTTCATTACGAGCTCGGAAACCATCACATATATTTTTTAGATTAATTTGAGAAGCACTAGCTCCACTTGGTGAGACGCGGATACAGCTAGAACTAGATTTGTTTAGTTTCATTTCTAGATATAATAATGCGTTTATTTCAACAATTACATAACATCACGCTTGTATTCCGCGAAAGGAAAGGCAGAGGTGGAGGTGAGGAGGTAATACACCTGTTATGTTTAATTCCCATGTAATAGGGGACGGGCACAAGTCAACCGGGTTACTACTGAGAAATACCGAATAAACGTCTACCGGAATCTCATGGCATAAAGAAAACTTATATCTTTCTAGCGGACGTCTCGTGGTTTCACCCGCGTAATTCCCGTTCCCTTGGCAATACAGGGATAAAAAGTAGCCTATGTCACCCGGGTATAGTGTAGCTTCCAAACGGTGAAAGAATTTTTGAAATCGGTCCAGTAGTTTTCAAATTTATTCGTTACATACATAAATACAAATCTTTCCTCTTTATAATATTAGTATAGATAAAGATTAACTTCATACACATACCTACCTATTACTTCATGTCCATTAATACTAAAGACAAACAAGTACAAATTATTGTTTTATGTCCACACCAACAAGCTTTTTACTAAAGTACTACTGCGTTGTTATCTACTAGATTGTCTGGTAGATATCGTAGTCAGCGATAAGACCGCCATTGTATCCCTACCCATATTGTTAAGTTTTTTGTAAAAGAGATGTGTAACTTTTTTGTTTACAATAAAGTATATTCTATTATTAGAGCAGTGGAGGCTCAGTGGTAACGGCCCCGATTTACGTGTCGTGTGTCGTGGGCTCGAACCCAGACAGGCGCTTCACTCCGTGTAAATTATTTTTCTCAAAAATGGTATGTAATGTTGACATAACATCTCTAAAAAGTATCCAGAAAGTGAACTCTACCGGAGACTATTCACAACTGTCCGGTAAGAAGCGAGATTTTAAATTTGGAATCTCCTACTGTCCAGTAAGTAAGTATGTAATTTACTTACTGGACACTTGGTCATCCTTCATCCCTTTTTTTTTTTATGGCTTCGCACGGTTTAGGTCATCCTCTTTAGATCTGCTTAGAAAAAAAAAACATAGTACCAGACACAGATTAGAGTTTAGCCATTATAACATGGTTAGAGGGAGGCTCCAAATATATATCTATCTCTTTTTGGTATGACATTTTATGAGATACATAATATATTTTGGAGCCTTAAACATCCATTTTATTGTCTGTGACACTTTTTTTTTTTTTTTTTTTATGGGTCTGTGACACATAACGCGACGCAGAAAAAGTATGCACGTTGCGTTTTGTACTTAGTAATGTTGTAGAAGTATAGTGTGGGATTTTATGTTTGTATTTAGTCATTTCAGTTTATAAATCATGTTGGATTAAAGAGTCCGTTAATCAAGATGTACAACAAACAAATATAAATGCCCCCGGTAAATCGATCACAATATCTATCAGTAATTGCCCTAATATGAATGTAACCTTCAATATTAATTAAACGAATTTGTTGTTAAACTTTCTTTCATTTTTGAGAAAAGCATTATACAAACCTCAACCAGTAAGAAAGCCATCCTGGCCTCGTATATAACCGGACCTCACCTGCGGTTCGGTCCGGTTAACTCATACTCGGCCAGGAAGGCTTACTTACTGGATTCTGCTGTAATGTACTATTTCTCAAAAATGGTATGTAATGTTGACATAACATCTCTAAAAAGTATCCAGAAAGTGAACTCTACCGGAGACTATTCACAACTGTCCGGTAAGAAGCGAGATTTTAAATTTGGAATCTCCTACTGTCCAGTAAGTAAGTATGTAATTTACTTACTGGACACTTGGTCATCCTTCATCCCTTTTTTTTTTTATGGCTTCGCACGGTTTAGGTCATCCTCTTTAGATCTGCTTAGAAAAAAAAAACATAGTACCAGACACAGATTAGAGTTTAGCCATTATAACATGGTTAGAGGGAGGCTCCAAATATATATCTATCTCTTTTTGGTATGACATTTTATGAGATACATAATATATTTTGGAGCCTTAAACATCCATTTTATTGTCTGTGACACTTTTTTTTTTTTTTTTATGGGTCTGTGACACATAACGCGACGCAGAAAAAGTATGCACGTTGCGTTTTGTACTTAGTAATGTTGTAGAAGTATAGTGTGGGATTTTATGTTTGTATTTAGTCATTTCAGTTTATAAATCATGTTGGATTAAAGAGTCCGTTAATCAAGATGTACAACAAACAAATATAAATGCCCCCGGTAAATCGATCACAATATCTATCAGTAATTGCCCTAATATGAATGTAACCTTCAATATTAATTAAACGAATTTGTTGTTAAACTTTCTTTCATTTTTGAGAAAAGCATTATACAAACCTCAACCAGTAAGAAAGCCATCCTGGCCTCGTATATAACCGGACCTCACCTGCGGTTCGGTCCGGTTAACTCATACTCGGCCAGGAAGGCTTACTTACTGGATTCTGCTGTAATGTACTATTATCACCACTGCTCTCTCTCTGCGAAATTGTAATACCCAAATTCAGATTAACAAAAACTAGCAAGTCTTTTTATATAAACAGTATACGCTCTTATAACAAGTTGCTAAAGTCAGTTATAGAACTGACCGATGGAAAGTTCAAAAACTACATCAAACGTGTCCTTATTAAAAAAGCATATTATAAAATCAAGGACTACGTTGAAGATAAAATTTTTGGCTTTAGCTCCTTCTGCGGATGCGGCTTCCCTGGTAACTCATAAACGGCACAAATATGTGGTTGTCTCTAACTATTCTCAATCTCATTAATTCTTTGTTTTTTTTTTCCTTATTTTGATTATTCTTTTTACAATGGTTTTCAATCATCTTTATAGCCAAAGGGCTAAGAATAGTTACAGCACTGATAACAATATTTGTGCCACATGTTAGATTTAGTCTTTTTTTTATTTTACTTTTGTATAGATTCCTTTACCGATTGTTTTGTAAATGTGTGAACATTGTAGGCCTTCTAGATGCTTGTTAACATTTGTTAACTTTTTAACTCGTTTTATTTTCTTTTGTTTAAATAATAATTATGTAATCTTTTTTTTGTTTTTCGTTACGACTTATTGTCGGGCCTACGTTGTCCCCACATATCTAAGTACTAATGCTGTAACAAGGAAATATTGTAAAACCAAACCATTTTTTTTTTAAAGAGTAACCATGGAGTTTCTTGCCGGTTCTTCTCTATAGGAAACGACCAACCCGAACCGTGCACCTTTTGTCGACGTTATATAAGTGCCCATGTAGGCCTATATGAAAAAAAAAAAAATTGAAATTGATTTTTAATTGCTCTGAAAACGGTGAAGTAAAACATCACAATTAAGTTGAAAGTTGACCGTGTTAAACTTACTTAAACTCCATTGTTAAACTTACATAAACTCCATTTGCGATAACATTAGACATTTAAATTGTCCCATTTTACAGCCCGTTCAACCGATTTTGACTTCTATTGCGTTGGTGATACGACAAATGGTAGCTGAAGTAAACAGTTGGTTTTGGTAACATATTTATGCTTTTTATGTCATTCTTATGTTTGCGGGATAGAACTCAAAATCGGTTGAACGGACTGTAAAACATTTGGAAACATGTCTAATATTATTTCAAATGGAGTATACATGTGCTCACTTTTGAACACCGTGTCTAGCATTCGAAAGGAACATTATCTACGTTACGCCAAAATGCTTTTTTAAATATAGCTTCGAAATAAAAATAGTTTCGTTATTTTAATAAAAATGTTTCTTAAAAATTAGCTTACAAAAGTTATTATACAAAAATAGTGACACGATTGACCGGGCAGCATTTATGAATAAAAGTACTCTCTGTATGGCCTCAAAATATTTAACAAGCCGCCTGGTAATCTTTATATCTGGACAAATACAAAAGGTACTACTAACTAGTTAGATACAATTTAAAAGAAAAAACATGTTTTACATTATTACACTATTCGCTTATGGACTATTTATCTGACAATTCTATAATGTTCCTTTAAATAATAAACATTAGGCCACCTTACCTATTTTGACATTCTTGTATTTATTTGAACTTTACCTGATTGATTTTATACAAATTATTTGACAATTACGTAATTGGCATTGTTCTTTTAACATTTTAGCTAATTGAAATTTTACTAATTATTTTAAATTAACCTAATTGACATTGTACTAATTATATGATATTTACCTGATTGACATTTAATTTAACTAATTTGTAAAAAAGTACGTACTTTCATAATTAACATTACGCTGTAAGATTTTATTGTTGACGTTGTCGATATATTTTATTGATTTATTATTATATTAACTAAATATGTGACTAACCAGTATTTGATTCCAGCAACTAAATAATTGTAATTATATTTGTTGATATTATCTGTACGCTTCTTACCCCCAGTTTCCCACATCAAAATTATCGGAGAATCAATATGACAATTTGTCAAGCATGCGTTAACTGCTGTGATTGGCTGTTGAGAATGCATTCAACCAATCACAGCAGATAACGAGTGCTTGACAATTTGTCACATTAACTCTCCGATAATTTTGAGCTGGGAAACTGGGGGTTAGCAAATCATAGAACCTGCCTAATATTGTAACTTCTTAACTATAATTACAAATAAAAATTCTAAATCTAGATTAAACTTTCAATTATATTGTATCATTCGTAAGAACGTTTCATTACATAAAAATGCTCTGGTATAAACGCACCTTACGCTTTTTCATTTTCAGTGTAGGTACCAGTTTCGTCATCATCAGCCTTTTAATGTTCCCACTGTTGGGACGTAGACCTCCTCTATGTGAGAAGGAAAGGGCCGTAATCCACCACGCGGGCCTAGTACGGGTTGGTGGAGGTCACATGCCCGTTTCCTCACGATGTTTATGATTTCACAGTTTTGAAAGCAGAGATGATTCAATAATTTACACAAATTAAAGCGCCTGGGTTCGAAACCACGACTTAGCTAACCAACTTGTAAGAAACTATAATAATGACTGACTGACTGAGCAGCTGTTCTCACAGGGTTTACTAGACTTGAAAGCCGCTATTTTTCTTCCATAGGTTGCAGCAGTTCGGGTCAACTTGTTGGCAGCTTATCTCCAGAGGACCTGGAATGTGAGAAGTACCAGTGAATGAATAAATCAGATTACATTTAGACGTAGGTATCTAGGAACAAGAACGTAATAAAAGTTTAAGGTACCCCTAGTCGACGGCACGAACTATTTTGTGCGCGAAGTTAAAATGCATGGTATCTCATCCCACAACACGTGCGAATGATATAGATGCTGTGATGAACAGTAAGAAGCTATTTCGCGTACGAATTAGCACTTTTGCAAATTTGTATCGAAATGAATGATGATTTAGGACGAAAAAGAGCGCGTGAAATTTTATAAATAGACCTTTGGGAGTCTAGATATTATGAAAAAACTACTAAATTAATATTTTCATAATAAAATTATTTGCATTTTTTAATTACTTATTTATCCCTGTATGGAGGCCGTTTTGCAATTTGCCTTTTCTGATGTTATTTATTGCCGCCCAAAGATGCTTAAAAATTAGTGTTGAAATATGGAACATTCGATGCTCATAACTTTCAATTATTTTTTATTTTACTTTTTTATTTCCATAGAGGGCTATATAATGATGAGATAAAATGATTATTTTTTTATTTTGAACGTACATCGTCAAACAGTGGATTAATCGCCAGACTACGTTTGTATGGAAGAATGATCGACTGGACCTTAAGTCACTGTTCCGAATTGAGTATTTGGAGTTAAGACATACATATTATCACGCATGTTTGCCCAAGGTTAGGCAGGGGTGTACCTGAAGTACCCAAAAAATTCACCATTTACTTTTTCCACAACTCCAGACACCGGCTTAGATACTATTGAAATATTCCTGATTGAAAAATCTCGATACTTAACACAAGTCTCTTTGTCCGATGCGGGAATCGAACTTAGAACCTCGTGCTCATCAGGAGAACTCAAGACTACTAGACCAATGCTAGTCAGTTAAAATTACAGTTATAATTTCAGTCAAATAGACCAAAGATGCGAAATTAAACTGGTTGTGTAATCTCAATTACAAGTTTTAATATTAATCCCCAGTGTTTGAAATGAAAAACTGCTGATTGGTTGAATGAATTTACAGCAGCCAATTATACCTTTCACTAAAGTGCATTTTCATTCTTTAAAATGTTGTGTACTAGCTTCTGCACGCGGATTCGTCCGCGTGAACAATGTTTTATCATCCCATTATCCCAAGGGGTCATTATACCGAGTTTATCGGGATAAAATGCCTTATTTTGTGTAGTGCTAATCCAGGTTATAAATTTCATTTGAAAGCAAATCTATTGCACAGGCACCCTATTTTGAACTGACATTGCAGGTACGAGTATCTAAATAAAGTATATAATCCAATAATACTGTATACGTTTTCGGAGAACGATAAGTTCTTGTTATAAACACATAAGAACGAGTGCATAAAGCCGCAGACTTATTGCGTATCTTTTGCAAGAGCAGAACGATAGCAATCGAACGCTGTATGCCAGAAAAGTCGGAATTACCTGCAGTGTAGGTTTGGTAGGTCCTACACAATCGTTTGCTAATCGCTCGCTGTTTGTCAAATGCACTTATTTAAAAAAAACCGCCAACAATTTTTAAAACTTTTGTATTGAGGAGCAATTAATCCGCAAAAATCACTATCGTTTTGCTCTTGCAAAAGATACGTAATAAGCCTGCCGGTAGGTATATTCTACAGTCTTCGATCCTTTATCTGAAACTACACTCTTAAATTCTACTGTGTGAGTGTGAATGGGCCGTAATACACCACGTGGACCTAATTTACACCTGAGGATCAGTATTCCAAAAACTGCCTTAATAGAGAAGCGATAAGGTTTACATGTGGTATTATTTTGTCCCAAAATTAAGTCTCAACACAGCAGTGGCTAATTTTACAACTCTTTTGAATCCAAACAATGAGATACCGTTAATTGTTACAATACAATTATATGGTACTAATGGTCGTTATCAGTTTCTTTTATTGACTTATTTATTTTTAAATTTATCTAGCAACGTATTTTAAACAGATGAGGTTTTTGTTGTATTCTGCCTAAACAGTGAAAGTAATTACAAAGGAATTATTACATTATTATTTTGTAAAGGAATCTTTTAAAATCTTCGCATTATTTAAATCTTTGTTCTTGTTTATTTTCAAAAGACTCCGTTTATGCGGGTGTATTGTTACTTTGTTATGTTTTTAAGGAAAGGGTGTTACAATAAAGATAATAATTTCATGAAAAGAAGAGGACTCCAAAAAATTAAAAAGACCACAGATGGCCACTAGAAAACCTTATTAAGTATATCATGGTATAGGATATCTCGAATACATTTAAATGTGAAACCTGGTACCATCGAACAGATCTAGGCTCTGGCACTTGTAAAAACACAATGTAGGTATCCTAGTCGCGTTTAGGTTTATTGGAATCGAGATGAAATGTAGGTATCCTGGATATAAATTATTTGCTTGGTAATAATATGAGATAGTATCAAATCTAAAAAGAAAGAAATAAAATCTTTTTAATAAAAAAAACCGACTAATCGAAATTAAAGCAAAATACTATATAACACATACAAAATAACATTATTTCCGAAGTCGGTGCAGAAAAACTAAAAAAAAACTTAATTAAAAAAATCAAAAAACCCGACTGCTTCCAAAGCGAACTAAAAAGTCGTAAACAAGGAAAAAATCATGCTATGCAGTCGAAGGATACATATTCGCCGGCTGGCTGACCAAAATCTGGTGTATCCTCCGCCTGCACAGCATGATTTTTTCCTTGTTTACGACTTTTTAGTTCGCTTTGGAAGCAGTCGGGTTTTTTGATTTTTTTAATTAAGTTTTTTTATTTATAACTTTTTAGTTAGTTTTTTCGAATTAGATACATTTAAACATATAAGTGTTATATATTTTTGAAATCACCTCTTAAAACCCTTTATTTTGATACCCCACACGATAGGTTTGGAAGAAAAAAAAAAATTGGGCCCCCACAATATGGCACCCAAAAGCCACCATTTTTCTATTATCCAATTTTAATGTAGCCTATGACACTCGCAGGGTTAAGACGCATCGATTGACGTACGAATCATCAAAATCGGCCAACGCGTTTGGTCTCTGGAACGCCACATAGGAACAAACATACATACATACATACATACATACATACATACATACATACATACATACATACATACATACATACATACATACATACATACATACATACATACATACATAGACTGATAAACACATTACCCTCCTTCGGCAGTCGGGTAAAAACAATAAGCTAAAGACACCGACTTCGGGCAACAAAATTATTTTTCGCTTTGTAGTATTTTGCTTTAGAAGTCAGATTATTTTATTTATTAAAAAGCCTTATAAATAAGTGTTGGACTATAAAGTTGAGCCTTTTGGTTCTAAAATACGAGTAGCATTTATTTCGTCCGCGCGGATTTCGTACTTTTTTCTTCATACTTAAACGCCCCCGCCACCCACCCCGCTTAAAACATAATATTGGATATGTTCTTGTACCATAATCGATTGAATTTGAGTTTGTAAAATAAATAGTTAACTTCTTACCTTTCAGCTTTTTCAGTTTTATCAAAGAAACAATTTTTATTCCAATTAAAACTATACTGCATTGATCATACGGCTCTATAATTGCAAAGACTTCTGACCGTATTGACGCGGTATTCATAATTATTAAAAAAAAGTATAAGAGCAGCATGCACGATGATAAGAAAGCTGGACTATTTTGGCAGTTTCAAACGATCATTATTGTAGATTGTACAAAAGCATGGGTGTTTAATTGATATTCTGGTCAACAGATTATTATAATATTTGTTGTACGTAGGTATATTCTGTAACTTTCAGATCGAACTAGTGATCGCAGCAACGTACAATTTTCAATTATCGATTCGATTATTGTCACTTTAATAAGGATGAAATGAAAGCAAAAAAATATTTTGGTCGATAACGTATATCGACCAAAATATTTTTTTGCCTTCATTTAAAAACATGTTGCGGTTTCTGTGATTGCGATTATCGCTATTAACCGCTGAGGCCTAGCTGGTACCAATTGGCACCAGTTATTGGTACAGTCAAACCGTTTGATTCATGACCGATTCAGCCGATGACTCGTTTGAAAACTTCAAAACCTTTAAGTTCTTGTTATACCACTCATGGTGCACCCATCTGTAGCCAAGTTGACAATCTACAATCGATAACGCTAGTAGAAAACGAATCAATGTATGGGAATGACACATCTGAACGTTAAGTCACGTGGTCAGACCATACAAATAGAAGGCGTTAACGATTGTAGAAAGAGATTCAATACGAAAGTTTGTAAGTTAGCTAGGAGGCAGATGTTTTAAATAATATAGAGACTGTCTCATTTGGTCGTGCAATTTTGAGCCTTGAGTTTACGTGGGACACTCAGAAAGTTTTGCGAAACTAAAAAAAATTGTTCTATACGTACATATATTTTTATTAAATCTTTTCAAAGTACTTTCCACCAGCCTCTATACAAAGATTCATGCGCCTACACCAGTTTTCAAAACACTTTTTCCAGTCCGCCGCAGACACCTCGTTTACAGCCTGCTCGAACGCAGCCAGCGCATCTTCCGGCGACGAAAATTGTATCCCTTTGAGCAGATTTTTTATTTTTGGGAATAAAAAGAAGTCACACGGTGCTAGATCAGGGCTGTAAGGAGGGTGACCCAGGAGTTTGACTGGCGTGCTGTCCAGGAAGTCCCTCGTTTTGAGTGCGGTGTGCGCAGGTGCATTGTCGTGGTGGAGCAGTAGCCCGCGGAGCCCTGTGTTTGGTCGCTTGTTGCTTATAACAGAGAAAACTTCTGGCAAACATTTGGTAGTATACCATTCGGCATTAATGCTTCTTTGATCCCGTAAGGGAATTGATACCAAGTGGCCAGTCAAATTAAAAAAGCTAGCGATCAAAATCTTACCCCCGCTTCTAGATCGCTTCACTTTGGTAGGCGTTGGCTCATTTTGAAACACCCAAACAGTCGACTGGCGCTTGGTTTCTGGGTCGTATTGATAAATCCAGGACTCATCACCTGTAACGATGTCGTAAACACGCCGAGACGAGCCTGCTTCAAATTTGTTAAGCATATCACGGCACCATTCCACCCGGGCCTGCTTCTGAGCATCGGTGAGGTTGTGCGGCACCCAGCGTGATACTATCCTCCTCACGCGAAGATGGCTGTGTAGAATCTCGTGAACGCTTCCCGATCCAATCTTCAATATGTGTTGAATCTCCTGATATGTAATTCGCCTATTGTCTTGGATTAAATTTTTCACTGCTAGCACGTTTTCTTCGGTAACAGCTTAAAAAGTTGGTATACCGCGCTTGAATTCGTTATACCAACGATACACGGTTGCCTTGGAAGGGCCTTCATCCATGAATGCCATTTGAAGTCTATCGTACGATTCATCCGGTTTCAGGCGACACTTGAAATCGTATAAAATCATAGCTCTAAAATGTTCCCGGCGCAGATCCATATTTCAGTGAGACACAATACTTTGAATTAACTCGCAAAAAATGTGGAGGGAAATTTTGAAATTGGAACTTACTTATTTTTACTTATAAATAATCATATTTTCGAAAAACATTATAACTGGCCAGTCTCCCATATATAAAAACTTTTTTTCGCAATACTTTCTGAGGGGCCTGGTATAACAGTAGATTATTAATTGTATTTTTTTATATATTTTAGAAATTATGTTTGGAATTAGGATTTAACTATCGTCTAGTTTTTTTTTGTTATCCTTATAATCTAAATAGTCGATGTAAGGTTAAACTTAAGGTTGAACTAGTCGACTGCACGAACTATTTTGTGCGCAGGATTAAAATGCATGCTATCTTATCCGACAACACGTGCGAAATAAATAGATGCTGTGATGAGCAGTAAGAAGCTAGTTCGTGTACGAATTAGCACTTTTGCAATTTGGAGCGAAATGGATGATAATTTAGGACGAAAACGAGCGCGCGATTTTAAATAAACAGACCTTTGGGAGTCTAGCTCCCAGTTTCCCAGCTCAAAATTATCAGAAAATTAATGTGACAAATTGTCAAGCACGCGTTATCTGCTGTGATTGGCTGTTGAAACTTCATTCAACCAATCACAGCAGATAACGCGTGCTTGACAATTTGTCACATTAATTCTTCGATCATTTTGAGCTGGGAAACTGGGGGTAGATATCATGAAAAAACTACTAAATGTATATTTTCAAACTAAAAATTATTTGCATTGTTGAATTACTAATCTATCCCTGTATGGAGGCCGTTTTGCAATTATCCTTCTTCTTATGGTATTTATTTCCGCCCAAAGATGCGTTTAAATTAGGGTTGAAATATGGAACTTTCGACGCTCATAACTTTCAAATATATTATTTTTTTACATTTTTCTTTCCATACAGGACTAGATAATGATGAGACAAATTAATTCTTTTTTTTTTTTTGAACCTACATCGTCAAACAGTGGAGTAATCTCTAGACTACGTTTCTATGGAAGATATTTCGACTAGTGTAACCTTATGATACCGATATTAGATTCAGTCCTGTAACATCATAATAAGTTAATTATAATAAACACTGACATTAGGTATCAAGATATACTTAAAACAACTACGATGGATGATATGGTGAATCACAGAGTTTTAAAACCGTTCGGCTTTTCAGAGCGTCGCTTCTTCTATACAGGATGAGATTTCTAAGTGGGAGTAAATGGCCAAATCCGAAACTATGAGGAATTGCTAAAAATGCTTAGAGAAGTCTCGGGCTCGATTTTGATGAAAATTAAAACTGTATCATTGGATATAAAACTGAACCATTTGGGTATTAAATCCGCCTATGTACAGTTTGATTGTTACATGAATTATTAATAAATAAATACAAAATACATTTTTTAAAACATACCGTATAACAATCTCATTACTTTTATAACTTAGCAAGGCTAACTGACGGCCATTCTGCAATAGGAATGTCCCTATTCCTAAATTAAACTGATTTTGAAAAAAAACCCGACTGCTTCAAAAGCGAACTAAAAAGTCGTAAACAAGGAAAAAATCATGCTGTGCAGTCGGAGGATACATACGCGCGAGCTGGCTGACCAAAACCAGATGTATCCACCTCCTGCACAGCATGATTTTTCCTTGTTTACGACTTTTAAGTTCGCTTTTGAAGCAGTCGGGATTTTTGATTTTTTGATTTAACTTTTTTTATTTATAACTTTTTAGTTAAGTTTTTTTCGAATTAGATACATTTAAAAACATATAAGTGTTATATATTTTTGAAATCACCTCTTTAAACCCTTTATATTTTTGATACCCCACACGATGGGTTTGGAAGAAAAAAAAAATTGGGCCCCTACAATATGGCGCCCAAAATCCGCCATTTTTCTATTATCCTATTTGAATCCTATTATCGGCCAACGCGTTTGGTCTCTGGAACGCCACATAGGAACAAACATACATACATACATAGACTGATAAACACACAGATTACCTCCCGTGGATAAACACATTACCCTCCTTCGGCAGTCGGGTAAAAAGAGCACACGTTGAATTATTACACCTTCCGATATTGTCGCTAATAAGGATCAAAATACGCAAAATACGCGCTTGGTCGTGGAGTTGCGGATACCAGCCCGTTTTAACCTAACCTAATAAGGATCAAATTCTGTTATGTAATGTATATACATCAAATTAAGGAGAAAACTAATTTTGCGTACATACTACTTTTATTTTAATTACCTGTAAATGAGTTTTAAAAAAAACAGAACAGATAAGTAACTAGCGTGTGGTAGGTAAAAATAAATGAAACAAATAAATAAAAGAGTTTAGGGTCCTATAAGGCATCAAGATAGTAAAAGTTAATTGACAATAGTACGAAATCATTAGCCCTATTGTATTAGGATACAAAAGGGCTTTGGATCTTTTGGTTACCTGTAGGTATCTAGGCAGTGAAATTATATAGAACAAAAGCGCGAAATCCTCTTACATTTCTGGGTGTTGAGCTCTCAAACAAAAGGGTTGTCGGGACCAAGTCATAAACAGTTCTCTAAATAGCTTACACGCATGCTCACTTTTTCTAATAATTGTGGTGATCTGTAATACAGGTTCTTATAGAAACCTATCCCAGGAACCAGTCTCTCACAAAGTTAAACCCTAGTTTAAACTGCAAGACATAACTTAATTATTATGTAACTTTGTGAAGAGAAAATTAACGTTTTAAAAAGATTTTGTTTTTGGCAGTCTCGGTACCCTGGGGTCCCGGTCCTTTGAAAGGCGTGCGAGGAGCTGAAGCCAATTCGCAGAGACCTTGTTAGGCATGTATCAGGAAATGTGACACCAATCGACGATTATTCCTGTAGGCACGTACTACTTTTCTGTACAATAGATTAAATAGAAAATTTAATATCTATAAATTAAATTATTTTTGCTGTAAAACATTTTTCTAAAACATCTACCAAGCATCTCTTACGGAGAGACAGACGATCTCCTAGTTGTAACCACACTATAATTTTACTGTATTGATAAAATGGACTACATAAAAAATCAAACATCTATAAATTAAATTATTTTTGCTGTTAATTTTTTTTCGAAAACATCTACCAAGCATCTCTGACTGAGAGACAGACGATCTCCTAGTTGTAACCACACAATAATTTTACTGTATTGATAAAATGGATTTAATAGAAAATCAAACATCTATAAATGAAGTAATTTTTGCTGTTAAACATTTTTCTAAAACATCTACCAAGCATCTCTTACGGAGAGACAGACGATCTCTTGGTTGTAAACAAACAATAATTTTACTGTATTTATAAAATGGATTAAATAGAAAATTAAATATCTATAAATTAAATTATTTTTGCTGTAAAACATTTTTCTAAAACATCTGCCAAGCATCTCTTACGGAGAGACAGACGATCTCCTGGTTGTAACCAAACAATAATTTTACTGTATTTATAAAATGGATTAAATAGAAAATTAAATATCTATAAATTAAATTATTTTTGCTGTAAAACATTTTTCTAAAACAACTACCAAGCATCTCTTACGGAGAGACAGACAATCTCCTGGTTGTAACCAAACAATAATTTTACTGTATTTATAAAATGTATTTTAATTTAAGTTCTTCAGATATGTACAAATATTCACATTGTTAATCTATTATTTATTATTATAAGATTTAAGCACTTTCTAGCCTGAAACCCATGTTCAACCTAGTTCAAGCAAATTAGCACCTGTGTTCTTTTATATTTTAAGATATTTTATTGTAATTTGTGCCTTATGTTTTATATAAACGATAATATTATAAATATATTATTATTATTAGTTTTCGAGATAGGAAACAAAACAAGTAAAAAAATGTGCTGTATTAAATCTGTATAGTATGCTTAATTTATGTTTTGGCCTGTAATAACAGTTTTTTTCCTGGGCTACCAGTACGGCAAGTCAATTATTTTTCCCAACATTTCTCTAAAACATTTCTTTCACATAACGGCTAAAATAAAATTAGTTTTGCCATAAATGAATTGTTTTTAAAATTACATGGCAGAGCCTTCAAATCTAAAAAAAAATGTAAAAAATGTGCTTATTTTTGTATTAAACCTGTGAGTATGCTTAATTTATGTTTTGGCCTGTAATAACAGTTTTTTTCCTGGGCTACCAGTACGGCAAGTCAATTGTTTTTCCCAACATTTCTCTAAAACATTTTTTTCATTTAACATAAGGCTAAAATAAAATTAGTTTTGACATAAATGAATTGTTTTTAAAATTACATGGCAGAGCCTTCAAATTTAAGTGCAGTTAATCCTGTGGCGTAAGGAAGTATTTCATGTATTACGCCTTGTTGACCTTAAGGATAACCAAATTGTTTAAATTTATACACGGTATCAAAATCTTGTTAAGCGTAATTTAGAACCCATTCCCAAGTTTTAGCATTACATATCAAGGCAAACTAACTACATACATACATCTTAATGATTTCAATAGAAAGAATATTCACGAAAATTACACGAACAATTAAATAATGACTGAATCATTATTTAACTAATTATTTTGTGTTATTTCTAATTATGACAAATATCAAGCTTTTTAATGATAAGACGCCGATGGATAAGTGTGTCCCGTGAAAGGAACCCCGGCTACCTGCGTATACGGTATAAAGCTTGCTCTGCGCTACGATCCCACTACACTTGTGTAACAACCGCGCGCGCGACAACACGCTCCTCCGTATTTTATTTGTTTCGTGCTCGTTTTCAAAATGTTCTGTAACAACTCAACTACAAATTGTGCCAGTGCTGTGAGTGTGGACCGACGTAACCGACGCCACCGATGCCGCCGCTCCACCACGCCTTCGGTGCTGGCGACGCCGTGGAGAGTCATCTACCTCAAGGAACTCCAAAAAGCTCTGCGGCCGCATCTATTAACACCAAATTTAATGTGGAGCCTCGGGTATCCGATGCCCATCAAAGACTCCAATAAAGCCGTAGTGTTCATCCATCCGCCGCCGCATCCTCTGCCGACGTGGAACATCAACGCAACGGAGTTTGTGCCCGGCTCTCAGAAACTGTCATCGGTCTACAGGGACCACGTATGTGCGCGATGTAGAAATGTGTTTAAAATGACCCGCGATGGTCGGTTTTTGAACACAGAGCCTTGCGTCCATCACTGGGGGCGTTTGACTGCCGGCCACTTCACTTGCTGTCAGTCGCACAGGAATTCTACAGGGTGCACCACAGCGTGTTTCCACGTATGGAGCGGCACTACCCCAGGAGTTAATGGCCCTCTAGAAGGGTATGTGTCTACCCGTTCGCTACGTGGTGGGGTGTATGCCATCGACACAGAGATGGTGTACACGTCAGCAGGCATGGAGTTAGCCAGCGTCGCCATCATAGCCGCGGATGGCCAGCTGATATATAATTCCCTAGTCAAACCGACCCGACCAGTGCTTGACTATAACACACGGTTCTCAGGCATCAGGCCGCAGGAGCTGCAGTGCGCGACAAAGAAACTTCGCGATGTGCAAATGGACATATTGGAAATCGTGGGCAAAAACACGATCCTAATAGGCCATGCACTCGAAAACGACTTGCGAGCATTAAAGCTGCTGCACGGCGCCGTGATCGACACCGCCGCGCTGTACCCGCACGAGCGCGGCCTGCCCATGCGCCGCTCTCTGCGCGCGTTGTCGGAGGAGCTACTTGGGCGCGCTGTGCAACAAGGAAGCGCCGGCCACTCACCATTAGAAGACGCCCAAGCTGCGCTGGACCTGGTGCTGCTCAAAGCACTAGGCAAGCCGTAGCGGCCCAATACCACTCAACATAGCGGAGCTACGCTCGGCGGGGACATCAGCAGCGTCACACGACCGAGGCTTGCCTTATTCTCAAGGCCGCGGACGTCGACGAACTGGCCAAAGTGGTCACTGAAAACCGTATGTTATACTCCACGACTGGATGGGGCGGTTTGCCTGAGCTGGCCATCCACGGCTATGATGGTGACGCTGGCCAAAAAGGTCATTATTTGCTTCCAAGACGCCTTGGTAGCGGCGACAACCACTGTATCGCAGCCGAAATAGACGCTCTGTTCCTTCCAAAGAAACGTTGATTGCCGAGAAGAGGCACCTACGGGGGCTAGAAACAAGATGGCCAACTCTTAAGAAAGAAACTCTCCAACCCGAGGCCAACAAGAAAATACTCCGAGCGCAACAAAACCTGTCGAAACCTGAACGTAATGACGTGGAGAGAGTTGAAGCATGAATCTCAAGACCGATCGCGATAGAGGACTACTGTGGACACCCTCTGCCCCATCCAGGGGATATAGGATATTCAGTCAAGTAAGTCAAAGTCATGCACTTGATTGAACATTTGTAGAGATAACAGTGAATAAACTGAAAACAAATAATGCCCAGTATTGAAATGGAAACTTTTATACAATGTGTCCGGGTTTTTTTGTAATAAAACTTTAAGGCCGTAAGCCCCACAATTTCAAAGATAGAGCAATTTTAGTAACTATCTGACTTATTACGATATTATCTACAATCATAGTCTATTGATAAATTTATTTTTACGACCATGGAATAGAGAATTAAAAACAATATTCAACAAACACAAAAGTTAAGATATTTTTGTATTGAGCCATAAAAGTTAATTTTTTAACAAATTTCACACGTTTTTTTTGCATTTCCTAAAGTTCTGTTTAACTTTAAGGGATTAAAACTTATCTTTAATGGGTTTTTGTGGTACCCCGAGTATCCCACCTTTAAATTATCACAGAATTTATGTGACAAATTGTCAAGGACGCGTTAACTGCTGTGATTGGCTGTTGAAAATTCATTCAACCAACGGCCTTAGTCTGGCCAGGAATATTCATTTTTCAAAAATCAATCGATGCAGTTGAAACACACGTTTTTTCTGTTCTGTGAGTTGAAATTTTCATCAAAATCCGGCCCGAGACTCGTTTCATTGTTTTTCGCTATTCCTCACTTCCGATGTTTTGAATGACAACTTAACCTGTATAAAGATAATGATTGATTCTGCAAGTAGGTACCTACCCCTTTTGTCTGTTCTGTGTACCTACCTATTAAACGAATGTGACCGTTCTGATTGGCATTAGATTTTAATAAAGATAATTGCTATCCGCATTTACACAAACATTATCTACAACGTTGTATACTTTAGTTTGGCCTGGCTCGATAGATGGCGTGGCAACGAATTAGAAGTCACTTTGGTTACGTTACTTGGGCTGAAATATATCATTAGCATTTCAGCCGAAAGACTTCCACTGCTGGACATAGACCTCCCGCGAACAGTGTTATAAGTGAAATATATTCTGCATTCATAACACTGTTCGCTACTGACTTACTTCATATTGTAGAGATTTTCTTTAAGTTTTTTTTTTAATGTAATTTTTAATCCTTTCTGGTTTAACTTTACTAAAATATCATGGCCTGTGACTATTTTTGAGTGTTTTGAGCTATTCCTCATATTTGCCGAATTGGGCTTCCACGCCCTCACCGAAAACCCTGTGTAAGGGTAGGTAGAACAGTTTTAAAAAAGTAGTTCAATTTTATTTAACAATTTTTTTTCATCAGTGGTTATTATTACTTGGAAGTTAATTAATGACAAAAGGTTATTAGGATTTTTATATTTGACGTTTTGTTGAGAGACAGGTAAACAGGCTGATATGTAAATATGCTACTGCCAGCGGCTGCACCCGCGTGAATGTCGTAAATTAGCCCACGGGAACATATTCCCGGGATAAAAAGTATCCTATGTGCTATTCCAGGCTATAATCTATCTCTGCGCCAATTTTCATCCAGATCCGTTCAGTAGTTTTTGCACGGAAGAGTAACAAACCTACAAACACACACACTCACAAAATTTCGCCATTATATTCTAAGTGTGATTGAAAATGCATGAACAATAGGTAAATTAACCAGCTTTTCGATAAATATACAAAAAAAAAATATTTACATTGAAAATATAATCAAAATTCATCGCATAAATAACCAGATATAACGATTTAAACAAATATCTGTCTGTCTATCTGTCTTTCAACGAAAACGCTGATTTGTATGGTAGCTGTATCAGCTGTATGGGCGTCGCGGACCAAAGAAATACGTACCTATAAGGTCTTTGTCGCGGACTTTGACGTCAGATGGCACGTCAGACTTCTTTTTCTAATTATCAACTTTGAAGCATAACGCTTTATCTCTGATAGTATATTTAAAAAAAAACTTACATGTTTATACAGAAGTTTTTTTTTTTTAATATTTGTGTTAGTCTTTGTTTAACGGTAAGCCAGTTCAAACTGGGGGGTAACCACAAGCTCTTAGAGTAAGGTTATTTTGAGATCGAGTAAGTGACAGATGTATACAAGTCAGATACATCTGTCCCTTACTCGATCTCAAAATAACCTTACTCTAAGAGCTTGTGGTTACCCCCCTGTACTGCTGTTAAGATGTATAACACAGCTCACTCTACGATGTGAATGAGCAACTAAACAAGGCTCAAGTAATTCAATATTATAACTTGATTATTGCTGCTGGTTGTGTTCAATCTATAACAACTAGTACGATATCATAGATTAGCTGAGGCCGAGTTTTCACCTCTAAATTATCGCAGAATTAATGTGACAAATTGTCAAGCACGCGATATTTGCTGTGATTGGCTATTGAAAAATTCATTCAACTAATCACAGCTGCTTGGCAATTTGTCACATTAATTCTGCGATAATTTAAAGGTGAGAAACGCGGCCTAAAGTAGGTACACATATTTTTTATCGGGTACTGTGTGAAATTCTATTAAGAAACTTTTGTTAAAAGCACATTCTGTAAACAAGTTTATTACAAATTAGATGATCATAATCAAGGTAAGTTTGGTTGGAAACGTGTTGGTACTGCTCCATAGGAGCAATCTTTAGTGTAGACAAACTCACAGCTTATCCCTTATTCCCCTCTTTTTCTTGTTTATATTGTTTTCTATGTATATTTTATTTGCCGTGTATAATCTGTTGATTTAGCGTTAGTACTGTTTACTTGATAAGGGTAAGATAAATATCCAAGCGACAGTAGAACACTGACTCCTAAGACACAGGGTATCCCAGTTTAGGAGGCAGGGTTTAATAAATAAGTTGTGTAACACAAACTAGGTATTAAGCAAAAATGTAAGGTGTGTATATTATTATATTATTCAAACTGGTTGATTTATATAATAATTATTATTGTATAGCTTTTTTTTTGTTTTAAGATATTGACTCCCGCACCGTTCCGTTGCTGTTGAATTAGACAGTTTACCTATGTTTACAATATTTGTAAGTATGTGAGAACCATGTTCCTATTTATCAATTGAATGAATCTACCTGTTAGTGTTTGTAATATCTACATACATCGTAATTATAGTAGTGTTGTTTTAAGTGCATCGTCCTCACGTATAGGAATTAATGATTGAAAACTGTTTTACAATCTTTAACCGGAATAAGTGTTTTAGTTTCTTTAGTAAAGGCGAACGGCAGGTTTGGATGGGAATTTCGTACCGCTAATAAAATTTCGTGTTTTGGGATATTTTTTGTTTTAATTGGTAGTTTATATGATAGATAATCCCTTTTAAAATTCTTAGATTTTTAGAACTTGGGACGTAAAAGTTATAACCAGTTTAATTTTTTAAGGTTATGTACTAGTGTACCAATGTTACACATACGTAAATGTTACATATTGTTACATTATGTGTAAAGCAAATGTTCTAAACTGTTTTTTGCTATCTTTGTAGTGTTTTACTTACCATTAAGTAAGTAGATTGAGATGAGGATTGTACCTACCTACTCAGGGCATTAGGAGATACCTATGTCCAGCAGTGGATTGCAACAGTTTGATAATGATGAGTTTGATTACATTTAGTGTTATTTTTATTTCTAAATAATTAATTATCATTTCAATATTTGTGTTATTTTACACAAGGCAACTTCTAAAACATAACTGCGTTTAATTTACGATTTTATGACGTTTATTTATGCAAATCTTTTTACTGATGTTATTAATTAAGCCGAAGTTAAAAATAAAAATATTTAAGTTACATAAAAATAAATGGCTTAGTTGCCTTAATATGTGGTACAAATTCAATAACCTACCAACAAAAAAAGTATGCTGTACGAAATCTGCCGTTCACCTTTAATGATTCTACAGTCGAATCAATTGTTATTTTTTTTATTGTTTTTTTATGTTAAAATTTTTGTCATTCAAAAGAACCGCTTTGTAGCCTAATTGAAATAAACGATTTGACTTTAGCCTTTGACTTTGTATTTGTATTAAATTATGGTCTTTACTTGTAATAAGTAAAATCGTTTCAAGGAATGTTCATGTACTTTGTCTTACCTTTGTTATTTTGATTCTATAACATTCTAAATTAGTACAAGATTTATAGATTATAGAATCATGATTATTGTTTATTGTCATAAACGATACTTTTATAAGATTGTAACAAGTAAAATTTCAAAATTTAAAAAACCCCCGACACATTTATCTTGCGAAATCACCCCGATTCAAACAGTAAAACGCCCATAACTTTTGAACGGCTGAACCGATTTTATTCAAACATAGCTAAGAACACTCTCGACAAAATTACCTTCCAAACAAAAAAAAAACTAAATCAAACTCGGTTCATCCATTTAGGCGCTATGATGCCACCGACAGACACTCAGATACACAGATACACAGATACACAGCAACACACGTGAAACTTATAACACCCCTTCTTTTTTTCCGGCGGGGGTTAAAAATAAATAGGTAACATTACTAATGTTCATAAACATCGCAAGCACGGAACATTGCTCTAACGAAGGAGCAAAATTAACTTGTCCGTTCGAAAACTGTTGTCTCCATACATCAATATACAAATTTTTTACTTTTCTTGCTGTGTCAACACATGTGAAACTTATAACACCCCTCTTTTTCCGGCGGGGGTTAATAACACCCCTCTTTTTCCGGCGGGCGTTAAAGTACCTATCGATAAAATATTTTATAGTTTTGCCAACGGTCAACTATCCTTCTGATTTATTGACAACCCAATTGAAATAAATAAGTAGTCTGTCCTGTCTTTCTGTGTTTTCTTCATAAACCCCTTTTCCCTACACACCACGCTCATAGTATCTTTCGTACACAGTAAATAACCAGCACTGCCGACCTATAGCTAGAGTGTCACTTATTTACAAAATCATAGTTATAGAAGAATAAAAAAACGAAAAAAAATAAAAATAAAAATACGGAAAATAATAAAAATCGATAATGTTTCCGGTGACAAAAATTGATCTTATGAGGGCTAACGTTTTTGTGCACACCAGATGTCGCCACTGGCGAGTAAGATCCATATATCTCATGGACCAAGTGATTATTATGTGCACTATGTATAATGCCCGGACATTATGAATCTAGTCAAGTCAAACCAGGCAATATATGTAATGAATACTGATGTACTTCTATATTTATCACATTGTCTGGTCATTATGAATATTGCCACGGTTGGGCGATTCGATAATTATGATCAATGATTAGTCCAAGAGCGAGCGAAGCGAGATTTGTAGATTAGGGCACCCCGACACGGATAGGTTAGGTTTGAAGCAAATGATGGGAGCTGTAGTGAGCGACCGAACTCAGCTCCCGTCAACTCTTTCATGTTAAGTTACTTTAGACCCTGCAGACAGAAATAGGAGCGCGCAGTAGGGCTCTGTCGACTTTTTTGCTTAATAGTAATCGTAAAATAATTAAAAAAACACATATTTTTACGAGTATGTAAGGATCGTAGCAGGTGGCGTTCAGTAGTATCTGCCTACCACCATGTATGTATGTATGTACATCTTTTTATTACCCTGCCCAATAAGTGATGGGCATTATTCAAAAAGCCCGGTGAATTCAATTATTTTAATAGTGTTTTACCATAATGCCTACTCATTGGGTATTTTTAAAATTGCCCGGCTATTATGAATAATGTCTTATAGGTACCCTCAGATCAAATAAAAAGTCTTATGTGATCTGAGTAGGTACCTACCTACTACCGGCGCCGTGCCGCGCGCCGCTGCCGTTTACTTGGTCCCCTTTCTTTTAAATTTATGCATAGTCGTTTTGATTTCTCAGAAACTAGAAATCGGATTCCAATCATATTTTTTTTTTTGGATTGGCTGAATCCGGTAAGACTGGAAGCCGACCCCAATACAATTAGGCAAAGGCTAGGCAAATTGATTGGATTGGCAATAGTACAAGTTTATTCAAATAGTTTCAGCAGTCTTATCGACAAACCGCGTGAATGTGTAAATTGAATAATTAAGAGTAACCTTTCTGTTAACCTTTTAGGTACCATACTATAGAACACAGAACAGAAAAAACGCCTTCTGCGCCTTCTCCGCCTGTCTTTCTCTGTTCTGTGCTATAGAACATACTAATTTTTAATAATGGTACCAAAACTAAAAAGAGAATTATCTTCTTTTTTTAGAAGTCGGTGAAAATAAAAACGTTTTTACTAATTACCTACTTCCGTCTTTGGTAGGTGCCTTTTGTTTTTCGTTTTGCGACACCGACTTCCAAAACGAAAGGCATTTTGCACTTTTTAGCGTTATGCTTTGGAATTCGGTATTTACTATTAACATAACCTAGGTATGTAATCATTACAATAAATTTATAATGAGTTGTTCTGCTACATGTGGTTTACTAGTGACTTTGACGATTGATTGATATTATTCTTGCTGAGCAGCCGGCAGCGAAATTGTCATGCTTTCTAGCTAGAGCTTGGCAAATTCGTACGTGACAGTTGCCACTTCCATGGCCCGCGGGCGCGGGGGATGCAGCGGGGGTGATAAAACGTGCGCGCGGGACGGGGGTTATGAATGACAGGAGCGTCGTCACGTCATCGAGCCGTCACGTCATTGGCTAGTAACGTCCTCCCGCACCACCCGCGCGGACCGTGAATGTGTCTCGTATGAATTTATCAAGTTTTAGCACCGCTTGGGGTAGCGTCGCACAGACACACACTTTTTTATAATTATGTAAAAATTAATTATTTTTTTTGATATATATAAGCCTTTTCATAACCTACACCGGTCAGGCAACAACAATTCTAATAGTTGTGAAATAGCTTACCAATAACAGATGAACAGTTATGAGCACATGAGAGACTTCATTTACTTGTAGCACCAATCAAGTAATAGCCAGCAGACAGCGTCTCGGATAGGCCTGGAAAACACAATGTAGTAGTTATTAGTGGCAAAGCCAATATTTCTACACAGAATATTACCTACTACAATATTATAATCCTACATATTACTTAAATTAATAATTGTCACAAAAACCAACATATTCGACATTGTGGGCAGATGCTAGTAGGTATAGGTGTACCAGAATCTCATGGCATTTTTTATTTTTTTTAAATTGTGATTTTCATATGGCAATGTCAATTGTCACCTGTCAAATCAAAGTACTTGATGTGTCAACCGCTGCTGAAATTTTTTGATATTATCTGGAAAGTTTGTTATATTTTTGAAAATGTCGAAAAACCCACTTCGAACTCATGCGAGACATATTGTTTTCAATGTGTATCATAAAATAAGGGAAGAAGAAGGCGTAAATCAAACTCAATCTTTGATTTTAAAGTGCGTCGTAGAGTGGACCGGTAAGTTGGACTGACTTGTTTTGATACTTTTAGTTTATTTTATATTTTCTTACTTAATTTTTATTTCTTTCCATTACTATTATATGGTAAATCGTAGGTCAGGGCACATCGAATGATGGCCGGAAGGAAATGGCAACAGTAATGTAACTGTTACTAATTCTTCGACAAGATATTGATTTTAACGGAGATTGAGAATCTTTGACGTCAGAAAAATATTAAGTAATAATCTGCGCCCTGCAGTGGGACGTGTATATAGACGGGAGTTTTTGGCGGGATTTTGTAGAGTGAAGTTCAGTGGCTGTTAATATTATTTGCAAATTGATTCCTAGTGGATATTGTGATATATTATTGGTGTAGTTTTGTGTCTCAACTGTCTACGCAACTGGACAATTTGTAAAATCATTGACAGAAGCGATCTCGGGATAGTGGAGCGGAGTATTTTATTGTAGTATTGACTGCCTCTGCAAAGCTTACTGGGAAGACTGACTCGATACAATTTGCTGCCAAATACTCCAAAAAATATTAGAATCTGTTACATCCGCATTATAATGCATACTAAAGAATAAATATAAGATCCAAAACTCTTTCCAAAGACGTGGCTAAAAGGTCCCAGCAACCAGGCCATAAAACTTACATAAAAAATATATATATAGACTGATGATGATGAATGACTTTAAGTAACATGATACATTTTATTATTTTTTACAGACTTTATACATAAAGAGATTGGTTTTGAATATGTTAAATGCCAATGAAAAATAACCATTTTGATGGAGAGAGATGACATAAAACTACAAAGATACAAGTTTTTGAAATGCCAGTGGAGTTCATGGAATCGTATTCTAGTTTTCTAGTTCTTAATGAGGTTTTAAGTTATTAGTATGATTTAAATGCTAAATAATAAATTAGTACATAAATTAATATTCAATTGATTTATTTTTCCTATGTTAAGAACACGATGTATAACAACATTATTCATACACATACCTATAATACTCACAGTGGATCTTTGTGTCTCTGAATTGGTTGCAAGACCCCGCGCAGTAGCTATTTTTGTGTCAATGTTGAAGGTGAAGATAGCATTGTATAACTGTCTCTTTCACTCGCTTATGTATGTCATATAAGCTTACGGAGTTTCTTGTGCATTCTTCTCCATAACAAGCTACTTTCCGAATGCACGGTAGAATCAACTTTTATTCCATGTAAATTTAAATTGTGACATTCAAAAGTGCCGCTTGGTGGCCCAGTTGAAATAAATATCTTTTGTCTTTTGTCTTTTTTGTCATCGTCCTATCTCGCTTACTCTATGCAGTATACTCGATGACAAACTGTTTCTTACGCAATGGTTGGCAGGACCAAGTTCAAAGACACAAAGATCCGTTGTGACTACTATAATATAGGTACCTCATGTTCATTAATATTAAAGACATTAAAACTAAAAATTAAACAGTATCAAGATCGTTTGATCCAATTTCCCCAGTATTGCATCTTCTTCTCTGTCGTTTCGCTCTTGGCAGAGCGGTCGTGGTCACGTCGAGGCGTCCACGTCGGTGGTAGATGCAGACACAGCTCTCCGCACGATCGCCCGCCATCTCTCCCTGTTGGCGGACTGTTTGGCGCAGTCAGATATGCGGCCTCCTACTGCGGATTTTACTTGGTCAGTCCAGCGCATAGGTGACCTGCCGCGCGATCTGGTTCCCTCCACTTTTCCTTGTACGACCAGCCGCTCTATAGAGTCGCCATCCCGCCTAGAGACGTGTCCAAAGTATTGCAGCATGCGTGACTGTACTACGTTCGACAAACGCTGCGTGATGCCGAGATCCTGGAGTATGGACACGTTAGTTCGGAAATCCGTCCACGATATGCCGAGCATCCTTCTCCAGCACCACATCTCCAGAGCATTTATCTTCCCCCTTTCCAGCTCACGCACTGTCCACGTCTCGGCCGCGTAGAGAAAAATGGGGAATACAATTGTTCGTATGAGCCTGATTTTGGTGGCTTTAGTAATGTTACGATTCCTCCACACTTTTCCCAGCTTCTCCATCGCAGTTCTGGTCATGGCCATACGTCGTTTTACTTCATCTACGCAGCCGCCGTTGTTTGAGATCAAAGCCCCAAGGTAGACATAGGTCTGAACCACGTCACAGTTCGCGATACGAGTCACTTCGGGCGAGTTGTCGTTGACGCGGTCCACGATCATAATTTTAGTCTTAGATCGGTTTATTCTCAAACCAAACGTGAGGCTTACACGCTCCA
Organism: Orthosia gothica; assembly: GCA_949775005.1. Classification (NCBI taxonomy): domain Eukaryota; kingdom Metazoa; phylum Arthropoda; class Insecta; order Lepidoptera; family Noctuidae; genus Orthosia; species Orthosia gothica. Next base: position 32,525,982 of record OX459039.1, on the reverse strand, counting down.
TCCTGAGAAGTAATTCCTCTATAAGGCCAGCGTTACTCGCAAATAAGGTGGTGTCATCTGCATACCGCAAGTTTACGATTTTGCATCCACCAATCACCACACCATCGGTCCAATCTTCGAGAGTGATTCGCATTACAAGCTCGGTGTAGACGTTAAATAGTAATGGCGATATTATGCATCCCTGTCGCACGCCCGCACTTGGATGGAAACTTTCTGAGAGGAGGTCATCCGTCCGCACTGAAGCTGTTCCCCCTTCATAGAGCTCCCTGAGCAGGTGCACGAGGTGTTGAGGTGTACCCATGTCCAGTAGTGTTTTCCACAATATTGGCCATTTCACTGAGTCGAACGCTTTGGAGAAATCAACAAAGCATATGTAGGTCGGCTTGTTGAATTCTCGAGCCTTCTCAATGATTTGGCGAACGATGAGAATTTGTTCACGGGTTCCTTTTCCTTTTACAAATCCGGCTTGTTCTGGCGCAATTTCTCTGGACAAATATGACTTCAGTCGCTCGTTTATTATATGTAACATTATTTTGCTGGCGTGTGTTATTAGGGCAATAAGTCGAAAGTTACTACACTTCTTCGTGGAACCTTTTTTATGTAGGGGAGTGAAGACGGTGTGAGCCCACTCGGAGGGCCATTTGCCTGTGAGCCATATCTTGTTGCAGATGACGTGGAAGATATGAACGCCACGCTCTCCCAATGCACGTATGGTTTCAATTGGGATCTCATCTTTTCCTGTGGCTTTCCCATTCTTGAGATGTTGGATAGCGGCTCTCACCTCCGACTCGAGAATATCTGGCTCGAGCACATCACTCGCAGGCTCCGTGGGTGCGAAATTTCGCGACTGAGGATCTTGGTACAAGGACTGACAGTAATTCCTCCAAACTCCCGAAATTTTGTCCAGTTCAGTGACTGCTTGGCCATTCTGATCTTCGATGGCCCAGGTTTTGGACGAAAGATTTTTCGTTATGAGACGGATTTTGTGATACAAGTCTCTGGACTCATACCTGTCTGCATGATTCTCAATATCTTTACACATATTACGTAGGTAGGTGTTATGGTCTTGTCTACATTTGCGTTGTATTTGTGCCGACATTTTATTGAGAGCCCTGATATCGGTACCCGCTGCTTTCATCTTCCGGCGTTCTTCGACTAGCTTGAAGGTGCCATCAGTCATCCAATGCTGTCTTTTGTGACCTGTAGTTGGTGGTGTGGTATTCGAAACAGTTGCAGTAATAAGTGACTTAGCTCTGTCCCATAGTGCACCGGGTGTTTCGTTAGCCAGATCCGCTTCAGACCACTGTGACCAGTTCTGCTCGACAACCGATCGAAATCCCAGAACATCTTTTACTTCAAACTTCCTCGGCTTTTTAATGATCCTGGCTGCTGTAAGCTTTAGTTTCAGTTTAGAGATCAAAAGTTGGTGGTCAGATCCGCAGTCAGCCCCAGGTAACGTATGGACATTTGTCACAGATGATCTCCATCGCGACCGAATCATGATGTAATCTATTTGGTTGCGAGTTTTTCCGTCGGGCGATAGCCAAGTGTACAACCTTCGAGGGTGGTGTTGGAAAAGGCTGTTTAAAATGAGCAGGTCATTCTCTGAAGCAAATTGCATTAAGCGTTCACCTCGTTCATTCCGCTTCCCGAGTCCAAATCTCCCCGCGCTTCTGCTCAGCTGATGAGCGTTTTCTCCGACCTTAG